>KE505048.1:304247-348092 GCA_000441515.1 Elaeis oleifera | reverse complement strand
AGAGAGAGAGAGAGATTTGAGGGTGCTGGGGTGGTGAGGGGTATGATCGGAGGCGACGGGGGTAATTGGGGAAGGGCAGTTTTGGGTCTGAACGATTTGACTACGGTTTTAAAACTCGCTGACCCGAGTCAAGACTCGTCCGAGCGGTGTTGGATTAGTCAAAGTTCTGTCCAAAAATCAATTGAGCAATTCTTCCTGCACTGCACGTGGTGCCACAAAAATATACCGTCCTATTTATTAAATCATATATATTTAATATTATAATTTATTTTTAATTAAATTTAATAATAAAATATTTTTTAAAAAAATTATGATATTTCGTTGGTATATTATGACATCTTGTAATTAAATTTTGATTTTATATATAACAGAAATTATAATTTTTTTTAATTATAAAAAATAAATATTTTAATCGTCAAAAATTTATGAAATTTTAAATGATAAAAATAAACTTTAGCATAATAACAAATTTACTCCATCATAATCTAAGTTTTATTAGATTCAAAATATGAAAATCTCCGATACTTATAAGGTTTCATGGTCGCAAGAGTCTATTAGTGAATCCATTTAGTATTTTGGACTGGAAAGGTCACCCTCATTGCCCACATTTATTTTTCTTGAGCATTACTAATATGATACCAAATCATAATTTTTAATTATATATCTAATTGTCAACGAAATATTTCGTAAAACATCTTTCAAATGTGAATGGCATAAACTATTTTCTGATGGACATGACGTAGGCTTTTATGTCATTTCAGCTAGCATAGCATCAACTCAAGTAGACCGCAGGAACTATATGCAACAATTGTAGATGATTAAGTTATTTAGATTAATCAAACTAGATTGATTTGGTTATAAATTCTTAAAAGCAGTGAATCATATATAATTATATATTCTAGCTTTTGTATTTGTTATATATTTTATTATATTAGTGTCATTAATACTATTGTTTTGTACTTATTTGATGTATAAGTTAGATTCTAATTTTGGATATTTTTATGATGTGTTGCTGCCAACTCCTGCGCTTGAGGTCGGATGGCCAAGGTGATGAAGTAGCTAAGGACACCTCTCGAATTCTGACTCAAAGACCTACAACAAGTCCTGTCAGAGTATTTCTGATGAGGATCCTCCGACGCTCAAGTCAGAAGATGGAGAACAAGGAGAAGGAGAGAGTGAAAAGTCGAGAATCTACCTTGGGGGTCTCTGCACCTCTCTATTTATAAAGGGAGAGTTGGAGTCGTGAATGCCATGGAGTCATGCTGGATTTCTAAGTTTTGTACGTAAATTAGGCTTGCCGAGAGTTTTTTCATTCGGGATGTGATTCGATCATGGAGATATTCTTCTTTATTTGGACTTTTCTAAGTTAAAGAAGGTGTGAAATCTGTCGATGGAGAATATTGTTCCTTTAGGCAAAGGTCGGCCACATCCGACCTAAACGTAAATCATCCAAAGATGAGGTGAAGGAGTTGCCGTCGAAGTGATAACCTCAACCAAATCCGAGGTCTGAGCTCCTGACAATTATTTGCTGTGCTCATTCTAGTATAAGATGTGTCTAGTGTCAGTAGGTCGATTTGAGGTATTCTCTATACTGGTACTTCAGTTGCATATACCTTAGCTTTTATCGAGGAAAAAATTAGGCTAAACTCGAGGTGAGGATCCACAACAGATGTCTCCCACTCTTGAGCCTGAGCTTGCATAAGATCGATCGAAGAGGGTACCATTTCGAAGCTGAGGTCTATCTTATGAAACTTGCACGGAACTTCTGGATTGCTGACATGTGTCAAAGATCGGTGCCACCAATGGATTGACCTGTACCGTCGAACTTTTGAATCCATGTGAACTCTGTTGGGCCAATAAGGGAGTGCCATTTGTCGCTCATTGATGGTGGAAGGTGAAACGTCTTTAGATCGGAGCCATTCAAGCTACTATAAATAGGCGTAGTTTGCTTCTATGCCTTTCACTTTTATCGTTTTATTGTTTCTGAGGGAGAGGAGTGGTGATTCACTGATAATTTTTGATAGTCTCCAATGATCACCGTCGATCAACTCAATCTTCTTCAATCATATTTGAGGTCCATGTTATAATCGTGATAACTGTTCAATTAGTTTGTAGGCTAGGAGTCATGTTTCAACGATTATTGAGAGGACCCATGCAACTAGTCTGTGGATGAGGTGGTACATTAAGGGATGGACTTTGTCCAATTCATCCATCATAGGTCATTAGGGAGTTTGGAGAATACTAGGCAGTGACTTCTATTCCTTGTCCGTGGACGAGGACTGTCCATTTGGAGAACCACATGGAGGGTGCATTCTGCTTTTATCTATGGATAAGGAGCGTGCATTTGAGGAACCATATGGAGAATGCAATTCGCTCCTCATCTATAGATGAGAAACACGCATTTGGAGAACCGCATAGAGAATACGTTTCGACGACCGCAAAGAGAATGCATTCCGCTCCTCATTCGTGGACAAGGAGAATGTATTGGAGACCGTATGGAGAACGCGTTCCACTCCTCATCTACAAATAAGGAGCGCATATTGGAGAATCACATGGAGAGCATGTTCTGCTCCTCGTCTGTAGACGAAAAGCGCATGTTTGGAGAATATTGGAGGTTCTCGGAAAGATATTAAGATCTGCAAAACAAATATCTTTATTGCTTGATTTTATGAAATTATAATTCAAGGATAATAAATGCGTAGATTATCAAAATTCAGATCCGAAGAAGCAAAGCTCCATCCAGTCAGCGAAGTTGATATGCTCCTGATCGCACCACTTCATCAATGTGGTATGAACCTTCCCAGTTCGGTGCTAGCTTTCTCTGCTCTGTCAGTCGAGACACTTCAGCTCTTTATAGGACGAGATCATCTACTCAAAAACTTTACCTTTGATCTTTGAGTTATAATACCGAGCTACTCATCACTAGTAATTCACCATCCTAACTTGAGCTCATTCTCGGGTTTCCTCCAATAGATCCAGACTTGCTCTAGTCCGATGAAGTTATCATCCTCATTGTATTTCTCAATCCGAAGCGACGGCAGGCCAATCTCCAAGGATATTACAACTTCAGTCCCAAAGGTGAGATTGAAGGGTATTTCTCTAATAGAAACTCGTTAAGTTGTGCGATATGCCCAAAATATGTTGTAAAGCTCCTCGACCCAAAATCCCTTAGCTCGGCCTAGTCTTACTTTTAGCCCCTGTAACAGGGTTCAGTTAATTATCTCTGCTTCGCCATTGATCAGGGGGTGAGCTACTGAGGTCAATCATGTGAAATCTCAAGACTGTTGCAGAATTTCACGAACTTTGGATTGTTGAATTGGCGCCCATTATCTGTGATGATAGTCCGAGGTAGACCGAAATGACAATAATGGATTTTCATACAAAGTCACGGACTTTAGCCTTGGTGATGGTTGCCAATGCTTTCGCTTCCACCTATTTTGTGAAGTAGTTGATTGCAATGAGCAAGAATTTTTTTATACAGCCGCAATGGGAAAAGATCTGAGAATATCCATGCCCCACTGGGCAAAAGGCCAAGACATAGAGATCGGTGCCAGAGGGATCAACGATCGGCATTGGATGTTGGAGTTCCTCTAGCATTAGTTGCACTTGTTTACCAGGTTTGCCGCATCCTTCCGCATACTCGGCCAGAAATAGCTTTGCTGGAGCACCTTATGTACAAGTGCCCTGCCCCCTAGTGATGGTACGGATCTCTCCGATTACTGATCGATCTCTCTAAGGGTCTTCACATTGTGGCGGATCACCTTTAGGTTCTTCTCGATCTAATCGGGCATCAACATAACGTCAGAGGTGCCTCCATCGGATTAGTGCTTCTATCTTTCCCTTGAGTTGCTAGCATTCTTTCGTATCATGATCGTGGTCTCAATGATACCTACAATACTTCCTTGCATCCCTTGCCCGTGCCGATGCAACCATCTTTTTTGGCCTTGGGAGCTCCTCTTGGCACTCTATTTCCATACGTATATGAGCCTAGGGAGTATTCAATGGAGTGAAGTTGTGGAACCTTCATGGAGGAGTTCTAGATTGACGGTGCCTGGGAGGGGACCTGGCACAGTCCCTACAAGGTGGAGTTCTGGATCGATGAGGTCCCCGTTGGGCGCACCTCATTCATTGGTGGTCTTTGTTCCCTTGACCATTCTTCGGCTGCGAGCCACCTCTAGGGTTATCTCCCTATTAATCCCAGGCTTCTTTTGCATGTACGTACCTTTCAACCTGCTCAAGCATTTTAGCAAAGTCTTTGGGGTACTTTTATTGAGCGAGAAGAGAAGGTTGTTCTGGAGGAGCCTGGCCTTAAAAATAGTCATAGCAACTGACTGATCCAAGTTTCACACTTTCAGGGTCGCAGTATTGAAGCAGTTGACGTAATCCCAGAGGAACTCATTCTCCCACTATTTAATGCTGACAAAGAAATCCGAGTTTCGATGTTGTCTGTGGCTACTGATGAAGCACGTGACGAACATCCAACCGAGCTAATTGAAAGAGCTTATTGTGTCCGACTGAAGGCTTGAGTATCGATGGTGAGCGGCCTTCCTTAAAGTTGATAGAAAGCTCGATAGAGGATTGCATCAGTTGCTCTATATAAGAGCATGAAAGATTTAAAGTTCTCCAGATAATCTATCGGATCAGCGGTCCCATCATATGGTTCCACTTGAGGCATTTTGAACCAAGGTGATAGTGGCTCGGTCATAATCTTCTACATGAATGGAGGGTCAGTGTTGAAGTCGAACTCTACATCTTGCTATAGTGAGGCCTGCAGTGCATTAATCTAGTGCTATATCTCCTGGAGCCTCTTTTGCATCTCCTCCTTCTGAGTTGAATAGCGATGAGGAGATAAGTTGCCCGATGTAGAATCTCTTCTTGACAACGGTGTCGGCGAGTGCCTATGCCTCCTCAAGATGGGGCCATCTAGTCAGCTGAGATGGTTGGCACCTGCCCTTGGACTAGGTGGGTGAGATCGATTGATTGGTCTACCCCTATCCTCCTGCGAAGCCTTCGTGACGGGCTGAGGTGCAGAGGTCCATTGCATCCCTCGTACTACAGCATATAAGGCTTGCAGTTGTTAAAGAAGGCTGTTGTACTATTCTTGAGAAATGGTCAAAGCTGGTGGAGGAAAAGGATTCTCGTGGATTGGTTCGGGTGCAACATTCTCTACTGAACGTTGTTGGTCCACACTCCGTTTGAACGGCATGATGCATTTGATGCTCCTCATCATGGCCTCATAGCGATCTTCAGCGAATTCTCTCCATCTTAGATCTGACTCTCAATTAAGATGGGAACCCTTCCTCTAGTGCCAACTGTTGGTTCCTACCAACTCCTGCATTTGAGGTCGGATGGCTGAGGTGATGAAGTAGCTGAGGATGCCTCCCGAATTCTGATTCGAAGACTTGTAAAAAGTTCTACCAGAATATTTTCTGATGAGGACCCTCTGATATTCAAATCAAAAGATGAAGAACAAGTGTTGGATTTCGATCACGCAGTAGAATATGAATTTTAAAATTTTTTAATTTGCATAAAAAGAGTTTTAATACTTAAAACCAACATACCGAAATTCAAACCCTAGAATCACCTTGTTGACACCAATAAACCAAATAAACATGCAATAAGATAGAAGTTATACTTTCTGAAGTCGATAGTCAGATAACAAAAGAATCCCACAAAGCTCTAATGTAGAATTCCTCCAACGGTGATTCACACGGGACTGATTAAGGTCCTTCCCAACTGAAGTAGTGCTACAGTCTTTTTTCACAAGAACACTACCGGCTTCCTTCTCAATGAACGGTCAGTACCACCACTTGTAGCCTTCAAATCCTTCACTAGAACTATGCCAAGAATCTCTTCTCGAGAGATCTCTCCATCCAAATTTGATTTGAAACTCCAACACTTAAAAAAATCAAACCCTAGGACAAGCGACCCCTTGCTTTCCTTTTCTTTCCTCTCTTCTTTCTATTTTTTTCACTCTTATTTTTCTTGTCTTTTTTTTTAATTTTTTCTATATTTTCTTCTCTTATCACATGCCTAAGCATCAAAATTTTTCAACCCTTATCGCATAAGAGGCATGCCATTTAAATAGAAAAAGAAGGGACAGCAAGATGTCCCAAGGGGCTCCAACTCTTGGCGCTCCACTTCCTTCACACAGAGAACAATTCTCTGTGTAACATTAAGTGGCACAGAAGAGTCTTCAAATAGAAAGACTCCTCCTTTTTTGCATCCCATAAATTTCATATTTAAATTGGCATGAAATACCAAGAGGTGGTGTGGAGAAATGAAAGTCTTCATTAAGAAGGACTCTTCCTTCTTAACGCAAAAAAGTGGGCGCTCTTAATTATTTGGCATGGACTTTTGGGAATGGCATGGAGGACTCCTTTCTCACCTAAAACTCTTCCAAGTTAAGGCAAGAAATCTACCTAATCCAATTAGGTTCAAGGCTATAGGTTAGGTCTAGCTCAAATACTTTGAACTTAACCTAATTGAAAACTTGGGTTAACACAATGTGCTAGCATATCAAATTAACCCCTAGGATTTACACTAAATCTTAATTAAATAAAATCAAGATCAAATTCTAAAATGTGTGACCCATTGGGTTCTAAATCTAACCAGCAGTAGACTCGGACTCTTGACCTAATCCTAATTTGATTAGATTAAGTCAGCCCAATTGCACCAATTAATCAGAACTCTTTTAATTAATTTTGAATTAATTTTTTTAATTTTATGAGTTCACAAGTAAAGATTGATATCTAGCAACGTGTCATGACTATTTGAAAAAGATAAAATTTAATAAAATATCAAAATTATTCTTCAGTGGTAAGTTATCATACAATTCAATCCTTCGGTCATATAACATCCCAGATGAGCTATGGGTATGAAATCATGTCAAACCCAAATGCTTATCTATATATATCTCGATCAAATAGTGATGATTCAGTTGATGATATATTAAAACTTTTTCTAATTATCATCCTGTTTTGGTCAAAGACTTTCCAAATCATCAACCTATGAGATCACATAGGATGTTCGTTCTCCTTATTAGGAGTGACTGATCCCTTATTGACCACTCACAACCTCTATGCATACTTCACCATATCTAGAACACCCCATACAAAGATCAAAGAATCAAGCTAGAAACTGAACCAAAATATAGATTCATGTACACAAGGTACCATGGTGATCTTAGGTCTAAAGATCACTTGCACAATTCCTACTAGAAATAACCTGCTGACATGCAAATAAGGCTCCATTAGATATTTTTACTAGGTCAATTCAGTGAACCCATTCTCTAATGAGCACCCACATCTTTATATTAGTATCACTATATAAGTGGTTATGAATTAACCACCCTCTCTATTGACTATACATAGGATATGCCAGTCTTACCGGTATCATTGATCTCCGACTCAATGAACCAACAACTGAAAATATTTTAAATCAAGACTATCAAGGATTTAGCTCTCACTGACATGATCTCATCATGGCTCTAAAGCCATTGTCCTAATATATGGGGTTATTATAATCTTAAACAAGCATAAGATGCAACATATAATGAATCAAAGTACCTAACTTTATTAATAAATAATATCAAATACATAAATTTAGAAATAAATATAAAAAATATCTCATTACATCATATATATAATTGGCTTGTAGGGTATTATTCTTTCAACAAAGAGAAGGAGAAAGTGGAGTCGATAGCCTACCTTGGGGGTCCCTGTGCCCCTCTATTTATAAAGGGAGAGTTGGAGTCGTGAATGCCATGGAGTTCTGGTGGATTTTTCAGTTTTGCGCATAGATTAGGTTGGCAGAGAATTTATTCCATTTGGGGCACGATTTGATCATAAAGATATTCTTCCTTATTTGGACTTTCCTTAATTAAAGAAGGCATGTAACTTGTTGATGGAGAACACTGTTCCTTTTGGGCAAAGGTCAGCCATAGCTGACTTGAATGTAGATCGTGCAAAGATGAGGTGAAGGAGTCATCATCGAAGTAAGAACCTCGACCAAATCCAAGGTCCAAGTTTCTGATAATTATTTGCTGTGCTTATTCTGGTATAAGATGTATCTGGCATTAGTGGATCGGTCTAAGGTGTTCTCCATACCTATACTTCTGTTGCATATACCTCGACTTTTACTGAGAAAAGATCAGACCAAGGTCGAGGTGAGGATCCACAACAATATGGATGATTGAATCTTCAATTTGGATAATCTACTATTAAAGTTAAACTATTAACTATTTTCTAATATTATGGATCTGTACCTCAGCCTCAACTATCACATCCTCGACTCCAGCCGAGCTACGAGAGATGGATGCTTATCAGATCGTGAGTATACGACAGATATAAAGATCATCAGACATGACCTATTGAGTTCGCAGTAGTTTTTGCTCTCCGACCCAATCCTGATTTACCTCATCATTAGACGACCTACTACAACTCGTACTTGATCGACCAATCTCAAACAATCTAGGGTCAACGCGTGCTCCACAGTCTCTAGAACCTTGGCCATGAACAATCTATCATAGTTCATTCATTGCAAAGCTAAATTCTTTGCCACCAGATCTGTTTCTCTTTTAAATTAAGAAAGTCCAAATAGAATAGAATTCCTCCATGATCGAGTCTTTAGCAAAGAAAATATCTTATCCGAATCAATCAGTACGATAAATCTAAAAGATTATTAGGACTCTGAGATGGATACGACTCCAACTCCTCTCCTATAAATAAAGAGACTCTGGGACCCTCATAGTAAGCTCTCGACTCCCTACTCTCTCCTCTCATTATTCTCTATCTTCTAACTTGAGTGTCAGAGAGTCTTCACTAGAGAATACCTTGATGAGAACTTGTAGGCATTCGAGCGGAGCTCCAGTAGTGGTTCCACTTCGGCCACACCCACCTCAATGGCCAACCTCAGGTGGAGAGATCAGGAGCAACACTTAGCACTAGAGAAAAGATCCTCGACTGATTTTGAGATCCTATTTCGAGAGGAGAGAGCTCACCACCAGCCACCATGAGGATGCGAAGGGGTGCATCGAATGTGTTGCAACGCTCCAATGATAGGCAAGCCAATAATATCCCACCGATCAATGCACCACCACCAACGATCCGAAGAATTCCCCACCAATAGCACCGACGGTCTCTCAAGACCAATACAATAGCCTTGTCTAGCAGGTGCAAGCACTTTTGGCTATAGTGAGAGGGATGCAGCAGAATAGTGAACCTCATCCTGCCCCTGAGAATTCATAACCAGCTAGAGGAAGATCACCGGACCAACCTCCCCACAGTCCAAGGGCAGGAGCCAGTTGTCATAGCCACCTTGGTAGCCTATTCTACCATAGACGTAGGCGATCACCTACCCCAATCTTGAGAAGAGATTCGATCTTAGGTCACGTCTCTCTTCAGCACCGTCCAACCTGAGAGGATGATTTGGAAAGGAGTTCCAAGAGATGCAATAAGAGATCGATATGCTACAGGCACCGAGGTAGTTGGATGATGATCTGAGATTTAACGTCAACACTCGTTTACCCAAAGGATTATGAACGAGCCCCTTCTATCTCGGTTTAAGATGTCCCAAGTGGAGCCCTATGACAGAAATGTCGACCCAATGGACCATTTGGAGAATTTCATATCTCTTATGCTCTTGTAAGAGACCAACGATGCGACTCTTTGCCGAGCTTTTCTCTTATCTCTAAGGAAGGATGCTCACCATTGGTATTTGAACCTGCAATCGAATACGGTGGACTCTTTCCATCAATTAAGTCAGTTGTTCATCGTGCACTTTATCTGCAATCGTCGATAGTGCCGTAATTCAAATTTTTAATCAGCATAAAGTAGAGAGAGAATGAACTTCTTCGAGACTACATCAACCGCTTCAATGCTAAGACCTTAGAGGTGCGAAACCTAGATCAATCCATGACGATGATCGCACTAAAGGTCGAGCTTCTTCAAAACGACCTCCTCTTCTCACTCAACTTAAACTATCTGAAGGACTTCACCAAAATATTGGAGCAGGCGGAGAGGTATGCTCAGGCCAAGGAAGCTTGGGATCGGCAAGGGGAGAACCTCGATGGTGGATCATAGCCGAACGCTGGGCGGAGAAGAAGAAGATTATTGATGAGTCAAGGCCTCGTCGTTCTCAGACTCCATCTCAGAACAATTGACCTAGATCCCCTACGGCACCTCACCGATCCATGACCCCTTCGTGGAGGTTCCATTACTTCACTCCACTGAACACTTCTCGAGCCCAAATCCTCGTGGAGATAGAACGACAAGAAGAGCTCCCCCTGATCGAGGAGGATGGTCGCTCTGACTCAAGCGAAAAATCTAAGAAAGTACTGTAAATACCATCGGGACCACAGGCACGATACGAAAGAATGCTGCCAGCTCAAGGAGGAGATAAAGATGCTTATCTGATGTGGGCATCTTCGGTGCTATATTAATGAACGGTGGATCTCAGGGAACCCACACAGTGAGCCTCCTCAACAAGAAGACCTTCATAGAGACCAACCAATAGTAGGGGAGATCCATATGATCTTTGGGGGGCAGCTCGACCGTGGTACCTCTGATCTGAGCCGAGCTGAAGAGAAAGAGCTGGAGAAGAGGAGGATTAACAATGAAATCATCTCCTCCGAAGCTGATCTAAAAAGAATAAAGTGCCCACATGATGATCCTCTAGTTGTTTCTCTAAATATTTCTAATTATGATGTACATCGAGTCCTAGTTGATAATAAAAGTTTCATTGATATTTTATTTTACGATGCATTTGTTCATATGAACCTAAATTTTGAGTTGTTGATGAAAAAGAACACACCTCTAATTGGGTTCTCGAATAGCATAGTGCCTGTGGAAGGAACCATTTTCTTGACCATGACAGTCGGACGAGCTTCAAAATAGACTGTCGTCAAAATAATTATTTGTAGTGAAGAGCCCATCTGTCTACAATATTATCTTAGGTTGACCTGCACTGAATACTCTGTGAGCCATAGTATCGACCTATCACTTGATGGTGAA
Source organism: Elaeis oleifera (assembly GCA_000441515.1). Lineage (NCBI taxonomy): Eukaryota > Viridiplantae > Streptophyta > Magnoliopsida > Arecales > Arecaceae > Elaeis > Elaeis oleifera. Next base: position 337,080 of record KE505048.1, on the reverse strand, counting down.
ATTTTTTACTTCATATGAAGTCGACGAGCTCTGAGGGAATCAGCAGCTTGTGAAGGAATGCTATATGGCGATCTTATGCAGGGTGACACCAGTGGAACAACCGATGGATGAGCTAGATGTACGGGACAAGCTAACCAAACAAGAGGCCATCCAGTGAAAGATCTTATCCCAGTATTGATTGATGAGGACCCAAATAAAGTAGTGAAGATCGACTCAAACTTATGCGAAGAGGATCGTCGGCATCTCACCTTTTTTCTCCAAGCTAATGCCGATGTATTTGCTTGGTCGGCCTCTGACATGTCTAATATTAATCCAAAAATCATAGTTCATCGACTCAATATGGATCCAAAGCATCATCCGATCAGACAAAAAAAGTACAGTTTTGCTTTCAAGCGACTAAAGGCCATACAGGAAGAGATAGACAAACTTTTAAAGATAGGGTTCGTCCGAGAAGTCTATTATCCAGAGTGGTTAGATAATATCATCCTCATTAAGAAAGTTAATAGAAAGTGACATGCATGCATCAACTATATCGACCTCAACAAAGCATGCCCAAAAGACAGCTACCCTCTACCTCGTATTAATCAATTGGTGGATGCAACCTTGAGGCATCAGCTCTTATCATTCATGGATGTATTTTCGGATATAATCAGATATGAATGGCCATTGAAGATGAGAAGAAGACTTCTTTGTAACTGACTAGGGTTTTTTTACTATAGAGTTATACCGTTCGGCCTAAAGAATATAGGTGCGACCTACCAACGGCTCGTTAACAAGATCTTCAAGGAGCATATCGATAGAAATATAAAGGTGTGCGTGGATGATATACTTGTCAAAAGCAGAGCTATCGAGTACCACATCACCAATCTTAAGGAGTCATTCATCATGCTGAGGCTCTTTCAAATGAAGCTCAATCTCAGGAGTGCACGTTTGGCATCACCTCCGATAAATTCTTCAATTTCATGGTGTCTTAACGAGGGATCGAAGTAAATCCAAAAAAAAATCCAAGCTCTGTAAGAAATGAAACCTTCGAGGACGATCAAAGAAGTACAGTACTTAACTGGGAGAATCACAGCTTTAAATAGGTTTCTCAAGGTTGGTCGAAAGGAGCCTCCCCTTCTTCAAAGCTCTTAAACAGACAAAAAATTTTCAGTGGTTGAATGAGTGTCAAACTACATTTAATAACCTAAAAAGATACCTCGGCTCACCTCTCCTCCTAAGGAAACCAGAATCTGGAGAAGTGCTATACTTGTACCTTGCTATTTCACCCTCGATGATCAGTTCAGTCCTCGTTCGATAGGAGGCCAAGGTGCAAAAATCGGTTTACTATGTTAGTCGGGTGCTCCATGATGTCGAGACTAGATATATGAAGTTTGAGAAGATAGCCTATGCTCTCATGATATCTTCTAAGAAGCTACACCCATACTTTCAAGCATATACCATCGTCATCCTCACCGACCAACCCATCAGATCAATACTGTATTGGTCTGATACTTCAGGATGACTAGATAAGTGGGCTGTCGAGATAAAAAATTCGATATCAAATATCTACCTCGATCATCCATCAAAGCTCAGGCATTGGCCGATTTCATCCTGGAGTGCACCATCCTAGATGAGGAACAAAATGGTGAGAAGGCAGCTTCGATGATCAACGAATACTGGGTTCTGTATGTAGACGATTCTTCAAACACCACGGGCTTGGGAGCTGGACTGGTCTTGACTAGTCCAGATGGAGTGGTCGCGGAGTACGCACTGCGATTTGGATTCTCCGCCTCCAACAACAAAACTGAATACTAAGTGTTGGTGACTAGTCTGAGAATGACAAGGAATTGGGCATCCGGCACCTCAGAGTTCATAGTGATTCTCAACCCATCATCGGCCAGATTTAAGGAGAATATGAAGTGTGGGAGCCGAACATGATAAAATACCTACAAAAGGTCAAGGACCTTGCCTCCAACTTTGCTACCATGAACATCCAACAAATATCAAGGGTGGAGAATGTGTGGGCTGATCTCCTCTCAAAGCTCGCAATACTCGGTGCAGCCAATTTGAAAAGAAGCTCATACCTTGAAACCCTTGAGAAGTCGAGCATTGAAGAACCCTCTATGATGTAACAGATTTGAGCCAAGCTAGATAGATCTGATCTTACGTTATCTGCAAGATGGAGTGTTGCCTACTGATCGAGATGAAGCCAAAAAATTGAGACATCTTACACCACAATACCTTATCTATGAAGGGAGATTATACAAAAGGTCCTTCACCTTCCTTACTTTGATGTCTTCATCCCTAAGAAGTTGAATATGCCCTGCGAGAAGTTCATGAGGGAATCTGCAGCAATCACTTTGGAGACAAAGCTCTCGCCCATATGGTGCTACTTTAGGGATACTTATGGCTGACCATGCAGAAAGACATTGCTGATCTAGTGAATAAATGCGATCAGTGCCAGAGGATCTTGAACATCCAGCACCGACCTTCAACCCTTTGGCTCCAATTACCATGCCCTAGCCCTTCATCTAGTGAGGAATGGACATCCTTGGATATTTTCCATCGTGGTGGTGCAGAAGAATTTTACTGAACGCGATCGACTACTTCACCAAATAGATGGAAGTGGAAGCATTAGCGACCATCACTGAGGCCAAAGTTCGTGATTTTATATGAAAGTCGATCATTTGCCGATTTGATTTATCCCGAGCAATCATCACCGACAACGGACGTCAGTTTAACAATCCAAAGTTCACAGGATTCTACAATGAGCTTGACATCTCTCATGGATTGACTTCAGTAGATCATCCTCAGAACAATGGTGAAGCTAAAGTAACGAACAGGACCTTACTGCAATGGCTAAAGGCTTAGCTGGGCCAGGCTAAAGGATTATGGGTTGAAGAACTATACCATATGCTCTGGGCATATCGTATGACTCAGCAAATTCCAACTAGAGAAACCCCCTTGAAGCTGGCTTTCGGAATCGAGACCATCATACCTCTTGAGATCGGCTTGCCCATGCTACAGGTAGAAGAGTTTGGCACATATAGTAATTCCATTGGACGGAGAGCAAACCTAGACTTGCTGGAAAAAAACCCGAGAGCGAGTATGGATTCAGATGGCCAATTATCAATAAAAAGTAGCTCAGTACTACAATTCGTGAGTCAAGAAAAAATCATTTCTCGTCAGACAACTAGTTCTTCATCGAGTTGAAGTTTCGCATCCAACTAAATGAACGAAGCTTGCGTCGAACTGGAAAGGCTTGTACCATATCGTCGAAGTAGTTCGACCGAAAGTCTATCACTTTTGTCGGCTTGACGGAACTCCGATCTTCAGGACTCGAAACTTCAATAACTTACATATTTATCACCCTTGAATTATAATTTTTTTTGAATTATATAATAAAGAATTATTTTTTGCAGATCTATGTATTTTTTTGAACCACGCGTGCTCAATCATCCAATCAAGGAGCGGTATGCATCTCCAATCGATCTCCATCATGTGCTCCTCAACCATGATCGAGGAACGATATACATCTCCATGCGCCTCTCCATTGCATGCTCCTCGACCACGATCGAGGAGCGAAATGCATCTCCAATCAATCTACATTGCATGCTCTTCGACCACGATCGAGAAGCGATATGCATCTTCATGCACCTCTCCATCACGTGCTCCTCAGCCATGATCAAGAAGCTGAACACATCTCTAATCGATCTCCATCACGCGCTCCTCGACCATGGCTGAGGAGAGGTACGCATCTCCATGTGGCTCTCCATCGTCCACTCCTCAGCCACGATCGAGGAGCAGAACGTATCTCCAATCGATTCCATCATGCGCTCTTCGACCACGATCGAAAGCGGTATGCGTCTCTATGCAGCTCTCCATCACGCACTCCTCAACCATGATCGAGGAGTGAAACACATCTCCGATCGATCTCTATCGCACGCTCCTCGACCACGATCAAGGAGTGGTATGCGTCTCCATACGGCTCTCCATCGCGTGCTCCTTGACCATGGTTGAGTAGTGGAATGCATCTCCAATCGATCTCCATCGCACGCTGCTCAGCCATGATCGAGGAGCGAAACGTGTCCCCATGCGGCTCTCCATCGTGCGATCCTCGATCATGGTCAAGGAGCAAATGCATCTTCGTTCGATCTCCATCATGCGCTCCTCGACCATGGCCAAGGAATGGAACGTATCTCCAATCGATCTTCAATGCGTGCTCTTCGATCATGATCGAAGAGCGAAATGCATCTCCAATCGATCTCCATCATGCGCTTCTCGACCATGGTTGAGGAGTGGAATGCATCTCCATTCGATCTGTATTGCATGCTCCTCGATCGTGATCAAGGAACGGAACACATCTCCAATCGATCTCCAACGTGCGCTCTTCAATCACGATCGAAGAGTGGAATGCATCTCCAATCGATCTCCATCGTGTGCTTTCGATCATGATCGAGGAGCGAAATGCATCTCCATGCGATCTCCATCGCGCGCTCTTCGACCACGATCGAGGAGCGGAACACATTTCCAATTGATCTCCAATGCGTGCTCCTCGATCACAATCGAGGAGTGGAATGCATCTCAAATCGATCTTTATCACACGCTCCTCGACCACAGTCTAGGAGCGAAACATGCCTCCATTCGATCTTCAATACGTGCTCCTTGACTCCAACTGAGGATTGGATGTCTCCAAGCTCGACCTTCTACCTACCAAACTACAACAGTTATTTCACTCAGAGTAGGAGTAAGCAAAATCGATTCTGAACCAATCAAACCAGTGAAATTGAACCAAATCGTAGGTTTGGTGTGGTTTAAAACTTTATTCGATTTGGTTTGGTTGGTTTTGATATATAAAAATAGATTTGAATTGATTCAGATTTATCAGTAAATAAAATCATTCTCAAACTAAATCGGATCGGCTTTAATAAAACGATATCATTTTGATTAGAGTGTTGTTTATGTTGGAGTATTAATGTATTAAAAATAATTTTGGATTTATGATGTTGTTTATCAATTTGATTTTATGTTGATTAGCCTTAACCCTAAGTGACTTACTTATCAGATTGTTTATTTTTTGTAATGTATTGGAGATCTTTATCTTAATCCTTAATGATGGTGTTTATTTAAGAATTTTATTTTGTTGAGTGATACTATCTTATGTCAATTTAAATTATTTTACTTGATAAATTTTCTTAGTGGTACTCTTTCATGAAAAAAATAAGTCTTCATGAATCATAAAAAAAAAATATATAAACCGATAAATCAAATCAAATCAGACCATGTAAATCTTGTTGGTGTGGTTTGGTTTCAATATTCTATTAGTCCGATTTGGTTTCTAGAAATGCCAAATCATTTAGGACTGGTTTGACTTAGGTTTGAGCATAAAATCGATCCAAATCGGATCATGCTCACCCCTAATTCGGAGATAATCAATTTCTACTCCTCGTCGCCAAGAAAATGATCTAAAGGTGATGAACAGCCTTCGCAATACTTAATATAGGTCAGACACCGAACCCAGTTACAATAAAGTGGCCAATCTCTATGATTTTCATTGTTGACACAATAATGAAGAAAAGGTAATTTCACCGAAAGAAAGATTTTTATAAGATTTTGGTCGGTCCGTTATAAATACCTTGGTAGACTCTGAGGTTCGCAAAAAGAGACCGAACAACTTTCAAGCTCGGACAAGCCTGAGCTAAGGTACAAAAGTTTAAGCTCCCTCAGGAGCACGGGACTTGTCGACCTCAGTGCGATCGAAGAGAATGATGATGACTGGAGGCAGAGCCAATGCAACATCTTTGACTGCTCGATCTTTACGAATTGGGCTGAAGAGCTTCTCGACCCACAGACCCTCATCGTCGACCTCGCAGACCTCCTCCTCGCCATTTGACTCCAAGGAATCGAGATTGAGGTCAGGAAAATGGTTTCTGATCTTTTTCTTGAAGCCTTTGATCCTCTATAGGTACGAGGCCGAGTCAAACTCCACCTTGATGTCTCGAAATTCGATCGAAGAGTGGAAGGCTTTGATCATAGTGACCCTAGCAGCCTCTAGCTTCTCCTCACATTTATTCTTCTTGGCAGACAGTCGAGCTTCAGCATTAGCTCGGGCCTTGGTGAGCTCAGACCCCAATTACTTTACCCTTCCTTTAGCAATCTGGTCTCATCCTCGACCTTCAGCTTGGAGAGCTGGGCATCATCTGCCCTTCGAGTGGCTTGAGCGGCCTTCTCCTTGGCCTTCCTTGAAATTTGTCGAGCTTCACAGATCATCTCCAAGAAATGATCTACGTAGTGGATGAGCTACAAAAAAAAAGAGAGGAGGAAGAGGGAGATTAGTAAAGGACTAAGTAGAAAGATTGGATTAAACTGAGGAATGGTGGTAGATCGTCACTTATCCGGAGGAGGGAGTCCCACGAATCATGGATTCGGAACACCCTGCCTTCAGCATCGATGGCTTCAACGTTAGCTGGTAGTATGGCCGGCCTAAGTAGAGATCGGGCGATCCGGTAACCATCTATGCCCTTCCTGGTGTTCGGGGCCTCGATGTTTGGTAGAACCTCCACCGAAGGGGATGCCTCAGCCAGTAGGTTGGCTGGGCGAGAAGACATGCGCACCAAAATTTGGGGGGTGCCCGAACTCTGCTGCGATGAGGAACTAGAAGGCCGAGGGATAGGTTTCCTGGCACAGTAGAACGGAGAGGCTGTACGGCCTTCGCCGACGTCGACTCCTTCCTCGGGTGAGCACTCCTGGGCCTCGAGGAACCCCTAGTTACAAGCTGGGTGAGGATGGTCTTGGTTCAGCCGTGCTTGGGAGCTAGGGCCGCACTTACCTTCTTTCTCTTCGCGACCTGACGAAGAGCTTCCAGATCTTCAGTATTCATTGCTGCACAAGAGGTGAAGTTAGCCAAAAGAAATAAGACCAAACTGAATAAGATGAAGATACTTACTCTTAGGGTCAGCTGGGCTCAACCCAACCTTCAATAAGCTCTCCTCGGTAAGGAGCTTGGACAGCGGAGAGGGAGTGAGACCGAAGACCTGCACCAATACCTCCTCCTTGATGTCCAACAGTGTGGAAGCTCTGATCGCCGACCTATGAGGTTGACCCCATGACGTGTTGAATTCTCAGAATTACTCGGCTGAGATAAAAAGAAGTACTCCTTTAGTTATAGACCGAGGAAGGAGCATCTTGGAAGAGACGACGTCTCTTCCGAGGAGAGACGTACCACCACCTGACCTCCGTAGGGTATTCCTTTAATGTGAAACAAGCCCGAAAGAGATGGAAGGTCAGTTTGACCCCGAGGAGAAGACAATGGGTAAAAAAGGCCAAAATTTGATGTCATAAGTTCGGCGCTATCCTGCAAGGGCTTATTCTATACAAGTTAAGAAACTCTACGACCAAAAGGTGAAAGAGCAGCCTAAGACCGGCCTTCAGGGATTCCTCGTAAAGACCTACCCAATCTTGATGATGAAGAGCTATCTGTTCCATGGGAACAACGACCTCTAGCTTGAACTCGATCGGGACTTGGTATTTCAACCTGATGATCTCCAAATCCTTCAAGGTGAGGACAGAGTTCACCTTGAACGGTCCGTAGCTCGGGACCTCACTCCCTTCGGGTCTACTTGAAGAACAAGCTACTTCGGATTCTTGGTCCATGCCTCTCACATTGTCACCTGAACTCCAGGTGGGTGGGGACGAACTCGACGCACTCATGATAAATACCAAAGAACTGACCCAAAGGATGATGCGACTGAGCAAATAAGGGATGAAGATGGGGTCGACGGTAGCTTGGCTTCAACCGAGCAGAATCTCCAAGAAAGCAAAGTGATGGAGTTCCCTCTCTGAATAGCAAAAGTAGTAAACTAAAGTTACAGCAGCCCCTATTTATAGAAGGCCCGGATGGCTCCGATCTATTATCGATTTACCTCCTCCGATCGATGTTCGACAAATGACAGTCTTTGATTGGTCAAACCATGGCTCCCATGGATCTAATGATTCAACGGCCCAGATTTGAAGATGGTTTGCCTCAAAATGCCGATCTTCGACATGTGTCAGCAGAAGATAGTTGGACCAACTTAGCCTTGACCTCAGAGTGATACTCCCTTCAACCGACCTATCGAAAGGTCAGCCTTGAGAGTGGAGGGCATCTGTTGTGGATCTGTACCTCGATCTCGACTGTCACATCTTCGGCTCCAGTCGAGCTATAGGAGATGGATGCTTATAAAATCGTGAGTATACGACAGATATGAAGATTGTCATACATGACCTATTGAGTTCGTAGCAGTTTTGCTCCCGACCCAATCCTGATTTATCTCGTCATTAGAGACCTACTCAGCTCGCACATGGCTGACCAATCTCAAGCAATCTAGGGTCAACGCATGCTCCATGGTCTCCAGAACCTCAGCCATGAACGATCTATCATAGTTCGTCCGTTGCCGAGCTAAGCTCCTTGCCATCGGATCTGTTCTTTTTAAACTGGAAAAGTCCAAATGAAATCGAATTTCTTCACGATCTAGTCTCTCACAAAAAGTAAATATCTTATCCGAATCAATTTGTATGACAAATTTAGAAGATTATCAAGATTCCGAGACGGATACGATTTCAACTTTTTTCTTATAATAAAAGAGCTTTGAGACCCTCATAGTAAGCTCTCAACTCTCTACTCTTTTCTCTTATTATTTTTCATCTCCTAACTTGAGTGTCGGAGGGTTTTTATCGGAGAACATCCCGATGAGGACTTCTTGCAAGTTCCACTTCGGCTACACCCACCTCGGCAGCTGACCTCATCCAGGAGATCAGCAACATATAGATTTTTGAATCTTAGATGATGTATTAATATGAGTGATTTTAAAATTATTAAATTTGTAAATATAGATCATTAATTTTGATCTCGATTTTAAAATTAGTTTCTTAATGAGTTAAAATGTTAATATAATCGAGAATTATGAGAGGCTCATCACCTAGCTCCCCCGGCGATAGATCCTTCATGAAACCGAACGAACCGATGGATCGAGAACATGCTGCACGGTTTGCGCACCGGTCGGAGCCTCTCCTCCATGATCTCCTTGTTCCTCCGGCTCCGACCCTCTGAAACCGCTAACTCCAGCCCTCACCTCTCCAGCTCCTCCCCACTTCTTCTCTGCTACGGTTCTTAGAATTCGCAGTGGTCCCTGAGATTTGGGCTTTCACCCTTGGCCCAAGAGTTGCTTCCCAGCCCTAGATTTCGAGAGCTCCCCGAGAATTCGAGCCGCCATGGAGGAGGAGAACACGGGGCCCTTCCACCGGGCGACCATGATGGCGTCGAAGATGGCTGCCGCTCTCGCCAGCACTGATAACCGCACCCAGGTGGATTCCATCTCCCCCTCTTCTTGTTTCGTGAACCATTATAGTTTCAAATGCTATTCCCTTCATTCGAATCGAATTTAATTGATGCCATCATTAACAGACTGAAGGGATTGCTTATCTCTTGTTGAATCTGACTCCTTTTATCGATTATTTGCTTTTATATGCATTGTTCTGAACAAGCGCCTTATTTTTTTTGGTAAGAGAACAAACGCCTTTAATATGTATTAAATTAGACGTGGGAATGTTAAAGGCGTTTTCTTTTTAATCGGAGGAAGAGTCAGGGTAGTTAAAGATTCGATTTTTCGGGGTCAGATTTCGCTCTTGGATATCAATACCGAAATTTAATGACTTTAATCACTATTTGTTTGGTTTGGTTCTGCTAAAGGCAGCACTTTCTCGTCTTGAGGCATTGGAAAATGACCATGCCGGAGCAGAGGTGGTTGAGATTAATGATGAAGATGATGCTTCTCTAGATAACGATGATCGAGGTCTGTTTGCATCTCTTTTGGATTTAGTTTTGTTCCTTTTGGATTTTTCTCACTGTCCCATTTGCAGAATTTAGACAAGCACCCTGTTCAACTACTTCACTAGATTATATGTAAAAAAAGTTAGTATGAAGCTGGTGGCATCATAGATCCTTATGGAGCTTTGTATTTTTATCTCTTGCATACTATTGAATTGTTTCTTACACTCGGAATTTGAAAGTCTGTTTGCTACCTAAAACTCAGTTGCACTTCTGAGTTCTGGCTGAGAGGGATTAGTATGTGGTGCGGTTTGTCCTGTCCTTCATAATCTTGCAGCTAACTTTTGGAACACTAGCTAACAATTACTGTTCTCATCCCTCGGTAATGGAAAATTCCTTCTTCAATGGTTTTAAATTTTCAAGTACTTTATTTTAGCTGTTTCTTGGTGAATTGAGATATGTGCTAAGTGTTGGAGGATTACACATGTAATTTTTCTTATCTTTGAGGGATCTTTAAAATTCTTTAAAGATCTCAAAAGTAAAGTGCTATTTTCAGGACCCTTCTCTTTCACGAACAGTGAAAATTCATATTTTCTGTTGTTTGAAGTTTTTGTGCATTTGATTACAGCTTGTTGTTTTAGAATTTTTTTTTGTTGCCTGTTGTTTCCAATGAAATTAGTATTATAGAGATTGGTTTGCACATGACTTAGTAAAAAATAGCAAATTATTGTTCTTGTAAAAAATTAAGAAAAGATAAACAAGAAGCATGACAAAATATCATGTTTATAAATTGTTGGGGTGAATCCTCGGATGATAACCGACTAAGTTGATAACCGATTTTGATATCGGCCGACAATCTACTTTGGATTTTGATCGAATAAGTGCGGTGTGATTGACTAATAGTTCCATGTACAATCAACACCTCCGCGTGATCTTCGATTGAGGACTTCCTCGGTATTTAGTGGACTATTTCAACCCTAAGGAAATAGGGGCCGAACGACAGTTGTGCAACGTGGATATTAATTGCCTACAATTGCGAGGTCATGGGATGTGATAACTACCTACTAATGATCCATTACTCAATCTTTACATTATTGATGATGATTATCTGGATAAATACCCACGTAAATACAGTAACACTCATGTCTCCATATTCTAAGGGACGGAGGTTAACGACAATCCCATCCTATATAAAGGGAGGTAAGAGGGAGATCCGGGTAAGATTTTTCGGACATATTCTGTTGCTTTCATTTTTCTGATTCTCTTTAACTGTTTGCTTTCTCCGACTGACTTAGGCATCAGAGGGTCCTCTGTCGGACAACTTCCGACAAGCGGACTTGATTTTACAGGTTCTTGTTTTTGCGAGACTCAGGCGCACTTACTCAGTTCAGGGCCAACTATCTCACTGGAGTTTAGCGGCAATAGTTTGGCGCACTAGGAAGGGAGGCTAGTAGTAAGCTCCTCAACACGAACCATGGCAAAAATAAGAGCCCAAAATGCTTCAACCAGTTCTATCAGATGCTTGTTGCGGCGTGAAGTACCTCTGGCTCCCAACACAGAGCCCAATGCTTCACGACCTGTAGTTACGACGAATCAATAATAGTTTACTGCACTCGTGCAGCAGGTCAAGACCTTGACAGAAGTCATTCACAGTTTTCAACAGATTGCGGAACAACAACAGCAGCATCAACATCCAGAGGAGCCTGCACCGCAAGTTGTGCTGTCAAGATAGTCGATGTGCCCCTTCTCTGCATTGTCAACATACTCGGCACTCACATTGTGCCGATCCATGATCTCCTCGGCACTCACATCGTGCCAACTCTCGACACACCCGACATTCACATCGTGTCAATTTTGGAGAATGGTGGCCTTCTCGACAAGCATCCAAAAAATGGAAGCGTCCACGTTCTCCTTCTAGTTCTTCTGAGGAAGATTCCACACCTGAATATGCCTGCCATTCGATGGATCACAACGACGGTTCGACGACTACGACCACAAGCTACGAGAAATCAAACGTCGACTTGCATAGCTGCAGGTGGACAATCAAGGTCCTGCTAACATCTTCGGCATTAATACTAGTTCATCTTTTTTTCGACGGGTCTTGGATGAGTTGATCTCGATCCGATTCAAGATGCCGTAGGTGGAGCCTTATGATGACTCCATCGATCCACTTAATCACTTGGAGAGCTATAAAGCTCTTATGATGCTTCAGGGGGACTCCGATGTCCTTCTTTGTATGGCCTTCCCAACTACTCTTCGGAAAACTGCTCGGACCTGATATTTGGGGCTTCAACCAAGAAGTATCCACTCTTTTGAAGAGTTTGAGTAGTTGTTTGTGGCTTATTTCAGTATTAACAAAAAATTGTCACGAAATTCTAACAGCCTCTTCTTCATCAAGTAGTAAGAGGGGGAGTCATTGAGAGAGTATGTGGCGCGTTTCAATGCTGCCACCTTGGAGGTCCGAGACCTCAACGAATCAACGGCCATTTCGGCCATGAAAAAGGGATTATGCAATTTCAGATTCACGTATTCTTTGGATAAGATGCTTTCCTGAACATATGCTGAACTTCTTGAGCACGTACAGAAGTACATTCATGCCGAGGAAGGTGCTACTGATTGACGTCAATCCGAAGGCAAAGATCGGAAGAAGATGAAGAAGAACGGAGCTTCGGTAGGACCTAGTAAGGTTCAAACTGATAGAGAGGCCCTACCTCGTCGATAGAGTCCAAATCTGAAAAACTTCAGATACAGGTATGACTTTTACACCCCCCTCACTGCTCGTGGACAGATTCTCATGAAGATAGAAGGAAAAAGCTACCTCCGACGATCTCAACCGATGAGGACACCACCGACGTCCAGTAATAGGAAAAGGCACTGTTGATTTCATCACGACCACGGTTATAATACCAGGTAGTGTATCCAGTTAAAGGACGAGATAGAGGTCCTGATTCATCGGGGCTATCTCGGAAAGTACTTACAGGATTGTCCACCGCAACTCCCCTCCGATCAACAACCTCAGCCGTATCTCGAGGAAGAAATTCACGCTCAATCGACGGTGGATGTGATCAACATGATCTTCGGAGGAATGATGCGTGGGGGGCAGAAGATTCGAAGAGCTCTTCGAAGCGTCAATGGGGAGATAACACAATTACTGTCTTCGACGAAGATTTTCAAGGAGTACAAATTCTGTATGAAAATGCTGTTGTCGTTTCTATGACAATAGCTAATTATGATGTAAAACATTATTTGGTCGATAATGAAAGTTCGGCAAACGTGTTATTTTATGATGCTTTTTTCCGAATGCAACTATCTACTAACTAACTAGAACCGGTTAATATGCCTCTAGTCGGATTTATGGGTGACTCAATAAAAATAGAACAGAAAATAGAACTTTCCGTTATTGCTGACAACGACCACGATAGTCTACTGTATGACTTAATTTTCTCGTGATACGAATTCCTTCGACATACAACGTAATATTGGGACGATCTGAACTAAACGTGCTTCGGACTGTCATGTCGACATATTATCTACTCGTCCATTTTTTGACAACAAATAGAATCGGTGAAATGCGAGGAGACCAACAGTTGGCCCGACAATGCTACCTAATAATGATAAAAGGAACGAAGCCTTTAAAAGCTCTTCCTATTGATGGGTTAGACCAGCGAGAAGAAAGCAGACGAGAACCCATCGAACAATTTATCTTGGTACCTCTGAGGGAAGAAGACCCAACAAAAACAAAGTCAGATCAATGTTGAGCCAAGATCTTTGAGACAACCTTGTGGCTTTTCTACAAGGAAATGTCGACATTTTTACATGGTCGGCTTCGGATATGCCAGGTATACCTTTTGACATGATTGTCTATAGGTTAAATGTTGACCTCAAATGCAGGCCAATTCGTTAGAAGAAAGAATTTTATGCTTGAAAGACAAAAAAGCAATCAACGAAGAAGTTGACAAATTGCTAGCCGTGGATTTTATCTGAGAAGCAAATTATCCGGATTGGCTAGCAAATGTGGTGATGGTCAAGAAGACCAACGGCAAGTGGAGAATATATATTGACTGCACCGACTTAAACAAAGCTTATCCAAAAAATAACTTTTCACTATCGAGAATCGACTAACTCATCGATGCTACATCGAGCCATCAGCTTCTAAGCTTCATGGATGCTTTTTCGATTACAACCAAATCCAGATGGCGTCCGAAGATGAGGAGAAGACAGTGTTTATCACCGAGAAGGGCCTATACTGCTATAAAGTCATGCCTTTCGGTCTTAAAAATGTTGGAAGAACTTATCAACTAGTCAACAAAATCTTCAAGAATCAGATCGGTCGAAATATGAAAGTTTATGTTGACGACATGCTCGTGAAAAGCGACGAGACCTCTCGACATATTGATGACTTAGCGGAAGCCTTCGATGCCTTGAGAAGACACCAAATGAAGTTAAACCTGATTGAATGTGCATTCGAGGTAACCTCGAGAAAGTTCCTTGGGTTCATGGTGATAATGCGCAGCATAGAAGCTAACCTTGAGTAGATCAAAGCAATCCTCAACATGAAACCTCCGACTTCAAAACAAGATATCCAAAAGCTGGTTGGACGTATTGCATCACTTAACCGATTTATCTCTAAGTCGGCAAAGCAATATCTTTCGTTTTTCAAGATAGATAAATAAAGAATTTTGACTGGACGGTTGAGTGCCAAAAAGCTTTTGAAGACTTGAAGACATATTTGAGTTCTCTTCCTCTACCGACAAAACTGAACACGGGCGACAAATTACTCATGTATTTGGCAACATCCTCTGAAGCTGTGAGTTCGGTTTTGGTTCAAGAAGATGATGGGGTACAAAAATCCATCTACTACATTAGCAGGGCCTTGCATGGGGTAGAAACAAATACTCCAAAATCTAGAAGGTCGTTTACACTATGATTATCACTATACAATGACTTCGCCCCTTTTTCAAAGCCATTCAGTAATAGTTCTAACTGATCTTCTCCTGAGAACTTTACTGGAACGATCAAATACTTCGGGAAGAATGGCAAAATGGATAATTGAACTCAGTGAGTTCGATCTTTCTTATCTTCTTCGATCTTCAATATAAGTCTAAATATTGGCCGACTGTATCGTCGAGTGCACGATTTTAGAGGATAAAGAACCCAAAGCAATCCGAGGAAGAACAGACCCCAGAATCGGTATGGATTCTACATGTGTATGGAACTTCTAATGCCCAAGATTGTGGAGCGGGACTTATTCTAACCAATATTGAAGGGGTAGCCACCTAATACGCTTTCTGCTTTTCTTTCATGACTTCGAATAATCAAACCGAATATGAAGCCCTGATAATCGACTTAAAGGTTGCCAATGAGCTCGGTGTGAAATGACTAAAAGTTTTCACCAATTCACAACTTGTAGCTGGATAAGCCCGAGGAGAATATGAAGCACGGGATCTAGTTCTAGCAAGGTGCCTTGGTAAGCTTCAATCCTTGAAGGCAAATTTTGATTATTTGGAAATTTTTCATATCCCTCGCTTGGAGAATGCCCCAGCAGACTCTTTATCTCGACTTGCAATCTCTAGGTGCAATGAGTTGGAAAAGATTTTCATCGAACATCTCGACATTCTGAGCATTGACATCCAAGAAGTTTACCAAGTCCAAGTTGGTCATAAACCGAGTTGGATTGATCCAATTGTTGGATACTTAACCGACGGGACTCTACCGACAGACCCAAAGGAGCCACGATGAATCAGACGTTTAGCATCTCGATATGTGCTTCTAAATGAGCAACTTTACAGAAGATCCACTTCTCTATCTCTATTTACATGTCTTCGCTCTATTGAAGCCAACTACGCCCTCAGAGAAGTCCATGAAAGAATTTGTGGCAATCATCTGGGGGACAAGTTGTTATCCTACCAAATACTTCGACAAAGATATTATTGGCCAACTATGCAAAAGGATGCTGCTGACTTGATGCAAAAATGTGATCAATGTCAATAATTTTTTAATATACAAAGACTGCCATGAAGTCATCTTACTTCAATATCAGCATCCTGGCCATTCGATAATGGGGAGTCAACATAGTCTGTTCCCTCCCGCGAGTGGATAACGAAGATTCATAATAGTTGCCATTGACTATTTTACGAAATGGATGGAAGCGAAATCGCTTGCATGGGTAAAGAAGAAGATGATGGATTTTCTATGAAAGTCGGTTATTTGCCGTTTTGGTTACCTCAAGTAATCATCACAGACAATGGCCGACAATTCAACAATGCTAAGTTCAAAAAATTTTGCACAAAATTTCATATTACTCACAAGCTTATCTCAGTCAGACATCTACAATCAAATGAGGAAGCCGAAGTAACCAACAAACAATATTACATGGCCTGAAGATAAGGTTAAATCAAGCCAAAGGTCAATGGGTTGATGAATTGTACAGTGTTCTGTGATCTTACTGAACAACTCTCCAAATCCCAACTGGAGAAACACCCTTCAACTTAGCATTCGGAATAGAAGCTGTAATTCCTATAGAAATCGGCTTGCTGTCCATAAAGATCGAAAACTATGACGAGGCAACTAATTCGGAAGACGATGTGCTGACTTAGATTTGCTCGATTAAATTCGAAGACAAGCTCAACTGAGGATGGCTTCTTACTAACAGTGCGTAGCCCAATATTATAATTTGTTGGTTATGCCCAAGATTTTCTAACAAGGAGATCTCATCCTTAGGAGACCGAAGTCTCCAAACCAACCGAGCAAGAAAAACTGTCGTCGAATTGGGAAGGTCCCTACAAAATCTCTGAAGTACTCCGATCAGGAGCATACAAAATTATGAACTTAGACGGCATAGAAATTCCTCGAATTTAGAATATCGAGAATCTACCAAATGTACTATCAGTAAGACATTAAATACAAATACAAATGACTCCTTTTCTACGACACTGTGCCAACAAGTTCAACTATTCGGACATGAATTGAATAACATGATCAAATGATACTTGGTCATAAACAAAAATCGTCGGTTGACATCCGACGAAAAGTTAGTCGATTGACACCCGATTAACTTAGGGTTAAAAATGCCCGAAAATAGTAGTTAGTCGGTTTGCACCCGATTAACTAAGGGTCCAATGATCTGAAACAAAATTGAGTTGATAAATTCTTTCGACGATCAACCATGTTCGACACAACTTGACAGTCGACTATGTTACTTAACTCGACATACTAGGAGGGCCGACTACATGACTTAGAAAAATTCTCACCTACTTGATCTTACTCATCAACATCTATCGATTATCTACAATTTACTACCGATGATCTTACTTAACCCTTTTTCGAAAGTATCAAATGAAATTAGAAGGAATAAAATTCTACACAAAAATGATTTGAGAAGAGGAGTTCATTTCATTCCAAACAAAGTTTATACATAGTCAGAAAAAGAGAAAAATACAAAGAGTTCAAGGATACGTGTTGGGGCTTGCTGCTTCATCGATGCTTCAGGGGCCTTGTCCTCGTCTTCATCAGAGGCCTCGTCGGGAGCAACCCACTCAAGTTCAACTTAGGATGGAGATGACGAAGGGCCATTTTGCAGTCTTCGAAACCAACTCGGTAAGAAACGATCGACCCCTCAACGACTTCATCCTCAAACTTTTGAGAAGTTCGAAACTCAGCTAGTGCTTGAGAAGCAGCTTTATGGGTCCGAGTTTCCATTGCCAACACCTTCTTCTCTGTCTCTCGGGCGGCCTTGGGTGTCTTTCCTCTTATCCCTCTCTTCAGTGAGGGTAATTTCTGTCGACTCTATTTCCTTCTTGAAGTCAGCTTTTACTTCTTCAGTTCCTCCTTCCTTTTCAGTTGGGATTCTAATTCGGCAGTTTTGTTGTGAGAAGGAGCTAGCTCGGCCTCCAATCGAGCAAGATCATCTTGGTATTTCTTCTTCTGCTTTTTAGCTGCGCGGATAAGTTCTTCAGCTACTTCGGCCCAAGCGTTGGCAATTTGGGCCTGGTCTTCTAGTTGATGACTGAGTCGGCCAAAGCCGGTCAGTCCTTCGTACAAAATTGTTGCATTTTGTGCCAACTGCAAGAAGCAAAATTTTTTCTAAGTTAGAAGTTCGGAAAGAAATCAATGTACAAATAAATATCGAAAAGATGGACATCTAGACTTACCGACAATAGCGATGCGTAGCAGCCCAATATGATCTCCTCAACTGGATGGGCCTTCCTTCTTCCCAGTCGGTGGGAGCATGATCATCTTCATCAGCTCCCTAGCAAGACAGTGGTCTCGGAGTGCCGCGTCTGTTGTCTTGACGCATATCCCAATTGCAACATACCCCTCCTTCGACGACATTAGAGGGGCATGCTCCACAGCAGAGGCGGCGACCATCGGCGCCTTTCCTAGGTTGGTGCTTCTGATAGCCGAAGAAGTTCGGTGCAAAGCAACTCAGCCAGCATCCGAGCTATTCTACACCAGCAAGGCTTGTACCATGGGGGCGGCAGGCCTAGTCGGTGCCTCATCGACAATGATGACATCGTCATCTTGTTCGGCGGACACTGTTGGTGCTAGTGTTAGGGGTGACGCATGGGGTGGCGAAGATACTCAGGGAAGCGATGGTGATTGGGTACTCCTCGGCATGCATGAGGAAGACTCTCCTTGAGGTTTCTTCAGTGGCCCTTGAGAAGGCCCTCCTTGGCTAGAGCCCGATCTCTTCTTAACGGCTCGCTGGATGGATTCCACCGAGATCTTCATGCCTACAAGTCGACAAAGAAAGTTAGTCTCCAGATTAAAAGCAAATCTACAGAAAAAAGCTTGAAAATTTGAAAGGAAAGAAAATCCTACCTAAGGAGTTAACCGGCCTTAATCCGGCATCATATAAGGACTGCTCCGCAAGAAGTTTCCGTTGTGTTTGAACTTTGACACCGAGCAATAACTCATAATGCTCCCTATCCCCCTCAAGGACTACATTTTTGTTCGGAGAAAGATCGAGAGTGGTCCAAATCCAATTGAAGCTCCACGGTTGGTCGGCAGCAATGTAAAAGAATCTATTCTTCCACCTATGGATAGAAGAAGGAAGTTCGGTAATGAATTGACGGCAGTACTAGGGGCTGAAGAACCATCATCCTTTTTTCAAGGATGTTTCTTCAACATAAACAAAGCACGAAAGAGGGAAATCCTTAGTTCGCAATGGAGGAGATGACAAAGGATAACAAAAGAACTAAAAATTGGATGGAATTTGGAGCAAGTTGAGTAGGGACTATGTCATACAAGTCAAAAATGTTGGCAAAAAAAGGATGCAAGGAAATCGGAGCCCTGACCAAAGGAACTCATAGATGGCAATATGGCCATCAAGGGGATGGACAACCAAACCATCTTGGTCGGAGCCGACAATTTGTAGTTACTCAGGATAATGATCCCTCAACTGTTGAACGTTAGCTTCAGACAATTCGGATCTCCTATGAAGAGGTCCAGAAAGATTCTCAGTAGCCGGCTAATCATCCGACTCGTGAGAACCATAGCGGTCCTGTCGAGAAGAAGTGACATCCTTAGGAGCATTTTGAGGAGCCTCCACGATTTCTCTCCGAGTAGTCAAAGCCCGGAAACTTTGGTCTCTCACCACATTCTTGTCTCCAGACTCTCTCGTAGAAGAAGACATCCCGACTAGAAGACTTAGAAGGAAATCCTACAAACTAGAAAAGAAGGGAAGGAATTAACCTCAGGAAGGGGTTGGACGATGACGATGGAGAAACCGGCGGCAACAGAGATGACAACGTCGAAGAGAAAGGAGATGGACTCTTCCTGCGACTGTGGATTGAGAGGAGAAATGAAACCAGCAACAAAAAGAATTCGTGAACAGAAGAAGATTCAGGGGTGAGGGATCCCCTACTTATAGGGATGCCCAATGGCTATGATTGATGGCGAGAACCCCATCGCCTTCTAAGATGCCGACACATGGCATAAATCTCAGCCAACAATTTTTCTGGCCATTGGATGCACCACCGCTGTGATTCCGCCACGTCAGTTAAATCTGTGAGAAAGTTAGCCAAACAAGTGACTGATCGACACGTGGCTGATCCGGATGGTTCGCGAATCATTATTCTGCCAGTGCGATCTTCCATAATCATTCTGGAAGGTCTTTTTGAGCGATCTACAGCAATAATTGCTACACGTTCTGCGAAACGACGGAGTCGCCACACGTTTTGTGATGCGACAAAATGACTGCAGGATCCTGTAGATGACAAAATGACTGGATGTCTCTTTTCGAGACGACAATAAATGAAATCAATTGATGATTCGAAATCAGGCGCAAAGTTCAAACTCCGATTAACTGCCTCCGCCCAATGCCACTACGTCACATTGGACTTGGGAGTTGGGGAGCAAGTGTTGGGGTGAATCCTCGAATGATAACCAACTAAGTTGACAACCGATTAAGTTGATAACTGACTTTGATACCAGCCAACAATCTACTTCGAATTTTGGCCGAATAAGTGCGGTGTGACTGGCTAATAGTTCGACGTACAACCAACACCTCCATGTGATCTTCGACTGAGGGTTTCTTCGGTATTTAGCCAACTATTTCGACCTCGAGGAATAGGGCCGAATGACAATTGTGCAACGTGGGTATTAATTGCCCATAATTGCGAGCACATGGGATTGTGATAACTGCCTACTAATGACCCATTACCCATTCTTTATGTTACCAACGACGATTATCTGGATAAATACCCAAGTAAATTTGGTAACACCCACATCCCTGTATTCCGAAGGATGGAGATTATAAAATAATGACAATCCCACCCTATATAAAGGGAGGTAAGAGGGGATCTGGGTAAGATTTTTCTGGATATATTCTGTCGCTCTCATTTTTTTGGTTCTCTTTAATTGTTCCCTTTCTCCGACTGATTTAGGCATCAGAGGGTCCCCCATCAGATAACTTCTGGCAAGTGGACTTGATTTTGCAGGTTCTTATTTCTGCGAGACTCAGGCACACTTACTCAGTTCAGGGCCGACTGTCTCACCGGAGTTTAGCGGCAACATAAATAAATCAGGAAAACAAAAGTTTTAGTTATGAACGTTATTGTTTTATTTCATAAGTTATTACTATAAAGAATAAAGATAGAAATTTAAAGGTGTGCAAATGTTCCTCTAATTGAAAAGGCAAAACTTTGTTGCTGATAATATTGCACTAAGAGAACTGCACAAGTATTACTACCGTTTTCTGATTAGTATTTCACAAAGTCATATAAAAATTCCATTCCAATCCACCACTGTCTTATGCAACTCTTTCCAATAGATCATCTTCAGCTCAACCAGATATATCCATAAGAATATTTGTTAAGTTTTGGGGCATAATGATTTAATTGTGAACTCTGCGGTATTCTGCAGAGCTACATGCTATCTGCTTATTCTATTGAACAGCTTCTTTGATCTTTTGTATAGCTTTTCTCATCTCATAGCTCATTGTGGAACTCAAAGCACTGGCTGAATGACATTGACTTTTCATCTGCTTATAATTGATATAATCTGTTCAATGTCATCAAACCAGAGAGTTGTAGGACATGTTACACATGCTTCTTTTCATAGACAAGCAACTGCTCCTTTGGAGCTTTGGTGATATAGGTTTCAGTACCCATGAGTTCTCACAATAATGAAGCTTGTAATATTCTGTTGTTTGAATCCCGACACTAGTGACAGTTTCTTTCTTTCAATTAGTTCCCTAAAATCAGCACTCTGAGCGCACAAATTAATCTCTGTCATATTTTCTAGCCAGTTTTAGGTACGATGGTTATTGGACTACTTGTTCAATATTCATGCATCCAGCTGACAAAATTTGTTTAGTATGCTTATATGCAATATATTATGCAAGCTTGCCAATCTCTTTTGCTCAGACAACTCGATGTGATGCTATAACTGCTGAAAAGTCATTTATAGATGTCGTTGTCATTGTTCAAGCCATGTTGTTGTGTGAAAGTAGAGAATTGGATCAGTTAATAGCATACTTGAAAATGTGCTTTTTCATCAAATTTAAGCTGGCTCTTCCCTTGATACAATATAACATTTATTATATGTCTGTGGTGTACAGTCAAAAGCAACAGCTAAGAACATGAAGTGCAAGACTAGACAGGCGAGAGCACTGGCGAATGCAGAGAAGGCACCAAGGAAATTCATACAGGATGTAAGGACTAGTGCTTGTCTCTGGATATTAACGGTTGTCTGCACCTGTAATTTGTCTCACGTGTTGCCATTTGCTTTTAATTGCCACTGGCAAATCTAGAGGCCTCGACTCCACTTGTTCCCTCCTATTTGATGGCCACCAACCACTACGTCTGGTTCCCATTTCTGCACAGTTTGTGTATGCTTCCAACTACACATGCATTAGGTGTGGGAGGCAATTTTGTTCATGCCGTTGTCTGGTTATACACAATGCCACCCGATGTTCAAATTTTGTAGCCTGATCTTTGGCTTGATTGTTATCAAGAGCTCCTGTATAGGATTGTCCAGGTTTTAAAGATTGCTTGGAGGTCTGGTTTGTTGAGAAGAAAGGTGGTTTGGTCCCTCTTGTAGACATTATGATGTTAAATCATGTTGTCTATACCAGTACTCAATGATTAAAAGTATGCATTTCTGAGATGCAATTGCATCCTTGTCTGCAAAATTTATAATTTATTACCAAACGAACTGATCAAAATTATATTGACAAAGCAAAATATTGTATAGCAAACTGGAATGGCTATGATTATTAATTAATATACAGTCTTAAACTTAGCCTCATTAATATCATTCGCCTGTTCCTTCCTATTAGACGCTTTTCATATTTTTTCATGCTGCTCAAGTCTGTTGTTAAGCATATCATTTGCTACAGTTGTCCCTTTATTTTCGATATCTGTCTCTTGTATCTAGCACATATCCATCACAAATTTCAAATCTTTGGTATGCTTGTCTCTGTACATTGGTGGTAAGTCGCGTTCAAAGAATTCTAAGCATGCCAATTGTTAAGTTGATCATCAATACAAAATATTCTCAGTTTTTAGTTCTTTATGGTTTGTTTCTGTTTTATCTACTAAGATCTGTGGATGCATGAATCAGCTTATGGGATGAATTAAGGTAGAATATGCATGGATGATATCTTATGCATGGAGAACCTTAGTTAGGTGATCCATCCTTGTCGCCAGATCTGTGATGTACTTTACCACTTAATTTTTGATGGATCCTTTTATGTGTTTATTTTGAACCAACTTGATCCTTTTTTTTCCTGATCTTGTTGCTGCTATGGTAGTGATGGTGCAGGAGCCTGATGAGCCTAGGGAAGCCAAGGCATTGTAAATTAAAATTATTGTTTCTCAGTCATTAATGCTTCTACACTCTTTCGATCTCCTTCAAGACATGTACCTGCATAAATATATATACTCAATTCACTTACGTCTGTACTGTGTATATATGTATAATTGTTTTGGGAATCTGGCATTCAAAATGAATATTGAATAAAATATATCAGTCCATATTGATGCATTAAGGACAGGGAAAGTGCTAGAAGATGGTATTCTTTGAACGTAAATAATTATTATTGAAATAAATGTAGAGAACAATGCCGAATTAAGACTCGAATAATCCAAAGTCCTTTTAAAAATTGGAAAAACCTGAAAAACAGTAATTAAAAAAAAGAAGAAAGAGTAATGGAAAAACTACATTTCCCGATTGCTTAGCTTCCTTTATGGAGGAAGATGTTGCTTTAGGCTTTCAAAAATTTGTTCAGCAGATGGGAAGGTCAGCTGGAGGAGGCTCCAGGGACTGCAACATTCCAACCCCATTCTCCACCAGGAAAGCCATGGCCAAGCCCCAGGTAATATGAACATCCAAATGGCAATGCATGAGCCAGACCCCTGGATTGTCCGCCACGAATCGGATGACAGCCCAGCCGTTCACCGGCACTCCGACGGTGTTCCTCATCGGCGGGTCGACAAGGTTGAACCTGGCAGCATCCTTTGCAGCGTTGAAGTTCCCAAACCCCTCGGCGAGGATGTAGAAATCATGGCCATGGATGTGGATTGGATGGTTCTCAGCAGCAAATATGTTGGTGCCTTGGAGTACCAACTGCACCACAGAACCATATTTCAACTTGTACACCTTGGTTGCTGCAACGGGCTGCCACAGGGAACGGCTAACGTTGGCCGCCGTGTAGTCGAACTGCACCGGCGGCTGGGCGGGGAAGTCGGTGGTGAACACGCCGGGCACGCCGAGGTGGTGGGCCTGGAGGATGGAGAAGTTGGCAGGCAAGACAAAGGAGATGTTGTTCATGCTTGCCCAAAGCGAGTCCCATTCGGGCCGCCGCATCTCTTACCTCGAGGGCACTTGAACAGCCCAAGGCCCACGGTGAAGAAGAGGTTCTCATCTACTGGGCCAGGGATGTCAACTTTCCTCGGGCTTCTCAGGCCGGTAGAAAGGCTGTGGCGGTGGCGGTGTCGTTGTAGGCTGGGAGCTTCGGGAATTTCGGTTGAACAATGCCTTGCCCGGACTTTCCCGCAGAGAAGCCGCAGTCGTAATCCAGGATGGCGGTGGTGGTGGTGTTGTCAAAGGGACGCCCTGGGCACTGGCATAGGCCCGGGCAGCCATGTAGTACCGGGACACTGGCTGGTCCATCGTCACGAGGACATCGGTGGTCTGGCCTGGGCCCAGCATGAGCACCGAGGTGGTGAAAGGCTTGGTGTAGGAGGCGTCGGCTCCGACAACGGTCATCTTGTGGCCAGCAATGGTGAAGAAGAGCTCGGTGTTTAGGGCTGCATTGATGATCCGGAGGAGGTTGGTCTCACCGGCTGCAACCGGAATGACTGTTGTGCCTGTGGATTTAGTTGAAAGCAATGCTTAGCTTGAGAAGAATTCATCAAGCCAATGTAAGCCCAACTATGGCATTTGCCGGTTAAATTGACCCAAATGGGCCTTTGTCTATGGATATATATTAGCTCTTTCCCTGGTTGGTAAAATATGAGAAGAACCCGCCTACCTTTGCCGGAACACTTGTAGAGATCGCCGGGTTGGCCATTGATGGTGAAAGCGTCAGAGGTGTTCGGAGCTGCTCCTGTCCGTGTCGCCTGTCTCACGACATCAATTGGATTTGCGTCCCACCACTCTCCTGTTTATCATTATTATACTTCATCAGAATGATTTATTACATGGTTGTTTGAAGAAGTTTCTATATATGGCTTGGCTTATTAGATCGGTTGGACCACAGTTCAGGCCTGTTGCAGAATACAAGAGAGTTCCTTGTGGGACCAGGTCCCGGGCAAATCTTAGAGCATATGCACGGTGGATAACACGCAATCGGGAATTGGTGAAATACAAGGGGTAATGTGGCGTGTTATCCATCACTGGATTTGGTGTGGTCCATTGGACCTGGTCCAACTAATAATTAGACCCCTTTCCCTTGTGGTGATCTAATTTTGTCACCTGATATCTTAGCAGCATATTAAGTTAAACCATCAGGGAAAAAGCTTCTCTTTCTTGTTTACTGAAAAGCATATGGTCCATGTTTGCATGTAATGAGGTCCTAATTAAAGTTTGTTAGCTCCATGGTCGTTAAGCTTGGGTGACACAAATTTCCCTTTAGTTGCACACCCAAGAGTATAAGGTCCTAATAAAAGTTGTTAAACTGTGTGGCCCATAGATTTGAGGGGCATAAATTTCTTTTCTTGTGTACTCAAAGCCTTAGCTCCTAAACTCCTAATCGAAGTTTGTTGACCCTGTAGCCTATAGACCCGGTGAAATGATGCGGTTGCGGTGCTAGTTGGTGATGCCTGTCCTTTCTTTTCAGTTAGCAAAGTCAAATGACTTTTTTGTGGCAGAATTATTGCCTTTTCACCAAGGAAAAGGTTCCTTCTAAAGAACACAGAACATCCCTCGTTTCCCAGGGGCCCAGACTTTGAAAATGCCCTGAAAAACCAATTGTCTATAGAAATCTGAAATGTTTTTATTCAATTTTTATTTTTTGAAGATTTCTTTTCTTTTTTAAAGATAACCAGTTTCTACGCTTCATGGCTCATCTTTCTAGTGTTTTGTAGAATTTAAAAATTTTTGTTGGCTATGGATTACTGCCATACACCCACGAGACTTAATAGAGGTATGAATCTTGACTACTAATAAATCATCATCACCACCGAACTCTTTCTTTTTGTCTTTTTTTTTTTGTTTTATTGACCCTAGACCGCAGCATCGGTTTAACTGCAAAGTGGTCAGTCCCATCGGATGAAGCCCAGCCAATCAATGTAAAAAAAAAAAAAAGGGCGGTTGGCCATCGACTGCATGGACCCACGTACCAAAGTTGCATGCTATCTACGAATGGCTTGATAGAGATGGTGCATCGGATGAAATGTTGGACTTGTCACACAATTCCTTTTGGTTATTTACTGCTGTTTGAGAAAGATTGTTACCAAGAATGATGGGGATCTCTCTTTTGGGCTTGGTGAATGGATAGGAGGTTTTCTCCTTCGGGTGGATGATGAGAGCTCCATGCACAGTGGCCCTGAGCCAGGAGCTGTGTGCATGCCACCACAACGTCCCCTCTTGGCCCTCGATCGTAAACCGGTACGTATAGCTCCTACCCGGCCTGATCGGACACTGAGTCACCATCTCCGGTCCATCGGCCCATGCCGTTCTCATTTGTCGAATTCCATGCCTTAAAAAAAAAAAATTGAAGAACTTGCTTAGTAATAGCTATTTATGCCTATGAATGCAATGAAAAGAAACCGAGCAGTGTACCAGACTTGCAATAAATTTGTACATAACGTACGTGGGTTTGCATGCATGGTTTTCATGCAAGTACGTATGTGAATGTGTATCTATATACGTATATATACGGATATATATACCAGTGAATTGTGACATTGTATCTGGCCCGGTTCACGACATTAATCACGAGGGTGTCACCATTTTTAACTTCCAGAGTTGGCCCTGGGTATTGCCCATTCACCGTAATGATGCTGTGGGTCTTGCACAGCCTCTTCACTGGCGTTGCTTGGACCTGAATCCAATATCAAAAGTACGTTTAAGAACTAAGAAGACGAAGGAGAAGGCAGACTAGAAATGAGATGAGTGGCACGCATAGATACATACAACAAAGTCGTGGTAATGAACTTCAGCTTTGATATGAGAGAAGAGAAGAAAGAACTAAGAAGGAAGCAGAGGAACCAGAACGGCATGACAGTGTTCGAGTGAGCCTCCATAGCTTAACTAAAGCCTTGTTGTCTTTCTCAGAGAAAAACTAAGGCTTGTTGTTTGAAAGCTATGAGATGGTACTGCGATGGAAACGGAGAGGTATATATAGATAGCATGGGCATGGAGGGAATGGGGTTGTTTGAGGTTGGCGGATTAGGTTTTAGTTTATGGTGAAAGCCTTTTGTTTCTTTTAAATTAATGTCTGGTCAAGTTCCCATGTTCTCTTTTGATCAACCCTGTAGAAGTTGGTGCACCCACTAGCATTTCTGTTGAAGGTAGTAATTTCAGCAATGCTTGTTCTACAAGTCTCCCCATGGATACCCCGTCAGGACAACACAACATGATGGCCTATACATTTCGTGCATCGTATAAATTTGTCAATACCAAAGGTCTACATTTGCTCACCTAAATTGGTTGCATATTTTTGCATGAACCTTTCAAGACCTATGGTCCATGACACCTTGGAAAGGGATTAGTACATTGGCTTTTTGACAATATATCAAGCATTCAGTCAGAAGTCTCGTCTATAGAATCCCACAAATATTCCTTGAAGCGACAAGTCTGTGGGTTTGGCTAGGGTTGCTTTAGGGAGTGCAACTTCGGTTATAGTAAATATATATGACCGTTTCCATCTGCAGATAGAATAAAGGGGGCTGAAAAGTCTTCAGGGAGGCCTCATGTCGACAAAGTCTTCTCAGTTGGGTTGTTCTTCTAGAGAGAAACCTAGACGTAATTAACTAAATCGATATAACTCCTCCGGG
This sequence comes from Elaeis oleifera, assembly GCA_000441515.1. NCBI lineage: Eukaryota > Viridiplantae > Streptophyta > Magnoliopsida > Arecales > Arecaceae > Elaeis > Elaeis oleifera. The sequence goes on along the minus strand of KE505048.1, from coordinate 309,348 downwards.
CTTCTTGTTAATTATATGTGCTTTCTGAGTTATGTTTGCTTCTCTCGAACTGTCAATCATCTCACAACCCAATCACCTTTTGTCAATATAGCATTAAAAAAAAAAAAGAAGTTTCACTTGCATGCTTTTATCTATATAGTCTCGAGTATAACTTAAGCTCTGACCTCACATTAATAAAGAAGTTGAATTAGGTAGCTTTCCTTTCCAAGTCAAAACTTGGATTCAGGGGATTCTAGTTTCTGACCTCATGAACTTCTCTCCATAAGCATGGAATGAACATGAGAATCAATAAAATTGGTAATCGATATTAAATAAGCTAACTTTCTCTTTAAAAAGCATTAAATAAGGCCAAGGATTAGGTATACGTAGCGTTACTTGCACATCACTTGTCATTATGTATGATAGTTCAATTCTGAAAAATACTTGCGTCCATCTAATGATTCCTTGAAGTCTCCCTGTCAGAAGATTTCCAACCTATAGCCATCTGGTCTACTTATTGGACTATTATAGACAAGGCTACCTAATTGCTTGGTCCACTGCACTGACTATCTCTACAACGATAACATAACAACCATCCTCCGTTGTGGCTTTCAGAGAAAATCTAAAGCATTATTGCTGATGGAGGCATTTTACCAATCAGTTCTCTTCCTTGATGCTGGATGTTTTCCCTTCTAATTCAAGAAAAGGGGAATACTGTTGAGAGCCATTTAGTCAAACAAGTTGGCAATGTGAATATCAAATCTTAAAGTTAGGAAGATAGTTTTTCAGCCAAGAAAGAGAAGATATTCTTGGTAGGACAAGACCGAATTCAGGTGGAGACTACTATCGCTGATTTGGAGTGAATTGGCAGCTAAGTGGGAACCACTATAAACAATTGGTTATTGCACCGAAACGTTTCACACGCAAATGGTTCCTTAGATCTCTCTGCAATCCATGTGGGTGAAGGGAGGAGCACAAAAAAAAAAAAATGGTGAACCTCACTTCCCACCAACAATTAGATAGTGACACAAGCATACAGACCACTGAGCGAGGTGAGCGGCTCCATGTATCAGTTGAAGCAAGCATCATTTTAGACACAGCGAGCATTGTCTATAGATGATTCTGATGGGGTTACATCGTGACGTGAACTCGGTTGCATGGCTCCAAGCAGCCAACGGTGTAATTAATACCAAAAGTACTGGGAGATGGAAATAGTTGGAGTGAGGCATCACCTAACATATTGATAACAATGAAAGAAGTTTTGGAGTTGTAATGCCAATGTAAAAGAATCTATAACAAGCTCTCTGACATCATATATTCTCACACAACTCCGAATAAAGCAGTAGTTTAGTTCGGTTCTAAGAAAGTATAACAACATGTTGGTGGGGTTAGGAGCGGATGGTGAGATCTATAATTTGGCAAGGACTCCAATAATGTGGTACAGTCATTTGAACAATCTAGACTTGTAGTTGATATAATGGAGTGGCCTAACCTCCCTGTTCTTCAAAAAATAAAATAAAATAAAAAAAAGAAGTTGATATAATGGAGGCAGAAATGGGAAGTCGCATAACTTATGCGACACTTTGATTACATGAAGTCTTGTAATGGTCCCTGTATTTACACGGTTTTCCTTTGCAGAAACATCAACAAGTTAGGAAAGAATCTCGCATCTGAACTATAATATTATTCAGAAGCCAAAATTTAAAAAATAAACAATTGCTTATACAATGTGATAGGATATGTTTAGGCATCTGGCATAAAGAAGTACAGTGGGGCAAATTAATTTATATAAGAAATCATCCTTCTGATATGATAGAAGATCAAAAGTTGTGTGGACACTATAAGAAGCTGAACACACTTTTGCTGCGATCTCATCTTGTTGCAAGATCATGAGAACCTTTATCAGTATTCAAAAAATAGAGTTGAAAGAACTTTAATGATTCAGTATCTTAGGATAAACACTAAAGCCACTCCAACAAACTGAAAGACCTCTTAGAAGGGTGTGGTTGGAGGAGGAACAGTATTAGTTTTCCTGATGAATACCAGGACTGTACAGCAGTCAACAACTACTCCCATTGAGCCCAACAGCAAAAACTACGAATTTTTCTGTGACCTTCCAAAACCACTCTGTGGTATTGCCAAGATTCCAAAGCACCAATATATACTGTCTAAATGACCTCACCAGCATTAGCTTTCAAATAATGTGTGACCACATAAATAACAATTGCAGTATGGCCAAGCAATATTGCACGCTAGCAGAACTAAGTTCAGATCTTGCGTTGTTGATCACACACTACAGAGTTGCAGGTGGATATGGATTAAAATCCTCACAATCCCTCTTCTGTAGGTAGGATACCAGGACATTTATTTGATAGCAACGCAGTTTTGAACACCTTACAGCGCAATTCATTATACTTGAACCTCTGTATTCATCTGCATCTTCTAGACATATCCCTCTATCTTGTACTCTTGTTTTGATCTTTCTGTTCTTGTGGTTAATCTTTATCTTAATAATTAAGGGGAAGCTCCTTGCTTCCTCTGTTTTCCATCAAAAAAAAAAAGGAAAAACACTACAACAAAAATGATTTTGGTGACAAATTTCTAATGGCATTTCTTATTACATGCTGCAATTTTTTTTTACTATATTTTGATAAAAATATTACTATCTTTTAATAAGTATTTTTATGAGTGGTATGTTATTATAATACCGCTATAAATTTTATTTTACGTCATATAATTTGAAGTGCCGGAAATCAGAAATGCTATTACGGAATTTAACTAATTTGGAAGTAAATAATATTATAATTTGCGAGATTTTGAAAAATTATTATTAAATCTTAAATTATTAATTTTTACATAAAGCTTGATTTAGTCATATTGATCTCATAAAATATGTTATTATACATATATGTTCTTAGTATTACTTATTTAATGACATGAATGAATATTAATAAGTTAAATAAATTATTTTATATATTAATAATATAAGTTGTAATTTGATGGCTAAGAACTTTCTATTTAAACAAAAATCATTGGTTCGAATCCTTTCTTTGTTCTAATGGCCATTTTTTTGTAGTAAAAGAAAAAGAAACTCATACTTGAATCATACAATGCATGGTCTTCAATCAAGGCAAGTTCAACTGATCATTAGGGTTGAAAGTATAGATCTTAGACATTATGTGCCAAGAAAATATCTGTCATCCAATGATCCAAACCCAAAAGTTACAATTAGGACTCATTAAGATTAATAGTAGAAGAATCAAGTATTTTATTGCAGATCAGGCTATCTACCATGTGCGTGAAGCTGCACTTTACTTCATCCATCTACAGATGGGAGTTCCATGAATTGACTCCAATGGCAGGATAACATGTGAACTGAATTCCAGTTATAGATGGTAAATTATACGGGCAAGAGTGTTCAACAATGCTAAAATACCAGCAAAGCTCATGTCCACTCCATTCTGTCTACCTTTAGAGAATATCTATATTGATGTAGTTGGAATGAAACAATATCCTATCCAAGATCTTTTTCCCCCCAACAAAACAAAGTTTTGTCTCTCTCTCAAAAAGGATCTGGAATTCGAAATAAGAAGAAAATGCAGTATAAGTAAATGCAAAATCGTACATTCTTAAAAAGAGCTGCCTTTAACAGTTTACAGAATGTCAGAATTTTCCCTCCGAAAAAGAGAATGTCAGAATCAAAGAATGGACACAGCAAGCATTCATCTATAAGTCTAAAAACAGTTTTTTTGTGACAGAGAGAAACAGGGCCCTCAGGTCAATAATTCTGTCCAAAAGCATAATAAAGAAGTCGTCAACAATGACAGGCAAATCCCTGTTACAACCAAAACCATTATTGCCTCTGTACTTTATTATAATTAATGCATACATAATGATCAGGAGAAGTCCCAATTTAGCAGCAAGAAGTGTTCATTATTCAAATCATTCACACTTAAACAGGTTCTAGTATAATTTTACCAAAAAAACAGGTTCTAGTATAACAACAGTCACCTTTATTCCATCATTAAAAGCAGAAGAAACCTTTTCTTTGCATATCTTTCCAGCAGGCATTATAGTTCTTAGCTGCCATTTGTATTAGCAACCAAACCATAAGGCTTGGCAAATTCCTCAAGAAAGATGAAATCATCTTGTTGGGATATACCGACTAGCACTGATGCCGACTGATCCCGACACCGACTCACCAACGGATCCCGACACCGACTCACCAACAGATCCCAACGCCGACTCACCGACCGACTGATACCAACTCCGACCCATCTCCGAGATGGACCGACTGACTTTGCCCGACTGATAGCGGGCGACGCTGACAGCGACTGTCGGTGATGCCCGACCTGGACGTGTCGGCCCAACTGGCCAATGCCGCCTCCGACCGCCCGAAAGCCGACTCCGCGTCACCAACTCCATGTCGGATGGGACATCACCGACTCACCGTCGGGTTGAAAGACTAGCATCCGACTCCTACAGATCCTCTAGACGCCGACCGTGCTCTGGAGTCGCCACCCGACAGCCAAGTCCCGACATATGGTCGGCCAGCCCCTTTCAAGAATGCCGAACGACCGGCATGGGCTGCAGTCCTATCAAGGACACGCCGTACGACTGCCAGGGTGCATTGTCCTGCCAGGGACCTGGAGAATTGTCCTGTCAAGGACGTCAATTAATTCCTAGGACCTGTCAACCCATCGACGATATGGCAACCCCCGGCGATGTGACAGTCCAGGACGATTTGACAACTCTGCAGTTGTCTACATCACTGACGGCGGGACCATACCGCCTCCTACTATAAAACAGGGTAAGGCAATAGTTCGAGGTAAGAAAAGCTAAGCTAAGCAAACTCAATCTCTCTCCCCACGCTCCAACGCTGGGTCTCCCCTGGTTCCTCTCTACTGTTGCCTAGTCTCCTCTCTGACTTGACCGTCGGAGGGTCCCCGCCGGAGGGTCCCTTCGGTCTGAGTGGACGTCCCTTGCAGGTGCTCGTTCCCGACGAATCGAACGATGAGGGATTGGCCGCAACAGGTTTGGCGCGCCAGGTAGGGGGACGGAATCGACCACCACAGAGTTTTTTTCGAGATGACAAGAATCAGGGCCCAGCGATCGAGAGCCA
>KE505048.1:280594-297225 GCA_000441515.1 Elaeis oleifera | reverse complement strand
CCGCGATCGACTACTTCACTAAGTGGGTGGAAGCCGAACCTCTCGCGTAAATCATTGAGCGGAAGATGGAGGACTTCGTCCAGAAGTCCATCATCTTCAGGTTCGGGCTGCCACACACCATCATTACCGACAACAGACGACAATTCGACAATCAGAACTTCAGAGATTTCTGTGCGAGATTTCATATCGCGCACAGACTGACCTCAGTCGGGCATCCACAGTCCAACGACGAAGTGAAAGTGACCAACCGAACCATTCTACATGGACTGAAGATCCGACTGAATGAAGCCAAGGGCCTCTGGGTTGAGGAGCTGCACTCTGTCCTGTGGGCGTACCGGACGACACCCCGTGTCCCAACCGGGGAATCTTCCTTCAGCTTGGCCTACGGGACGGAAGCGATGATCCCACTGGAGATCGATCTGCCATCGATCCGAGTCGAGCAGTATTCTGAGCCCGGCAACTCTGAGTGTCGGAGGGCCGACTTGGACCTCCTGCCCGAACTCCGGCATGAGGCTCAATTGCACATGGCTTCCTACCGACAGAGGGTGGTCCGATATTACAACGCTAGGGTTAAGCCAAAGCTCTTCCGATCCGGAGACCTCGTCTTGAGGAAGGCGGAAGTCTCAAAACCTCTGGAGCAAGGAAAGTTATCCCCGAACTGGGAGGGACCCTACAGAGTAGCAGACTCCTACCGACCGGGAGCTTACCGACTGGAAACCCTAGAAGGAACAGCCATCCCTCGGACCTGGAATACCGACAATCTGAGGATGTACTACCAATAAATTTTGTATGCCCACATCTGAAATATGAATTCGGCTTCAAAATTTCGGAGTCTGAAATCCCGACTCTTCGACTGTAGGTCGGCGCTCACAGAAGCACGAGCCCCGACGCCCGACTTGGGCCCGGCACTCCGTCGGAGTCCTACGGCCCGAACCATCGGACTCTTGCGAGGACTGACACATCTACATTCACGGGAGCTACACTCCTTCTACAAGCCAACTTGCGGGCAAGACGGTCAACTAGTCCGCCGACTTGGCCCCGGATAAGGAAGGCAAAGCGCCAACGCGACCAGCGTCGCATTCGCGACTTACCGACCAGGTCACGACCGGTCGAAGGATATTCGGCTTACCACCGACTATCATACGACGCGACACACACACCCGACCAAGGTCTGGGTAACGGGGACACGACTTGCCATCGTTCACCCGACGGAGCACGTCGGACGTCGTTCAACTATCGGGTCAACGAATAATGCCCAGAGGGCGATCGACCTTCGATCGGACGGGCGCGCCCGACTCACACCCGGACGACGATCAATCGACTTTGACCTTCGACTGGACGGGCACGCCCGACTCACGTCTGGGCGACGGGCTCTCGACCTAAGACTTCGACAGTCAATCCGACGACCGTCGGAAGCGACTGGTCTATAGTCGGGATTCGCCCTGCCTTATTCGCAGCGCGCATCGCCAACTACCTGACCGACGGCCCGAGACACTATTGAATGACCTAATAAAGTACGTCGGGTCTACGAAGCATGCACTCCAGAATACCGAAAGAAAGAAAGTTGGGAAATTTTCATCTCATTCATAAGTAAATTCGGGTTTACAAAACTAGGCCGAAGCCCGACTACAAGTACATGTAAAGCAAAAACAAAGCTCCGATTATTCTTCGGAGTCGACATCTTCGACCGACAGAAGCTCGGGCCCAACCGGCGTATCCGCTAGAGTCGGTGCTGGATCGAAAGTCGGGGCGATCTCATCCTCGTCGACCGGCTCTGGAGCATCTTCCTCCACCACAGTGTGGCCACCCGACGATGCCTCGATCGCTTCCTCCACAGCTTGGTCATCAGACCCTGGGGGGACGATGCTGCTGAGGTCCAACTCCGGGTACCGAGCTTGAACTGCCTCCCGAGCGTCCTCGTACCCCACCCGGTACGAGGCAAACCCGCTCTCTAGAAGTTTCTCTCGATACTTGTCGGAGTGGTGGAAATCATCCACCGCCCGACCTATCGACTTCGCCGCCGACTTTGCTTCTGCCTCCATCCGACTCAGCGACTCCTTTGCCGACTCGACCTCCGCCGTCGCTATATCGACGTTAGCTTGGGCTATGGACAAGTCTTCTTCAGTCTTGGTAAGGCTCTCCAGGCTGATCCGGAGCTACTCACGTTCGGCCTCAAGTTCGGCAGCAACGTCGTCCCGCTCGCGCCGTAGCCGGTGGGCAGCCCGACCTTCTTCTTGGCTTCCTCGCGGCCGACTTTAGTTCGGCCCTAGAGGCTGCCAAGGTGTCGGTGAGGCGAGAGATTTTCTCCTCGAGCCTCGCCTCCCGATCGGTCGACTGTTTTAGATGGTCGACCAGCACCGCCTTCTCAGCTTCGGCGGCCATTGCCTTGTCCTTCCAGGCCACCCGGACGTCACCGAACCTCTGGTAGCCGGCCTCTAGTTCGGACATTGTGTGAATTAACTGCAAACGAAAGCCGACTGTTAGTGAGATAAAATAAGTAAACGACGACAATGAAGGAAGGAGGCGAGGCAGGACTTACCCCGATCATGATCGGATAGAAGGACGACAGCATGTCGGTCACACGTCGAGTCTTCAGAGCATCCTGGTCGGTCGGGAGGAGAATCACCTGACACAGCTTTCTGGCCTGGTCGTGGTTGGCCAAGGCCGACCCTCCTTCAGGGACCTGGATACAGAGCGGCACGGTGCGGTCCCCGACCCTGCGTCGTCTGATGGGGCCATCGGGGTCTTCCCTCGATCGGCCGCCCACGCACGAAGGTCGGATAAGCAAGGGAGGCTCGAGCTTGACTGCACTCCCCCGAAGCCGCAACAGGGCCACCGAAGGGCGTTCGGGCTCCCGAACACCGCCCGATCTTCCTCTACCGGCGAGACCGCCGATGCACCCTCGGCCATCACCTCTGCCGGTTGCTCCTCTGGTAGGGCTGTCAGAGCCGACAGAGCGATGACCGGCTCCTGTCGTTCGGCCGCCGATGTCATGACGATCGTGGGCGGCGCCTTGGGCTTCTTCGACGGTCGTGAGGGCCCGGCCCCAGACGACGGCCTCTTCCTAGCCGCGTACTGCCTGATCTCGACGTCCGACGGCCTCATCTCCGATGGAGTACCTGCAATTCTGATAGAAGAGTTAGTATGAGTTCGAGACAAACAAGAGCAAAGGGATGACTGGTGGGTCGGACCGTACCTAAATGGGGGACCAGGCTCAGACCAGCGTCATAGAGAGCTTGTTCGGTAACAAGCTCCCTCTGCTTCGGCACCGACATGCCTTTTAGTCGATGGAAGTCCTCTCGGTCGTCCGCCTCCACCCGATTGTTTTCGTTCGGCCAGGTGAGAGGCTCGTCCCAGCGGGATGGGAACCCCCAAGGAGAAGAGGAAGAGACAAAAAGAACCAGTTCTTCCATCCGTGAATAGATGATGGAAGTCCAGTAATAAAAGAAAGACCCTTCCGGGGTTGAAAACCACCACCCTCGAGCTTTAAGGTGGGGTCGGAGGACAAAAAAGGCCCGGAAGAAGAAGATTCGAGGTTCGGTCGGCAAAAGCCGACACAGCAGAGAGAAACTGATTATTATCCGAACTGAGTTCGACGCCAGTTGCGCCGGACAAAGTCCGTAATAATCGAGAACGTTCCGGACAAACTTCGAAATCGGAAGACGAAGATCGGCCCGGAGGTCCTCGACGTACAAAGCCACCTGGCCCGCAGGCGGGTTGTTGACCCGTCCATTGGCCCCAGGGGTGGAGAGCCGAAACTGCTCCGGGATGCTATACTGATCCCGGAGCAGATCGACATTCGGCCCCGAAAGCGAAGAGACCTCCGCCTCCGGAACCGACCGAAGATCGTCAGTCGGGTTCCCCGACTGACTTCCCCATGGAGAAGTCCTGGCCATGACGCTAAGACCAGCAAGAAGGAGAAGAAGAGAGGAAAAAGAAGAAGGAGAAGGAAGAAGGAAGAAGAAGAAGAAGCAGAGAAGGAGAAAGGGACCAAAGGAAGCGAAAAGAGACTAAAAACTCGGAGAAATTTTCGAGAACAGAGAGCAAGGACAGAGCTACCTGGGATGCGGGACCGCACGGGCAGAGTCTCCGCAGCAGAACAGAAAAGTAAAGTTTTGGATATAGGCGACCCTCTATTTATAGAGCTCCTCGACGGTCGGGATGAGAGCGCGCCCGATGAAGACCTCCTGGATGATCGACATGTGGCGGCATCCGAGCCCTCCCCGGCCCGGTGATTCGACGCACCTGCTCCAGATCGCGCCACGTCGCCTCCATCCGCGCGAGCGACTCCGGCCCAACAGCCCACCGACACGTGACGGAAGCGCCGCGCCTCAGGATTAATTCGCCGACGGCGTTCCGCATTCCGATGGGACGCCTGACGGTGGTCCGTGCTCCCAAGCGGGGCCCTTGACGGCGGCTTGCATTCCCTAGAAGACGTCTGACATCGGATCGTCCAACACCGTACGGTCTGACACCGTACGGTCTGACACCGGATCGTCTGACACCATATTGTCCGGATCGACCGCTGGTGAGGTCAGCAGGATCAGGACGTGATGCAATAAAGATCCACTCCTTTCGTCCGACGCCGACGTGACATCAGGCTCGGGAGTGGGGGGGCAACTGTTGGGATATACCGACTGGCCCTGACGCCGACTGATCTTGACGCCGACTCACCAACGGATCCCAACGCTGACTCACCGACCGACTGATACCAACTCCGACCCATCCCCGAGATGGACCGACTGACTTTGCCCGACTGATAGCGGACGACGCTGACAGCGACTGCCGGTGATGTCCGGCCTGGACGTGTCGGCCCAACTGGCCAACGCCGCCTCCGACCGTCCGAAGGCCGACTCCGCGTCACCAACTCTATGTCGGGTGGGACATCACCGACTCACCGTCGGGTTGAAAGACTAGCGTCCGACTCCTACAGATCTTCTAGACGCCGATCGTGCTCTGGAGTCGCCACCCGACAGCCAAGTCCCGACATATGGTCGGCCAGCCCTTTCAAGAATGCCGAACGACCGGCATGGGCTGCAGTCCTATCAAGGACACGCCGTACGACTGTCAGGGGGCATTGCCCTGCCAGGGACCTGGGGAATTATCCTGTCAAGGACGTCAATTAATTCCTAGGACTTGTCAACCCATCGACGACATGGCAACCCCCGACGATGTGACAGCTCAGGGCGATTTGACAACTCTGCAGTTGTCTACATCACTGACGGCGGGACCATACTGCCTCCTACTATAAAACGGGGTAAGGCAACAGTTCGAGGTAAGAAAAGCTAAGCTGGGCAAACTCAATCTCTCTCCCCACGTTCCAACGCTGGGTCTTTCCTGGTTCCTCTCTACTGTTGCCTAGTCTCCTCTCTGACTTGACCGTCGGAGGGTCTCCGTCGGAGGCCCCCTCCGGTCTGAGTGGACTTCTCTTGCAGGTGCTCATTTCCGACGAATCAGGTTACGAGGGGATTGGCCGCAACACATCTAAATCAACAAATCGAATTGCAAGGGAAGAATGGATTTCCTCTCAGTTTCTTGCTTCTGAATGTTTACTATCTTCTATCTTTGATGCTTACGCTAGAGACGAGAAACATAATAATATTAAATACTCGACAAGAAAATCAAAACTGGAATTCTACATATTACTCCACGTAACATCATGCATGTTCTACTTTTAATGTATTGGTTCCATGTCGTTTAATGACCAATTGATGAAGCAAAATAGAGTTACAACCACCGATCTCCCATCCCAATTTATAGTCCATTTCTCATAATTTTTATTGCAACTGTAGCTAGTGGTAAAATCAATGCCAGTTCATTAATAAATAAATCAATAGATATAAAAAAACCAGTAGTTACTTATTCGTCTCATTGAAATGATTAGAAGTTCCAAAGTTGCATATGAATGGCAGTATAAAACATTTCTATTGCGAATCTGTTACTTCATGAGATTTACTCCATGAACAGTCTCGGGATTTATGGCATAAACATACTTGGGGCAAAAGTTATCATCCAAAGCTAGGAATGACGACAACATTTTTAGCACAAAATGATGGAGCCTCCTTAAAAACATTATTCCAATCATTATCTCTCATGTCCTAAGGTGCTTTGACTGTAATGAGTCTTATAGATTGACAATATGTTGTTCTTCTTTGCAATGCTCATGATAATTCATTAGTGATTTCCTAAGACTACCCGTTGGATGTGGGCTAGATGCAAAATAAAATGATTGAATCGGTTCTAATAGTACATACGCTTCAACCCTTTGTTCGAAATTTGAAATATCCTCCATAACAGTTTTCATGACAGCAATCATAGATAAAACATCAGAATCAAGTTAATTAACTTAATCATAATGGAAACACTAACATGCACCTCTGGGTCCCTTGAGCCTGGTTTCTTAATCAAACCTTAACCACTTTAAACAATGCCAAACTTCAGAGCTTCAACAACTTCAATTGCTTGTTTTCCTGAAGAATATATCATGACATTTGCATGCTCTAGCAACACTGTAAACACTAGGTACCAAATTAAGGAATACAACCATTTGAAAGTGATTTCTGCTTTCTTTTTTTTCATGCAACAGCATGTTGCGAAAAAAGTATCTCGATAAAATGATCACAAAATGATTTGTGGTTATTGTATGGAAACGTGTGAAACATAAACTTTGACACCATCTCCCATATCTTTAATTATACTTATACCTGTATTTTATGCTTTCATATAGTGACTGCAAAAATTTCCATGGTACCCATACCCAAAACATGCATATGAAAAAATAACTGCTTTATTGAAAAAAATTGTTGAAACAAAAAATAAAAACTAATGCAAGCATAGTTCTATATTGGGCTGTGGGGTTTGGAATAACTGCTTTATTGAAAAAAAATTGTTGAAACAAAAAAAATAAAAACTAATGCAAGCATAGTTCTATATTGGGCTGTGGGGTTTGGACTTCATAGTTTAGGGCTCCAACTTAGGCCGAGCTTGGCATTGTGTCTTAGTAAAAGCCCCTCCCTCGTAATACAAGCATACATATTGCACACAGGAATCTATATGTGTATAACAACATGTTATATTCTATACAGCATGGTCATATATGCCACCAATCATAGTTGCTTATTTATACAGTAATACACCGAGATGAGCACTTGACGAATAGGTCTATATATAGGAATGAGTAGTTATAATCGGTTATGTGATGCATGTAGCATAGAATATAATTTCTTGGGCAGCTTGGGCCCATGATGTGTCAATCATTTTACATGCAAGTCAAGCCCTAGACCATATCAACTTAGTCTAACCTGCCCGATTGCCACTTCAGAATTTTAATATGTTCCATTACGGGTACAAATGAGCACAATAAAGGTTGGTTGAGTAATAAGCTTCCCAGGCTTGGTCCATTATATGAAATGAAAGGGTTGACTGAGATGGGGTTGAAAATGAAAATATATTCAATACAGCTCATCATGAATCAAACTAAGCTCAAGTAAGCTTGTTATCCGGCCATGTTAAATTATATGTTTATTATTTTTAAAAACCTAAATGTTCAATCTTGAATTATTAATTAATCAAGCTTAAAAAAGTCTAAATGAGCTCATTAACAAACCAAGCTCAATCTACCCTAGCTTCTTCATTTGTTCCAGCCATATGTGTTATAGCATGAACACTTGCTATATCAAAAAACAACTTGATTGTTCAATGTGACAACAAAATATCTTTGAAAAGGTTAGATTCTGGAGCAACCAATCTACTGCGGCCAATAGCTCATGATCTGATACATGAGGTATTTTTTGCTCTAGCTCATGGGTCTCATGGTTGTATCCCTTTGAATTCTAATCTAAAAGATACCTTACATGAGAAGGATGATCTCTTTCTTTATAAGTCAAAGTTTTCTTTACTCACAACCAATATGAAACTAATGATGCACTCTTTATTATCACCACAGACCTCCCTCCCCTCCCCTAGTCAGGAGGAGTTTGTGTTTGGGTAGGAGGTGCTCTCCTTTCTTACTATCATCAGATGATAATAAAGAAGGAGGACATCATTAGTTTCATATTAGTTGTAAGTCAAGTAAGATTCTGATTTATATAGAAAGAGGCTATTCTTTTATGTGAAATATTTTTTAGATTAAAATTCAAAAAGATAAAATCATGAGATCCAAGAGCTAGAACGGACAATATCTTACATATGGGGCCATGAGCCCTTGTCTGCAACACAAACTAACCCAAGTACCTCACCTTCTATAGCATGACATTCACCGTATGCAACCCAACCCAAATACCTCACCTTCTATACCATAACACTTATCGTTCAAGACATCTACTAGATAATTCAAGCCTTAACATATCTAGTACATCATAATGTCGAACTTTTAAAATTTACTCCAACCACACTGACTACGAATTAATGGCCTTGGCAATTGGCAGGCTAACATAGCACATTTACTAATTAGCCATGGGTTCAATTTGACTCCATCTACTTGATCTAACCTAAACCTTGAACCAGTTAGCAGTGTTGCTTCTCTCCTTTGAAGTGCCATAGAAGCACTTCTACAAAAAAAAAGCACTGTAAAAGCACCGATTTGAACAAAATCATATGGGTGGGCACTATAAAAGATCATATGGGGTGGGCTTCAAAATGTGCCACGTCCCTTAATACTAATCTTAAAGTATGAGTCTAAAAGTCAGATTTTTCTACTGATGGAGTGATTAGTTTCGTGATTAAAATATTTTTTTCTTCCTCATTTTCAGCACATAGCAATACATACTATATGATCATATGATACACACTAAATATATAACCAGATGATACATACTATAAGTTTTTTTGATACACACCCAACAACGATCTAATACACATATATAACTAAATTGATATATAGTTTACCAAACTTAGTATTCATCAGTACATAGTATATGACTAGTTGATACACATCTAGCAAAATATTCATTCAATATCCTAATACACACCTCTAGATAAAGCAATATATAGTTTTCAAAATATAGCATTTATCAATACACAATATATGAACAAATGATACAAATTAGATAGCTTATTGATATATTTTGTAAGCTTTTTTAATACACATTCAATAACGACCCAATACACATCTCGAGGCCCTTTCTCCTCTTCCAAATTCCTCTTCTATCTAAGATCTTTGCATCTAAAAGTTTATAAAATTGTATATCATTTTATCTAGAAATGTGTATTGGGACATCGGATGAATATTTTACTAGGTGTGTATCAACTGACCATATATTGTGTATTAGTAAATACTAAATTTGGTAAACTATATATCAATTTATCTGTAGATGTATATTAGATTATTATTAGATGTATATCAAAAAAATTTCAGTATATATCAATAAACCATCTAGTGTGTATCATTTACTGATGTGCTATATATTATTTATTTAGAGGTATGTATTGGAACTTGAGATGAATATTTTGCTAGATATGTGTCAATTAGTTGTATATTCTGTACTAGTAAATTAAATTCAGTAAATTATGTATTAATTTAGCTATAGGTGTATATTAGATCGTTACTAGATGTGTATCAAAAAAATTTACAGTATATATCACTTCATTATATATTTAGTGTGTATGATATGGTCATATAATATGTATCACTATATACAAAAACGAAGAAGAAAGAAAATATTTTAATCACGAGACTAATAACTCCATTAGTAGAAAAAATTTTGACTTTTAGACTCATACTTTAAGATTAGTATTGAGGGACACATGGCATATTGTGAAGCCCACCCCATATGATCTTTTATAGTGCTCGCCTCATATGATTTTTGTTCCATCGATCCCATCATAAGCTGCTTCAACGTGGTACACGCACCATGTAGTGATCAAAGTGAAAAGCATGCTGACACACGAAAATGATCCAATAAAAGATGCTACGTAATCAAAACCCTTAAAACTTCTTAAACTTGGCTCATTTCCATTAGTACATTGGATAATCGGACATAGTTCGTTAGACTTGAATCGTTCTAGATGATGCGCACCCATGTTTTCCCAGTTCCTTTGCTTACCTGAAATCATCGGACAATTCTATTCCCTAAGCATCTGCATAGAAGACAATACAGGCAACAAGATCTTCCAAATTATTAAAAAAAATTTGAATCATTTCCATTCTTCCATTGATTGTATTATTCTTCAAATTGTTATACCAAACCAAATACAGAATTACTTAATTATTCATAAATTATATAAAGATATGTTTTATGATTAATTCATGTGTTGGGGCAGATCCTCGTCATTTAACTAATCTTATCCAACCGACCTCAATCAGAGGCCTATCTCGATAAAATCGATCTCATCAGAAGATCGTGATCCTCAGAAAGTCGGTCTCATTAGGAGGCCGATCTCATCTAAAAACTGAGATCGGTGAAAGTCCGACCTCAACATCACCTGGATGTGGTGACAGTCCGAGTTGAAGACTACATCGACTGAAGATTGGCCTGTTTCTCCAATGACTTCAATGAAAAATCGATGTACTTGCCATTCACGATAATCCTGATCTGGAGATTGGGTCCTTCAGCTGCCTATGATGCCTGATTCTTCAGATCGATCATCTATCGACCTAACTCTCCAACCTTTCTTGGCAAGTGTAGGACTACTGGCACGTGGTGTACTCACCTCCGACTGATTCAATCCCTTTCATCTTGCCTCGACTAATGGCTGACCTGGATATCGACATCGATCGAACTATCCGAGGTCAAGTGAGGCTATTATACAATGACATCAAGTCACATCAAGCTACATCATCTTAAGATCATATCCTAAGCGGTCCACTCTACGTCGTGATAGGATACCATAGAGTCATTAATTATGCCAAGTGCTCACAATAAGGCCCATCGCTGTGACCACCGGTGCGTCGGACAAAGGGCACGCCCACTGGCAAGGCCATTTAAAGATGCCTCCATACGGCTCCGTATGATAAGACATTATCGGAATACATTTCCATCCTTTCATCCTTCATCCTACTCTTTCTATAAATAGAGGTAAAAGAAGACCCCCAGGAGGTATGCACGCTCAAACACTCAGAGCCTGAAACTCTGCCTCATTCACTTCTCCACCTCTTGAGCTGAAACTAACTTGAGCGTCGGAGTGTTTTCATTGGAGCCATATTTGGTGCGGACTTTTCTTGCAGATCTTTCTGCTGCCATCGGACACCGTCAGCCGACCTTTCTATCTGACCCAAGTTGACCCTGCTTCCGTTCAGTGCACCGTGAGCCCTCGCTTTCATTCTTGACCCTCTCGACTGTGCCTTCTCTCCGACGAGCGATCCTTCTCCAGTAGTTCGCTGCCATTTGACACTCAAGCACGATGATCTGACTATCCCACTAGAGATGAGTCGCAACAGTTTGGCATATCAGAAAAGGAGGAGAAACATCCTTTCAGGAGTTATAATGGCCAAGATGAGAGAGCAAAATGCTTCCTTTAGTTTCGCTCGATGCTTAATGCGACGTGAAGCACTTTCGATAACCTTCGAGGAGTCGAATACCTCACGATCAGAGGAAACAGCGGATCAGCAACAGCTTACCACTTTGGTACAGTAAGTTAGAGCACTGAAGAAGGCTATCCACAATCTCCAATAGACTGCGGAGCAGCAACGATAGTAACAATAGCGAACGGAGGACTCGGCGTCACGGGACGCACCCTTTAGGTAGAGTCCTCGGCCTCGTTCTCCATCCTGCCACTCATCTCGATGCTCCCACCGGACGGCTTCTCAACCCGTCTGACGATCACCACAGGCTGACTCTTGGTGCACCCTATGTGCCACTTCCAGTGATCCTCGATCCCCTCCCTCGATAAGCTTCTCACAAGGGGAAGAGGCCACGATCTCCATCAAGATCTTCTTCTGGAGAAGGTTCTACCCTTAGATATTCTAAGCATCTCGATGAATCTCAACAGTAGTTGGACGAATACAATCTCAAGCTGAAGGAGTTTGAGTGCTGCTTGAATCGGCTCCAAGTGAACAACCGAGATCCTACTGGTGAGCTCGATGTTAGCTCTCGTCTGTCCTTCTCTCGAAAAATTCTTGATGAATCGATTTTAGATCAATTTAAGATTCCACAGGTGGAATCGTATGATAGCTCCATCGATCCACTCGACTACCCTGAGAGCTACAAAGCACTCATACTTCTTCAGAGGGCATCCGACGCTCTCCTCTGCATTGCCTTTTCAATCACCCTCAGAAAGATCATCTAGACATGGTATTCTAGACTTCGATCGGAGAGTATCCATTTGTTCGACCAGCTCAAACAGCCCTTTTGGCACACTTTGGTACCAATCGGAAGGCGTCTCAGACATCTGACAGTCTTTTCTCCGTCAGGCAGCAAGACAGAAAGTCTTTATGAGATTTTGTGGATTGCTTCAACACTACCACCCTGGAGGTTCAGGATCTCGACAAGTCGACAGTCATTGCAGTCATGAAGTGGGAACTGCATAGCTCCAAATTCACCTATTTCTTGGATAAGATGCTTTTCCAGACACTTATCTAACTCCTCGAGTGTGCACAGAAGTACATTCCGAGTTAAGGAGGGTGAGAAGGACTGACGTCGATCTAGAGGCAAGAATCTGAAGAAGAAGACCAAGAAAGAAGGGACCTCCATGGGACCCAGCCGAGCCCGTGCTGAGAGGGAGGCCCCACCTTTCCAATCAAGCTTGAGGCCAAAGAACTTTGACCCCAGGTACGATTTCTACATCCCTCTAATCACTCCTCGTGCATAAATCCTCATGGTGATAGAAGGGGAGGACTACCTTCGACGATCCCAACCAATGAAAACAAGAGTAGCATTCCATAATTAGAGGTGCTACTATCGGTTCGATCACGACTAGGCCACAACATCGAGAGGTGCATCGAGCTGAAGAATGAGATCGAAGATCTGATATGACAGAGATACCTCAAAAAGTATGTGCGGGATCTGTCTATGCAGCTATCGGATGACTCTCAACCTCCATCATGCTCCGACGAAGAAGCTCACACTTAACCTACGGCAGGCGTGACTAACATGATCTCGATGGGACCAAGACTTCGAAGATCTGATGACTCAGAAAGCTCCCCCAAATGTCGGCGATTAAACGACGACATCGTTTTCTCTGAGAAAGATCTGTAAGGAGTCCAAACTCCTCATAATGATGTTGTTATTGTATCAATGATGATAGCTAATTATGATGTAAAATGATATCTTATTAATAATGGAAGCTCAGCCGATGTAACTTTTTACGATTGTTTTCTCAAATGTGATCTTTTATTGATCGACTTAAGCCAGTCAATGCTCCTTTGATCGGGTTCACTTGCGACTCGATGAAGGTAGAAGGAGAGATAAAACTTTCTGTTACTGTCGAGTAACCACCTCGGTAATTGATCGTACAACTCAATTTTTTTATAGTCTGGATTCCTTCTGCCTACAATGTTATCATAGAGAGACCCAGGTTGAATGTGCTCCAAGTGATCGTCTCAACGTATCACTTGCTCGTGCACTTTCTGATGAGAAAAAAAATCGATGAGATGAGGGGAGATCAGTAGCTGGCCCGACAATGCTATTTAACCATAGTTAAAGAAAGAAGCTGGCTGAAGCTCTTCCCATCGATGACGGATTAGATCAAAGAAAAAAAAATCGAGGAAAACCCATAGAGTGACTTACCTCGGTGCCCCTCAATGAGGAGGACTCGATCAGAACTGTTCAGGTCAGATCTTCCTTAAGCGACTAACTAAAGGAGCTGATCAGCTTTCTGAGGAAGAATGCAGATGTCTTCACTTGGTCTGCCTCAGACATGCCAAACATCCCGTCTGATTGTTGGATTTATGCTCTAGAAATCAATTGTTGGCTGACACATTATGTAATTCTAGGGCCTATACTTGTACTTATAATTTTATTATCCATAAAGAATTTTTCTTTTCAATCATATTTATGTGTCCATGATTTATTCTAAAATTAATAAAGATGATTTTGTATATTCTTAAAGAGTTAAGAATTTGATATATACATTAATTAGTGGTTCATTTCTAAATGCTCTCAATCAAAAGATCGTCATGGAGGACAGTGATCAATATATTTGAGATCGATGCACAGTTCATCTCTCTTGTGGGTAGATGAGTCTCAGGTTTGCAGTGTAGAGACACTAGGATGAAGTTGCAGGTGGTTATTAGGAAATAACTTACACTGAGCGTGACCAATACGAGAACCATATGGATGTCTACTCACTCGTCAGTGGTCTTCTCGATGCTGCAGAGGTGTGAGTGGTCCTTTGACCTGTGGTGTCATTGACTATTCACAGCGAGACTACTGGGTTTGACTATACATTTCTTGGTCCCTAGCCATTTGGGTCCTTACTGTGTATGTTAGCTTCAGTAGGTTCAGGTTCGCTGTTTGAAGTAGCATGCACCTAGATGGGATCTATCGATCTTAGTAGAAAAGAGTAGTCCTATAGATTTGTGAGACTGAGTTCAAAAAATTTTTGACCAAAGCAAGTTTGAATATTGAAAAAAAAATTTATGAGATTCACAAATGAACTCGAGTTGAGCTAATCTAGCATATGACTGATGATGGGGTCTGACGAGCTCTCCATGACTTCTGTCAAGTCGAAACTCATAATAGAAGGACTGAATCATACGATAATTGCACCTAGAGATTTATAATTTCATTCTATTGGGTTACCATTATATACTGCTAGATGTCACAGATAGATTGTGAGACTTATCGGGTGTCATCTTAATGATCGGTGGTCCTCGAAGGATAGAATTAAAATATTTAATCCATCAAAAGAGTTTCGATGATATTGTGATAGAGATCACAATATATCTTACTACTAGATAGAATGAAATCTATGGGATCACACATTAAGAGATTTAATCTCGAATTTATCAATTGGACTTATGAAGTTTCAATTGGATTAGGATTTATTGAAATCTTATTAGGTTTATGAGAACCATGCTAGCATACGGTTAAACCTAATTCTTCTCAGGACTTTGATTTATCAAGTTCATAGCTTTGAACCTAACCTAAATTTATTTGAATTTAATTAGACCTTTAATTATGAGTCCAAGAGAATTTGATTAAGTCAATTAGTTGGCATAATTATCTTAATATTATCTCTTCTTTATTTTTAATTATCTCTAAGTATGCATGTGGAATAGATGGAAGAATATGTGGTGTATTTTTTTTTGAAATTATTGGGCGCCATATCCTAGAGGAGCCCACCCCTCTTAAGTGTCATGGCATAGAGGAGAGAGAGTGGAGTCCACGCTTTATCTCTTTTGGCTAGAGATCCCTTTGTGGGTGCCAAAGTTGGTACCCAACCACCTGACATGTATTGCATGGATGCCTGTTGTACATACTTAAAAGAGATGATTAATTATCATTTATATCTGATTTATTTAGCATAAATCAGATTTAAAAGATAGAGAATTTTTATGAGATAAGAATCTATCTTTTTAAGTTGATAGGATTCTTGATATGTGTCAGGACAGTGTCTATATATAAAGGGTGGTTTGTAGGCTTTTAAAAGAATGAATTTTTGATCCACAAAACTCTCCATCTCCATTTCTCCTCTCATCATTTCTTCCTTCCACATCCAAAAATTGGGTGCTCTCTCTTCCACATGCTTAGAAGAAGTTCTGGTGACTTAGAGATCAAGGATCGAGGAGAAGAAGAAGAAAGCTGCAGATCAAGGAGTTGATCTCGCAGTTAAGATCAAAGGAGTTGATCAAAGTCTTTAAGATCAAGGTTCTTCTTGAGAAGAAGAATTTCATACGAGAAGAAAAGTTCAAGATCGATCTCGATGGATATCCGTTGAGGTCGAACACGTGTACGGCTCAACCTTCTACGAATCTGAGATCATCAATAGCGATGAATTTCTATCCATACAAAGGTAATGAGATCTGATCTCATAATTTTTTTAAAAATTTAGATTAATAATATATGCTTTATTTGGGCTAGGGTAGGTTTAGATCTGGTATCTAGCATGTAGGTTAAAGGTTTAACCCATTTTATTTTTCACTGTCTGTTTTCAAATTTTAAAATCTACACATGCTGCCTACTCATTTTTCGCTCAATGGTATCAAAGCCAAGTTTTGAAAAACATATATGATCTGATTTTTAGATTAGATCTGAAAGTTTTAATAATTTAAAATTAATTTTGTGCTGATATAAGGTTGTCCTGGTATAGAATTTATCCCCTATACTGCAAAGATTGTCCTAGCACAAGATTGATCAATTTTAAAAAATATTTTAAAATAATTAAATCAAATCTTTTAGATCTAAAAATTAATATATGTGATATGTTTAATCTAAAATTAGAATGATTAAAAGCTCACATCAAACTGATATAAGGTTGTCCTGATATAGAGTTTACCCTCTATATTGTAAAGGTTGTCCTAGTTTGATGTGAATCAATTTTTGATTATTATTTCAGATCTGATTT
This sequence comes from Elaeis oleifera, assembly GCA_000441515.1. Lineage (NCBI taxonomy): Eukaryota > Viridiplantae > Streptophyta > Magnoliopsida > Arecales > Arecaceae > Elaeis > Elaeis oleifera. The sequence continues at coordinate 280,782 of KE505048.1, read as the reverse complement.
TATATAAATTTGATATGTATAAATTTAGTTTTAGATATGAAATTAATGTATATATGATGCATATTTGATTTAGATCTGAAACTATATATATTCGATATATGAAACTAGGTTTAGATCTGAAATAGTTTCAAAATCATAAGTCATTAATTACATGCAATGAAACATAATCTAAAATTTATTTTTTTGAT
>KE505048.1:206524-246382 GCA_000441515.1 Elaeis oleifera | reverse complement strand
GTAGAGAGAGAGAGAGAGAGAGAGAGAGAGAGAGAGAGAGAGAGAGAGAATGTACCGATGATTAGTGAAACTACTAAGAAACAACACGCAAACCTTTAAATAAGTTTTTTAGAAGACAAGATTTCGATCACCTTGGTTGGTGACAAATACTAGGATGAACTGAGATCCTAGTTTATATCAGCCAAGATGGAATCTGGGAAATTGAAAGCAACTGAGATATTCCAATATCTTTGGCTGATACATTGAAATCGATATATTGAGATCTCGATTAGTGTAGTAAAACCTGGCTACTGTTTTTAGGCTTAACTAAAAACTAATTTAAATAGTAAAATAAGATTAGACAATCTTGGCTAAGATATGGATATTGTATTGATGGATATAACAGGATATGTTGGTTATAATCGGCCGATATAACAAGAATCAAAATTTCCTAGGTGCTTAATAATATTGCCAACTGATATCTCGGCCAAGATGAGAATCTTGCCTTCTAGAGGGAAAACATTATATAAATGCTATATGCATTATGAATGCACAACTATAGCAGGAGTTTTTACAAGGGCAAGATGGATTTATTTTAATTGTAATTGCTAACCTAACCATAAAGCCAAAATAAATGATATGTCTATTCAACACTCCAGCTCAAGCTCTATAATAGGAACAAAATAATATCTTATTTGGAAAGAGATAGACAAGAATGATTTATTGATAAAAGGATGCTACAATGATTTTATTTACATTTACCATATTATCCATCATAAAAGTAGGAAGATTTCAGGAAACTGATGAAAATTGCAATCTTGGTAGTGCATTTTTGTGGAGTTTTACATATTCTAACATGGTTCAGGATGTATCTAGTTTGATGGCCATGCAGGAAGTAGTAGGTGAGAGGGGGTCTAAGGAAGATTCTTAGTGGGTTAATACTAAGAAAAAATTGGTTTGTCGGTATAAGGACTATTGATTGTTCAAGATTATGTAAATAGTTCTTTGCCTTGAACAAGCCATTGATTGAATCAACAAAGCTGGAAGTTTCTTGGAAAGGGGAAGAAAGAAAATAGGAAGAAACAATCTTTTGAATATGGTCTTTCTATGCCAAACAAAAGAGAATGGGGGCTGCACATTTTAACCTTAAAGATATAAGCCTTACCTTGCTTAGTAAGTGATGGTGGAAGATACCATCTTCCAATGGAAAACATGGATCCAAGTGGATTGGGAAGAGAAATTATAAGAGAATCAGGGCTACTTTTTCTAGGACCAAGGTGACTTATCACGTTTTTTGAAGTACATTATTTTGAAAGATTTTGGAGCTGGTGATCTTTCATCAGCAATCTAATTTCCAGTAATATTCTAGATTTCCTGGGATGAGAACACCATTATCCAGACCCCATGGGTTGATCAGCATTGGATAGCTGTGGGAGGGAATCTTGAGCTTGAACTTGATAGTTTGCTTCAACTTATGAGTAGCTTAGGTGATTATTGTCTTGAATCGTTGAATGTGTTTATGATTCAGAATTTACACTCCATTAGCAGAGATTTGTCTGTTTGTATCCATACTGCATTGCAAGTGAGTTTCTCTGGTCCTTTTCTTTCTTGGATGCAGGCTGAAGCACTTGTCAAAGCACAACAGGATATTGGAGAAACGATGGGTGCGTTGGGATTGGCATTCATCAAACTGGCAAAATTTGAAACTAAGGCAACATATGATTCTCAAAGAATACGAGCTGCCGACATTAAACATTTAGCAACTGCAGCTGTAAAAGCAAGCAGATTTTATTGTGAATCAAATGCACAGACAGTTAAACATCTGGTATTGTGGCCATGTTCCACAGCATCAAATTTTGATCTTAGTCCAGGGTTTTGGGTTCTTATGGTGGCTTATCAGTTGTATATATACATATAAGTGATATCATGCTTTTGGCAGGGTACACTCCATGAATATTTGGGGCTGATGCTAGCTGTTCACAGTGCATTCTCAGACCGTTCCCGTGCTTTATTAACTATACAAACACTTCTGTCAGATTTGTCTTCTTTGCATGCGAAGGCAAAAAAACTTGAAGCTGCATCCTCAAAGATATTTGGTGGTGACAAATCTAAAATTCGTCAATTAGAAGAATTGAAAGAAACAATAAGAATCACAGAAGATGCTAAAAGTTGTGCGCTAAGAGAGTATGAGCAGATTAAGGTACTATCTGCTGCTTTTCATGTAGGCTTCAGAAGTCAGTTATTTCTGCTAAGTTCTTCTTGCTGTTGATCACCGATTATTTGACATTTGTGACAATGTTTATCTATAATCAGCCAAATTCTAATATTTTCCTGTAAGTCTTCATTCAGTTAACAAACTTGAAGTTGTGATATAAATGTTGGGGACTGTATGGCGTGCTTGAAGGAGAAAACTACCATATGGTTAGTTTAAATATCTACATTTTAAGAATAAAAGAGTTTCATGAAAGAACATCATGAAGGTAATAAAGGATGGCTCATCATAAAATTAGTTATGGGTACACAAATTGAATTATCAATATTCTATGCTTAAATATAGACAAAATCAAGTTCATGTAAATCATAATCTCATTCTTTTCAAGTGCCACAAGTTTCCATGTAGGATTTTTAATAGCCAGGTCTGGTTAGCCCACCAGTAGAATGAAGCCTGATTATTTACAACACGTTGCCAACCCAAAAATGATGTTCAACCATGTAGGCCGCCGGTCATAACCAATAAGCTTTGCCCTAACTAATTGATCTGAATTTATGAATTCCTTTTTCATGTTTGTTCATGTCATGGTCTTTCTTGCTACTTCTGCTTTTGTTATTTCAGGTTTCTTCCTCCTCCTTCTAGACATCCAATTTAGTAATCTAATTTATCAGATGCTCAATAACAAAATGCCAATCTCAAGGTTGAATGATTAAGGTGGACTGCTTTATGACCACTCATAAGAAAAAGCTCAAACTATAAACAAATGTTAAGGTGATGAATTTTAAAACTTGCAGTAACACTGGAGGTTGGTCGAAATGAATGGTAAATAAGGTTCACAAAGAAAATTCAAGACATTTTAAAGCATAACTTGATGGTATTCGTCTTGCATGTGCAGACACTTTTTTATTGCTCAACGTTCTGGTCTATACAATATCCTAATTCCTGCTGTTTACCCATAATTTTCTTCTCTTTATTGCATGAAATCGACGGACTATCTGCTGGAAGCACTTTTCTTGTCATTTACCCCACTTTAAAGCCTCTGTTTTTATCTCTCCATTCTTTCAAATAGCATATTTAGGGTAACAAAATTGGTAGCTGCTATATTTTAAAAGGGGACAGCGGTATATGGGTGGTCAAGGGACTCCATAGTGCACATGCATTATGTGGGCAGCATATATGGTTAGTATTTCCAGATTTTTTAAACAAATAAAATATATTAAAACAATAATCATAGCAATACTCTCCATAAGTTATAGCAATATTAATCATAATAATATCTAACAATTACTGGCTATTGCTTAGTGCTTAGTGTAGCAATTATAGTTGAATTAGTATATTGATCTTATTAATATATTGTCAATGTCAAGAGCACAAAGAGAATTTTGGAATTGTTTGCCCCAATTGAGTTTCCAGGCCATGCATTTATAGAGGTAAAATATACATATAGAATACACAATCAGTCTGATTTATAGGGATTTTAAATCAGAAAATCAAGGTTGATAAGGAATATACAATCAGGCTGATTTATAGGACTGATTTATAGGGATATTTACGTCAAGCAATTAAGGGATATTTACATCAAGAAATCAAGGTTGATAAGAAATATACAATCAGGCTGATATAGGAATATTATTCTACAGTCTAAAATTAAGGAAACCGAATTTTCTTGATATCCTTGACACTCCCCCTCAAATTAATGGTGGTGAATTAAGCAGCAACAATTTGCTAGTAAGAAATTGATGTCTGCAAGAAGAAAGAGCATTGATAAATATATCAGCAATTTGATCTTTGGACGACAAATGGGGAAGTAAAATAAGTTTTCGATCATAAGCATCACAAATGTAATGACAATCAATTTCAATATGCTTAGTCCGCTCATGAAAAAAATGGATTTTCAGCAATCTTAATTGCACTTATATTGTCAGCATATAGAGGTGTAGGTGCAGATTGCGAGAACCCAAGTTCGGTAACCCATGCAACCATTCAATTTCAGAACATGCTAAAGACATTGCTCTGTACTCAGCTTCAGTAGAAGATTTCAAAATTCTATCTTTTTTCTTATACTTCCAAGAGATGAGATTTTGTCCCAAATAAACACACCAACCAGTTGTGGATTTATGAGTATTGGGGCAACCACCCCAATCAGCATCCACATAAGTAGTTAAAGTCAGTGATTAATAAAAAAAACCACAGTTCCAACAGCTTCATCCCAAAAGGTAGGAGGAACGGAAGTGTCAAGCAAAAGGGTACGGATAACATCTAAAATATGATGATGCTTTTGTTCAGCCATGCCATTTTGTTGTGGGGTGTGAGGACATGATTTTTGAGATAAAATGTCTTTTTCTTGTAGAAAAATTTGAAACTCATTAGACGTATACTCTCCCCCTAAATTAGAATGCAAAATTTTGATTTGAGTTTCAAATTGATTTTCAATCATCAACACAAGTTTTGAAAACTAAAAAATCTTCTGATTTTTGGTGCAGTTAATAAACCCAAGTGACTATAGTCGTCAACACATGTAACAAAATATTTATTCCTAAACTTGAAATCATGGGAGTAGTCCAAATATCAGAATGTACTTGTGCAAATGCATAAGTGGAAATATGAGTACTATTTGAAAAAGGAAGACTTTTACTTTACCAAGACAACACTAGAATAAAAGATTCTTTGGAGTAATTTATTGCCAATAAATCCATAATGAAACATCGTGGATAGTTTATTAAAATTTGAATGTTCTAATTTTCTATACCATAATGTCCATAATTTATTGGAGTCGTCTTTAGAAGAAGCAGAAAATACAGTATTATTATGAGATGCTTGAGTGAAAGTGAACGGTCGTTCGTCTTTACGCCCCTCCCAATCAACTTCTCAATTTCCAGCTCCTGTATCAAACAACCAATGGGTGAGAATGAGATTTTACAATTATTTCTACAAGTTGACCAACAGATATTAAATTAATGGATAATTTGGGGACAAGAAATACATCATTGAGATTCAAAGATGTTGAATGAGTATTACCAATTCTAGTAATGTTTAGATTAGAACCACATGCAATATCAACTTTAGAGAGACCATCATAAGAAGATAGAGTATAAAAAATAGTGGATGAGGAGGTTATATGGTGAGACGCAGCAGAGTCAATATACTAAGATTTATTAGAACAGGTTATACATGAAATTCTTATAGCAGATAAGGCTGACTGAATCATCTATTGGATTGATTCAGTAGTCATTGAGGAGGTGGCTATTACAGAAGAAGACTGATTGTTAGTAGACACTTGATTAGATGAAGAACCTCCAGAATCACCAACGTTGGTATGGAATGCTCTGACATCTTTATTTGGGATCATCAATGACATTCAGTGATGATATGCCCCTCTTTTTTACAATAGCTATAGACCTTCTTCTTACGATCCTTGGTAATATATCCAAATTCTTGCATGAGAAACATTGGACATTTTGAAGGTTACATGGTTTAGATATACCATGAGTGACAAAGGCAACATCAGTCTCTTTTTGGTGCTCCTAACCAGTATGAGAAAGAATTCATTTTCCTCTCGCAAAACTGCTTGAACATAATTTTAAATTAGGCACCGATTTTTGATTCATCAAACTGGCGCGTACTGTCTCAAATTCGGGTCTAAGCTTCATGAGAAACTGATCTTGCATATTATTTCTTGTAATTTGCAGACACCAAAAAGAGTTGCTGGTGAGAGTTTCTCATATATAATGGAGTTGTATTCAAGCTACAGATTCATAAATCTTGAATAATATTCTTGGATTGTCTTGGTGCCTTGAGTATATCCATTGGTTTCCATGGCAAGATTGTATTTTCGTGCAACATTGTCTTGATAATATATATTTTCAATGAATTCCACATTTCTACAGCATTATTGTACATCCTCAAATTGATGCCTATTTGGGGTTCCATCGAGCTAATAATCGAGCTCATGATTTTCATATTATTTTCCTCCATTGTTTTAGTACATCAATGTTTGAATCTTTTGGCTTTGATTCAGTGCCATTTATATATCCTTACAATTCTTGCCCCATAATAAAGCATCTCAAAGTAAATTCCCATAATGAGTAATTTTTTTCATTACAATAGACGAGAATAACTGTTGTTTACTTTGTATATCCATCATAATCATCAATATATGAAATAATAAAGCTGGTGCTCAAAATCACAAGTCCTAGATATTATAGTGGAAATAAGAGAACTGATCTGCCTGAAATACGAGTTAGATTGCACAAACCAAAATAGAGACAAACTTAGAATAAGCAAGAGAAACCTTGCCGAAAGATTGAATCTAATCCAAAAGATCAAGAAACTTCCAAGAGAGAGCCAAGACTGTTGACGTGCTAAATCAAGATGAACAAACTAAATTTAGCTTCATAGCTACGAAGGAACAGATCGAAATTGCCCAAGAAATTGAGGCGCCGGGTTAACTGCTTCTGACACAGAACCAGAACAAGTTCTGCAATCAAGAAGAGCACAAGATATTCCTCTTAATTTTTTCACATCTATTGAATTGAAACCTCGCTCTGATACCATGTCAATGTCAAGAGCATAAGGAGAATTCTAGAATTGCCTGCGCCAATCGAGTTTTCAGGCCATGTATTTATAGAGGTAAAATACAAATATAGAATATACAATCAGGCTGATTTACAGAAAATTTGCGTCAGAAAATCTAGGCTAATAAGGAATATATAATCAGGCTGATTTACAGGGCTGATTTATAGGGATATTTACATCAGGCAATTGAGGAATATTTACATCAGAAAATCAAGACTGATGAGGAATATACAATCAGGCTGATTTAGAATATTATTGTACAGTCTAAAATCAAGGAAACCAGATTTTCTTGTCATCCTTGACATATACATGTGTCTGTTTAAGTAGAAACTAATATCGAACCCAATCATTTGTTTGAATCTGTATCATTTGCAAGTGCTTGTAGTGTTGTTAAAGGCCCTAGACATACCTAGGCACTAGGGGTTCTTGGAGCCTAGGCACAAAGTGCAAGGCGAAGGTGCGCGCCTGAGAGAAGTCAGCCGCCAAAAATAGAAGAACATAGAACTAACTATAAAAAAGAATTTCAGAAAGTAAAAACTAGCACCTTAGTATTAAAAGTAAAACAGAAAACGATCTAACTATAGGCAAGAAGTTCAGCATGTAAAAACTAGCTTTAACCCAAAACAATCAAATTAGTGCTTTCTAAATTTCTAATTGGCTAATCCTCATCATCATCATCAAGCAAACCAGCTTCATCATTTTTTCTTATTTCTCTCCAATATCTTTCTCATATTCATCATCTGTCTCCTCCTCTAATTCATCTACAAGCTGCACTTCTATTAGACTTTGATCTTTCTTATGTACTATAACCGACCTTTCCTATTTCTTAGAAACTAAAATTAATACTTGCTGGAATCCTGCGCCTTTTGGGTAATGATGCCTTTTTAATCTCTATTTACTATAATTGACCTTCTCTATGTACTATAATTGATTTTTTCTATTTCTTAGAATTAAAAATTAATACTTGCTAGAATCCTGTGTTCTTGGGTGCCTCATTGTGCCTTTGAACAATGCAGAGGTGTGCGTCTGAGGCGCCAAGGTTGCGCCTGAGGGTTGTCACCTCGCCTAGGGGGTACAAAGGTGATGGCCTTTGCGCTTGGCGCCTTTTGCGCCAAACGCGCCTTTAATAACACTGAGTGCTTGTATAAGAGTAATCCACATATGTGGTCACTCATGCTAAACGAGCTACATATGTGATCTCTCACGACAAGTAGGATACAAATGCTGCTTCAAAATGCTAATCTTACTGCAAATGCATCCGCATAGTACTAAGTGAACCATCTTTTCAGCCAATATGTAGCTCAACTGCATATGCAACCACATATGTAGCCTCATGAGTTGCATGTTAAAACCAAGTTATTGTCTGGCATTTCAGTTTTATTTGGGCTCATTTATTTCTGCCAATTTTATATTTTATGAATTTTGAGTTAGTTTTCTGATTTTAAGGCACTTATTCTCCAACATTTTCCTCTTTTGATGTTGTCTTTTGCAGTCAACACCTGATCATCCGATAATAACAGATAGCAGCACTTTCCTTTTGCATATCAGCAATACTTCTATTTGAGCAAAAAATAACAGTATTTTCCTGAATCGCTTGTGTGATCATATTAGCAAATTCTTAATCTATCAAGGGCCAACCCCGCCTTTTAGAGTTCAGGCTATTCAATTTAACTAAAGTTTTCATAGATGAGAAGCTACTAAACCCTTTACTGATATTTCATGTGTTATTCTTTTTCCGTGTGCACTGAGGTGTATATGTGTTAGCTTTTCTTAGCGGGCAGCTAGTGCTCCCTGCGCAGTCTTTAATTTTCACTTTTTAAGAAAATTGGCAAAGACAAACCTTCTTTAATTAAGCTGATGAAAGATGACCCCACATGAACAGCGATAACTTTCTACAGCTTCATGTCTAGTGTTTGGAACTTGTTTTGTTACTACCAAGCAGTTGTGTAGCTATATCTTTTAAATGTTTTCCATTGTCATACCATGTCTTCATTTCCTGTATTCGATATGAGACAGTTCATGACCATACTCACTTTAAGTATGTTTGAGTGGTTGGTTCTTCTTGTATCGCATGACTGTAGTCACTTCAGATTTGTTTAAGCGGTTGGTTCTTCTTGTATTGCAACCTTCTGACTTGTTGAGTATGTCCTCAGTTCTATAAATTAATTAGTTGTAGGAATACTGGTGATCACATTGCAAAGGACCGAGGTGTTCCTTTCAGATAAGACATAGCTTTATGAAAGCATTAATTGTGGAACAGTAGGCTGTTAACCAGGGTTCTGAGGCCATTCAGAAGGACCCAGGCACCAGCCACTGGAAGTGTGACATGTCATCCAATAGCTGTATCTGGTCTAAAAGGAGTCAGATGAATTTCTACTATCCATATTTGTAGGGATCTTGATTGTTATGGTACATATTACCTTTTAAGAATCATTCCTAGTGTTTCCATGAAAGAAATCTTGCTTGCTCTCATAACATTCCTAACTTGCCATCATGTAGGGTGACTTTTGACTCCACGAACTAGAATCCTGTCAATATTATGGTTATTGTTCATATGCATATGCTCTGAAGTTTTTTTTTTTCCAATTATGTACCATATGAAGAAACCATATTTCTGCCTTTCTGGCAGTCTCATAGTCACATAAAGCTCAGTAAATTCTGATAGGTCATTTATGTTGATGATGATGATCTGAAACCAATTCTTTCAGCAGCATCACCATATTGTCTTTATGAAATTAAAGTAAAAAGCAATAGCTTGCATTTATATTTCATGCTAAACATGGACTGCTAGATGGGCCAATTACTTGGTCAAAAATGTTGAAGTCTTACCTTTTTCATTGGTGGTGTAACTTATATGTATGTACATATAGTCTAGCTAATTCAAAAACTGCTGGCTCCCATACTCCATATTTTCTTTACCAAATGAAATATTTTTGTAAAGTGTCCCAGCAACCTCTGTTTTATTTTTTGCACCTCGTCATTTCATCAGCAAATGTAGGATATGGAAATATTTAGAGAAAGTAATTCTACTTTGTATTTTACATCTTTATAGAAAATAATGATGGTGGACTGTATGAAATTCAGTAAAGTACATAAACAAAAATCACTGGCCTTTTTTTTTGCATGTTTTTAAAGACCAACTTTGTAAATGTTATGTTGCTAGTGTGTTGTGTTTTTTAATAATTATACAAAATGGATTCAGTGACATTGTATTTGTGTGGTGGTATCAAATGCAAGCACTCTGTACATTGCATTACGCTTATGGAATTTAGGGATGTAGATATCTTATTCAGTTATAACAATAATGCAGGAGAACAACAGAACGGAACTGGAGAGGCTAAATAGAGAAAGACATGATGATTTTGTGGCTATGCTGAAAGGGTTTATAATTAATCAGGTATGAATTAGTCGGTTTAGTGCTCTACAAGGTGCTAGTTTATTCAATAAAGGCCTGTATTTTTACCTATCCAATGAAGTATGCCGAGTTGTCTTTTGAGCTTGACTGTCATTGGAATGTGCATGTATTTTGGTAGATTTGAGTTAATTATTTAAGCAGATATTGATGTATGGAAAATTAGTCAGATTAGATTGGGCAATGCTTTAAGGATAAGGGATTTGCACCAACTTTTACTAAATGGATGTGGCATGCCTGCAGAGGTAATTTGAAGAAAGGTTTAGTGGTGCACTACTTGTAGAGGCACTTGATTGTTTTGGGTGTAATGGATTGTTGGTATGATAGGCCAAGTCCTGTACCTATCTCCACCAGTTTTGTACATTATGGCTGGTATGGACTGATACTATCTGGTACTTAAAACCTTTGTTTGAGGCTAAAAATAACCTTTAATAGAAGAGAATTCTAGCTTGCATTGGAAAGATTTGGGCATAGAGAGATCCATTTGCAATTTTGTTATGTCAACCATACCACATGGCCTTTAAAGAAGGTTTGTCATCAATTTCAACATTTGTAAGAAAAAAGTCTTGGTACAATCTGTTATTTCATGGCTCTGAAGAATGCGGGAATTTATTGGAGTATAGAGTTTTGAACCTTTTGAGTAAACAGGGCATCAGTTCAAAGAAGATTCTGCAAGTTGCTGGAGCTCATGGAATTATTAATATGGACGATTGTGTGATCTTCTTGATGGCATACAAACCAGAATTGTCTTCTTCAAAAGAAATTTGGAATACATTTCTCAGTGTACAAGATTCTGTTATGTAGGTGAGGCTGAAAGCTCCTACTTCCGATGTTGAGGAAATATGAATTAAGGAAGAATATTTCCGACCATCTTAGGGAGATTTATGTAAACATGGTACAGAATCTACAAATAAATGGTGCAGTACCAAGACATTAAGGAGGGCTCCAATCAAGAAGAAGAACTCATTATAGAAGAAAGTATATTATAAACTTTAATTCCTCTGTCTTTCTATGTTTGCTCATTGATTTAAAAGAAAGCTGAAGATTCCATTTCTGGTATTGGGGCTTCTGGATTGAAAGTCTTTACATTGTGTTTGGGGAATCTTGTATATTATATGTTATTCTGTCTTGAACATTTTAATATCTTTAATGGTTGGATTTTTTTTTTTTTTTTTGTTGCCTTCCCATTTGGGGCAGACGATATGGAGATCTAGCTTTGTTGACAACAGAAAATTGTGGCTGAAAAGGATCTTTTGAGGATGTCCTAAAGATGGCAGCCTAGTCTAGGATTAGTAGTGTCTTTATTTCTCTAGCTACTGATAGTTAGATATTAATTAATAGAAAAAATATTGAGAAAGCAATAAATGTATAAGAAGGAAATGGGCAAATGAGGGTGAAATTGCAACTTTATGTTTACACATGAATGATTTTAGAAATGTAAAAGTTGAAAACCATTTGTTAGTTGTTTTAAACGTATGATAGGATATAAAGCATTTTGGACGAGGTGGTGGATAACTTTATCGCAGGTTTGCTTTATTGCGTCATGACTAATTGCTTATCCAAACTGTAAACAAAACCAGAAATAAATTATTTATGTTCTAGAGCACATGCTTAGGAAATATGGCCTTTTGAACTGATATTTTACTCTTTGATGAATTTTTACATTAGGTTTCTTTATTTTTGGCCATTTATGTAGCATTGAAATTCTTAAAAAAAGATCTAGGGGTCCACAACAAGGTTTCCATTGTGGCTGAGACTCAACCTAGATATTAGTTTCTATCTAGGATACTAACCTATCAATGAAATGTGGGCCTGTATTTACTCGTCTGGTTCGAAATGATATTTCCTGATACATTGGCTGGTTCGGTATGAATAAATTGCCAAGACCTTTATCAAATGATATCTGTCCAAATATGGTCTTTAATTAAGGTTGGCTAGTCCTTGTGATCTGGAGGGACATTGGAAATCTTCAAGGGTAATTAAAGGAAAGGGGTGTGAGGCAAAGAGGGTTTCACAAAAGTTGGCGAGTCATTGTAATAGGATAATGGGAAGAGCACATTGGCTTTGAGAAGGTAACAATGAGAGCAAGCACCATTTCCAAGCGGGTGGCTAAGATCTTGTGGTTGGTGTTGGTCATGGTGACCAAGGGTGTGACTTAGCCATTGTTTTGCAAGGAGAGGGCCGATGGCAGGATGGATTTATGGTAGAAGGTGCTCGCGATGATGATGGAAGTTGATGATCCATCATGGCCAAGCAAGGGGAGCTGAGGGTAAGATTGATCTATGTAAGGCCTAAGATATAGTAATGGAGGATATGCTGCGGCCAAGTAGATAGTGGAACTTGGAGAAGAAGGGCAGAGAAGGGTAGGACAGGAGACAATCATGTGATCTTTAGTTGCCACTCATGAGCACTGAGTTAAGTGTATTAAAGGATATTGTTCAAAAATTTTCTACATTTGATCCTCATATGTTGGCCATGATATCCTTTAATCTTGGCTCTTCAAACAATGCTTGAACTCCCATCACATTTGAGGTTAACCAACATCTTGCTCTCTGTCACGCCCTCGACCCGAGATCGCGAGTCTAGGGGTCATGGCAAAGCATGCAAAGCATTCCAAACACGATATCAATGTATCACAGAGGAATTCATAGTAGATTAAATCCAAAATTTAATTAACTAAATCAATTTTAATCTTTCACAAAATTTTAATAATATTCAGAAGATCTTATGTCAATTAAACCTCAAATAATAATCATATAAAACATATTAAGTTAATGTCTAAACTCGGTTGATACTTGCGACTCTCACTTCTAAACTCATTCCCAAAGCAGTATCCATGTCCGCAAGTAAGAATCTGAATCTGAAAAGAAGTAAAGATAATGAGCTCAATAGTCTAGTAAGTAATGAATATCTCAATTAGATATCTCAGACATTATTGTTGCTGCTCCTCTCCGATCGGGGGTGACGTGATGCAGGCGACACGATGAGGTGACCGCTAGGCTAGAGCGGGGGGTGTCGGATTTGATTTTTGGATATCTACAAGGAAAGTCCGCACATCGGGGGAACCGATGGAGCGTTCTCTAATGGAGGACCCTCCGACGGTCAAGTCAGTATTGGAGTCGGAGATGGAGAACAGGAGGTTAGTAGTGAAAGCCTGAGCATGGGAAAGAGAGAGAGACGAACCTCTTGTGTGTTGATTCGGGCCCCCCTTTTATGAGGGGAGGCCTGTCAGGTGTCAGGTCGCTGCTTGTCGGAGAAGTGACCATCAGAAGGCTAGAGTAGTGAGTGTCAGCCAGTCCTAACAGGATCATCTGCGAGTGGAAAAGGTTGCCAATGTTGTTGTTTGATAGGCTGGGATGTTCTGCACATTAGAGACCCTTCGAAGCTTTAGTCGGACTCGCTAAGGATTGGGGTGGAGGTCAAGTAAAGTCGACGGTCGCCCGATGATGTGGATCTCATCGAGCTGCCGACCTCGCTTGGGTGATTGGACTGGGATCGAAGCCTGTGGTGCTATATGGGCTGTGCAGTCTAGGTGGCTAGGTTGTGGTGCTACGTGCTTGCCACGTCTTTGTGTATCAGACACGTCATCGGGCCGATAAAATATGGCCCAACACTTGCCCCCCACTCTCCAATTCAGGGCACTTGTGTTGGGGAGTAGTTCGTTGGTTGGACCACGGGATGATGTGCTGTAGCAGAGTTCTTGTCGGCACTGAGTTGGCTTCTTCCATCTTGAATCATATCGAGATGACCGCAGATCTAGTTGAAGATTTTTCTGGTGATATCTGGATCGTCGGAAGTACTCCTGGGCCTCGATTCGTTGGTTTCGAGGGTCTTCCTTTGCAGGTCGCTGTTGCTTCGATCGGGGTCTGGCCGATCCGATGACTTTCGGAGGGAGAGCCCAAGGTCTCCTTAAGATAAGCTCGGGAAGCTTCGATGGCAGGCTTTGTCTTAGTCAAGGTTGACTGGCAGGTTCGCTCATCGAGAACCCAAGTGTTCGTCCATGGGGCGCGTCGAGACCTCATCCACCATTATGGCATACGAGATTTTCTAGGGAAGATGTCCTAGGACAATCCTTGATTGCCGGGTGGTGGATCGAAGGGAGTCTTAAAGCGTTCCATCGGATGCTCTTTGGTAATGGGAGTGTGCAGTTAATGACTGCGGCAATCGGTGTCTCGGAGTTGGGCATGTGGCGTGATCCGATTGCTAAACAGTTGGACGTGTGCCACTTGAAACTTGTATAAATAGGGTGCTGCCGTTCGCGGTGGATGCATCCGCCAAAAAATTTTCAATCTTTCCTTTGACAACTTGTTGCAATGGAGCTGTCGTTGCGGTCTGAAGGAAGCCGTGAAGAAGATGGTGGTGAAGGAGAGGCCTCCGCCAAGAAGCAGAGGGCCGTGTCGCCTGAGCTGCCGCTAGTTCCTCTGAGGGCCCCTGATGAGAGGTCCTCCACTTCTGGTAGGATGGCCTATTGGGGGACCTCCATTGGGGCCTTCGAGGAGGCATGGCTTTGCTGTATTGCGGAGTATAAAGCCTCCGAGGCCTTTAGGGGGGAACTCTTGGACGTCTTTGTCGCTGGCTTCATCCAGGGGTTCGAAGATTGCAAGGCTCAGCTGAAGCAGATGGTGTTGAAGCTGGACCTACGCCGCCTCCATCATGAGAACAACGACGAGAAGGTCGGGCATTTTCTTCGGATGAGGATTAGGCCCTCGTTTCTTTGTTTCTGTTATTTCCTCTTATTTTCTCCTTTTCTGGTTTTGTAAGGTGCCTCTTTGGTACTATTTTGTAATCATTAAATGAAATGAAAGAGGAGTTATTTTTTGTATGTACCTCTCTCATGGATGTGTTCTCCCTTGTGATTGTGGTTTTCTCCGAAGCTTTCAGTGCAACATGACCTTGGGGTCGTCGAGTTGCTGTCCTCGGGAAACATTCGATTTCTGTCGTTGGGGTTCCTATAGATTAGCTAGGTCTCTTTAGAAAATTGTAACAGTCTTTGGGTTGTCGTTGGGAGACTCCATCGGTGGGGGGTTCCGTCTCAACTCTGGATGACCTCCCATTTTTTGGAACCATGCCGACCTGCATTCTGAGTTCTCGACATCTTGATCAGGGTGCCTTCGAGGGTTCTATTGGTCGATCCATTCGCTGATGTTCGTGCTAGAACCCAACACTGTTCACGTTGTTCGGAACAGGATCGAGCACTTTTTTCTCCGTTCTCTTGGGGGGATTCGTGTTGGAATTAGGTCTTCTCCCAAGGACCAAGTGTTGATGAGCCGTACTCTTCGGACATTGGATGCTTGACGCATGCTTGCAGATGGTGAAGCATTGAAAGGGATGTGTGATATCCTATCTCTGACGGCACGGTTGTCGAGTCCTCTCCCCCGATGATACGTGTCTTGTATTAATGGGGTTGTTGGAGGTGTTAGAGGTGATTCTTCTATAAATGGACTTGTAGCCAAAACTGTCTGGTTTTACTTCGGAATGTCGCCTTTTGGTTGTTGGAGTGCTGTCGTTGTTTGTTCGTGTTGAGTGCAGTCCTCTTGTGTCCTGATGTTTATCTGGAAGTTTGCCTCGAAGGAGAGCATTGGAGGAGAAAGCATCGGGCGGTGTCTTGTTTGGTTTGGAGGTGTTGAAAATTTTCACCGAAACGCGATGGTGGCCGTTGGAGAGGCTCTTGGCGTCATTCCTTGGGAGGGTTTTAATCTTTCTCCGGGGAGACTCTAGAGCAGTCCATGCCTTTTCTCCTTGTCATTGCTTGTGGCGGCTGTCGGGTTGGCTTAGGATGTCACTCCATGAGATGTCCTTGGTTTGCTCCTGGAGCCGCCTGGCCCTCCCCAGTGGCCGCATTGTCTTCCGTCTCTCTGGAGAAGTGCGTCGTAAAGGCAAGCGTGCTGTGACAGGTTGTGAGACTGGCATTGTTAAGTTTCGCAATATTCATGATGCCGATCTGATGGGGAGCTTCGACAGTGGCAGGGCTCGTTCCTCTTCTTGTAACGGACTTTGTCTGGTTGAAGTCGTCTTGTAATGAGATCTTTTCCTTAATAGAATGCTCATTCTATTGCTTGTATCTTTTGCGATCGCCTGATGTTACTGAGAAATTTCAATCTGGGATGTCATCCGAATTTGCTTGAAGCCACTTCCGACCATTGGGAGGTTGCACGAGGCTTCTCACGGTCTTTGGTTTTGTCCCAGTGATGGAGAATCAGATCCGATGTGGCCATCTACCGTTTGAAGTCATCGACATGTAGGCTCCGGGTCCGGTTATCCCCTTTAGGTGATCTGGTGTTTTCCCGATCATGGTTCTCATAGTGTGCTTGGCCGTCCAAGTCAGCTCGGGAGCAGTGTTTCTGGTCGGGAGTTATCGGCTTCGGCACGGGCATTGTGGCGGTCTGATACTCGCGGCCCATGTGATGTTGTCTGATCTTGATCTCCCGCTCCGATGACTTGGGATCGATGTTTGGCTTCGACCCATTTGTTCATGCGGTCTTTCGCCAAGGCGGTGTGGAGGATTCTTCCCCCTCATATATTTGGGGGTGATCTTCTTCTCCTTTGTCGGGAGCTCTGTGATCGTCGCTGCGGGGCTCTCTTGTCGCCGTTCTTCCATGCATCCCTTCCTGGTGATTTTGTTTGGCCTCCCTCGGCCCGAGCGTGCCTTCGAGCTCGGGTTAAGAGGTTGGCTTGATCTTCCAGGAAGTTTTCAACGACGGAGGAACTAGGCACTCGTATTTAAGTCTTCGTCGTCCTGTTGCTGTGGCAACGGACTTGTCAAGATGTGGGACCTCGGGCGTGGTAGTGTTAAGACGCACCACACCATCGCTTGATAGCTCATCTTCGTTCTATCGTGTGGAGAAGGGGCCATCGTCGGTCTTTGGTCACCATAGCAGATCGTTGAAGTGCGTGGCGATTATGGTCTCACCCGGGCTTCGTAGACGTCTAGGATGTCAATTGCATCATGATTGATGACTCGCTCTGTGGTCTTTTCGATGTACCTCGAGCTTTTGGAAAAGTCTTTCGGAAAGCTGCTTCGCGGATTCCCAAGGCACCATGCTTTATTGCCGCATGCCTTGGAAATGAAGGCTCTGCGGGGACGTAGGATCCGGATTCTTGGTCGGCGATCGAGGCAGTCTTTGTGATCATTCACTAGCCGACACTTGTCGCCGGCCAACAGGGGTTGCTGAGTGTTGTTTGACTCTGGCCTTTTTATAGAGGGGACCTACCACTGCCCCGGGATGAAATCTATTTGTAGCCCTTCATGGCATGATGGAGCCATTCATCTTGCCATTGGCGAGTAGTAGATGTCTTTTCATAGGTGGAAAAGTCCGTCTTCCTGGTTGGGGCTATTTGTTCCTCCGGTCAGGCTGTCCCCAGCCGTTCAGGGGAAGTACGTCGCTACATGGATCTTGGCTTGGCATGGGAGGTATTGGAAATTGCCGTCTCGCCGTTGGAGAACTCGGACCTGTGGCGTTGGGGGATTTCTCCTGTGCAGCATCCAAACGAGGGGTCTTCAGCCTTTCGATGGGGCGCCTCCTTGCTGAGATGGCTTCAATGACAGTTTTGGTGGGGCATCCATGGAGTACATGCTCCCGAATAGGATGGCCACCTGGCTATCGATACATCCTTCGGGGAGACCATGACCTTCGTTGGTGAGAAGATCCTCGCATAGGGACCCTCAGTGGCCTTTTGGCGCAGCTCGGACCAACTGGTGTGGCTCGTTGGCGAAGTTGTTGGTGTTGCTCTTCTTTGTGATTTTTTTAACTGTCATTTTTGTAATAGAATATGGTTTGTAAGGAATAAAATTTCTCCATTTATTCTTTCACTTTGTTGCGTGTCTTCTTTTCGACTTCTACACCGTCGTTGTCGTTGTGCTTCGTCCAGCGCGTAGAAGGTTTCTAGCTCATCTATTCGCGGGTGGCTTACTCGTACGTAGGCCTAGGACGACATCATCTCATTACGATGATGCACTTTTTCGATTTGCCCACTGATGAGCTGGGATGTCGAGTGAGTCGGTGGCGATCTCCACGGTCTACGATGTTCTGGCTTCACTTGCTTGCGGGCAAGGACAGCATCAGATCGATGTTGGAGACGATCCTCGCGGTCGATGATGCTCTTGCTCCACTTGTCTTAGGGGCAAGAAGGGCATCGGACCGATGTTGGAGGCGATCCTCATTATCGACGATTCTCTCGCTCTTCTTGCTCTAGGGCAAAGAGGGGCCTCGAATCGATATTGCAAGCGATCCTCGCGGTCGACGAAGCTCTCGTCCCACTTATCCTAGGGCAAGGAGGGGCATCGGACTAGTGTTGGAGACGATCCTCGTGGTTGACGATGCTCCCACTCCACTTGCCTTGGGGCAAGGAGGGGCATCGGATTGACGTCGGCTTCAATCTGGCATGGTCGTTGGGGCGTTGACATGGGCCTTGAGACTCGGATGCCTCTTGCAGTTGGGAGGATTTCGCTATGGCAGGAAATGTGTGTTGTGTGCTCCCACGCACATCCTTGCCTGCCTAGTAGTCCCGCTTCTCTCCGTTCGGCACATCGTTCCGCCTGTCATGGTCTTCTCAGTTATCCGAGAGATTAGCAGGTGTGTTGTGGGGTTCGACTAGTGGCATTTTGAACCGATTTGAGGTTCAGCTTACTCGAAGTTTCTTGAGAGAGTGGAGGCTGGGTCTTGGGGCTGAGGCTATCTTTCTGCTAACGAGTAGCTCCCTGGAACCCATCGATCTGGCTTTCGAGTTGCTGGACGTTCCTCTCGAGCTTGCTCTCGCATCGGGAGTAGTGTTGGCGTGCGAAGGTCGTTGGGTGGAGTCCTCCCTAGGGGACTCCAATGATTGGTCTAACTGATGGCGGTTGCCAGCGTGGAGTTCGGGCTTCATCCGTGAGCCTCCGTGCTCACTCGACTTGCTCTGCTTAGGTCCAACAACCCCGCTAGAAGGGAGTCGCTAGTGGAACTTGTGTTCTCTTTGCGTCGTGGGGCAGTGGTCACGAGCATTAGGATTTGTTCCATCAGAGCAGTGAAGTGGTCCGGACAGATGATAGTAGGCTATCGGGGAACTTGCCGCCTGGCCTTCCGTCCATTTGGAGTCGCTACATGGCAAGGACCGCTGGCGCGATGTGATATGGTTCCGTTATTGGACTCTTGCTGCTTCCTCATAGAGAATGGGATGCCCCTCCTAGCGTCAATCTGTTGCTGCTCTTCGATCGAGGGTGACGTGATGCGGGCGATGCGATGAGGCGACCGCCAGGCTGGAGCGAGGGGCGTCGGATTTGGTCTTCGAGTACTTGCAGGGAAAGTTTGCACGCCGGAGGAACCGATGGGGGATTCTCCGATGGGAGACCCTTTGACGGTCAAGTCAGTATCAGAGTCGGAGAGGGAGAACAGTAGGAGGTTGGCGGCGAGAGCCCGAGTATAGGAAAGAGAGAGAGAGGAACCCCTATGTGTTGATTCGGGCCCCTTTTTATGAGGGGAGGCCTGTCGATTGTCAGGTCGCTGCTCGTCAGAGAAGTGGCCATCAGAAGGTCAGAGTAGTGGGTGTCAGCCGATCCTGACAAGATCAGCCATCCATCCGCAAGCGAGAAAAGGCCACCAACGCTGTCGTTTGTTAGGTCGGGACGTTCTGCACGCCAGAGACCCTTCAGAGCTTCGGTGGGACTCGTTGAGGGCTAGGGCGAAGGCCGAGTAAAGTCGATAGTCGCCCGATGATGTGGATCTCATCGAGCTGCTGATCTTGCTCGGGTGATTGGACTGGGACAAATGCCTGTGGTGCTGCCGAAGGGCCTTGCACCGCTACACGGGTTGTGCGGTCCAGTGGCTAGGTCGTGGTGCTATGTGCTTGCCATGTCTTTATGTATCAGACACATCATCGAGCCGACAAAATATAGCCCCACAATTATCATGAGATATAATGTTCGAAAATAATGCCATGAATAAACATAAGAACATAGTTTATACTTAAATAAATTAAATATTTTAAATATTCATATATATACAGAATCATATATCCAATTCAAATAAACATATATAATTCAACAGCCTTAACTATAGCCACATTTATCACTGTGGCAGGGCCAAATAAAAATAATGAGCTCAAACAAAGTACCAATGCATAACCTCCATTAGTAGGGTTCAGAATCTAATGCACAACCCTTATTGGCAGGGTCTAGAATCCAATGTACAATTCCAATGGGCAGCATCTAGAGTCCAATGCATAATCTCCATTGGTAGCATCCAAAGTCCAATGCACAATTTTCATTGGTAAGGTCCAAAGTACCGATGCATAATCTCCATTAGCAGAGTCCAGAATATAGTTAGGCTGAGAGCACAAATCCAATCCGTATCAAAGCACTTTTGCAAGATAACATATATATCATAATTTCATGTATATTTATAATAAACCCATAAACCATAATGTTCCAGAATCTCAACTTGAAAATCACTTTCCGTTCAAAATATAGTTCCTTAAATCTTGCATAATTTTAGAGATTAATTATTTACTTTTCAAATAAATTATGAGATATCTCGAGAAGATGGTTCATTACTTGCCTCTGCAGAATATTGTACAAACAAATTCAATCAATCTTGAAAGCATCCTTTAGAGCTTATTATTTAAAATATATTTTCTATCAGTCTTAAGCCACAACTAATAAAAATCCTATAAGTTTCGACACCATCATAAGGTTAACAAAAGTGGTAGCATCTAACGTCCCAGTCAGTCTAACTAAGGAAATTTTATTTGATCACAGTTAGAATAGGAAATAGATGATTCAATAGAGATCAAGGGTGGTTAGATCAGTAGTGTCCAACAAGAGTCAAAGTAGAGGTTGGTACACCGATTGACAGTCAGGGATCAATTTGATCAAATAGCTTCATTAATCCGGATCACTTAAAATATAATGATTCAATAGAGATCAATAAGGATCAGATCTAGTGATGTTTATAAAGGCTCGAATGGTGTGAACATGTTGTTTGACTGACAGATCGATTCCAAATCTCTTAAAAAATCAACTTAGATTAAAAGCAATAGATCAGATTCACTGGATTCATAAATTACGTAGATAGAGAATATTATAGGAGAAATTAACAAGATGGAATATGACTAATCAGATGAAATTGCCTGACAACTCGATCGATCTAATCAAGATGATTTAATCAAATTATGATTGAATTAGTGCATGGATAGTTCAATAAAGGTCAAAGATAATCGAATCTAATGGTATCCGGATCTGGCCAAGGTGGGCGTCGTCATGTTGCTTGGCGACCGTGGATCAGGACTTTTTGCTAAGGTCAAATTAGAATCATTAAAGAAAATCCTTCATTGGCTAATCTTAGAGAGAAAACTCCATAAAGAAAAATTTGAGAAAGAATCTGTAGAGAGAGTGAATTTTTTAGAGAGAGAAAGTGGGGTTGCAGGCTAAGAGTGAAGGGAGAGAAACTCTCTTTTCTTTTCTTTTTTCTTCTTCGTTGTTTCTTTAACGGAACAGGGGACTCTTTATCCCTTTGTTTTCGAGGTAGGGGAGGTCCCCCCTACTGATGGCACCCACGACCGAAAGGGGAGACCACGACGAGACAGCCAAGGGTCGTTGGTCTGGCGATCAATGGCGATAATCAACATCAGAAATTAAGGACAATCCACGGAAGAAAATAGGGGAAATACAATCAGATTTCTCAGGAAAAGTTTCGGTACTAATCGGCTAAAATCCAAGCTTTAGCAACTATGGGAGATTGAGGGGAAGATGATTAGAAGGATTTACCTAATCTTCGACAGAGATTGATTTGATTTCCGGAGGCCGAAGTAAATTAAGCTGTCAGTGTACCAAGAAGAAATCAGAGAAAAGCACAGCGAATGGTGACCAATGTCCGATGAGGAAGAATCAAGGGAGTTGAGGCCTTTAAATAGACCTCTATGGAAGAATTAGAGATCAATTTTAATTCAGATTTTCGAGTGATTTTGGATCTCTCGATCAGAAAAGAACTCCTTCAGGAGTTCTCCATGTATGTTCCTGCTTCCCCACCATAACTTTAGTTTCCCAGCACGTGCAGAGCACGTGTTGGCCTTAGGAGCCCCCCTTTTTGTTAATGCTTTAAAAGTTGTGCTAGATATTATATTCTTCCCTTCTAAAAGAAACTTGGTTTTTGAAAATTTTTTTTCTTGTACTTTCAAAAGTTAGGATTCATGGCCCTAATCTCATCCTCGAACTTTTCATCATTTTAATTCTCGATGCAATTTCATCATTAAATCATTTTATAAGAGAAAGGTCAATACCTTAAAAGTTAATCTGAATCAGAACCATTCATTTCTTATTATCGAAATCAATATATTATTCTAAATAAGGATATCAAGTTTCTCGCCAAAACATCAATTGCTTTTGACTTTATCGATCTATCACAAGATCATAAACAACTTTAATATGCTTTCAGTAGATGAACATTTGAGTGTAAAACTTAAGATCGATAAACCATCTCATATCCTTTCTAACAGATAGAGAAGCATAAACTTCAGTTCTAGAAGAAAAGAAATCCACCTATATATATTTCAACTCCAAGATCAACAATCGATGGTCCGCTAACCCAAAACATAAGATGTGAAAAATTTTCTTAGCATGGTACATAGAGAACCTACTTGTGAAAATCACATAATGACATCCCAAATAATTTGGAATAAAAATATTATCCTTTCCATTACCAATGAATTTCTCTACAGAGACAATCAAATCAAATCATCTATCATGAGCTTTTTGACTTAAAGAATCAATATTGCCGACTAGCTCAAAGTAATCCATATCACTATTCTTCCACTGTGGACTCTGATTTAAACCATCAAAATTTCTTACATTCATGAAATAATTTTGACCAAAATATTACTCTATACTATAAATAGAAAATATCTAAAATTTTAAATTTCAATTTGAGTCAAAAATGAACTTTTGATTCTCATCCCTTTTATTTGGAACTCAACCATCTTGATTAACCCTCGAGTCCAATAACACATTCAAAACTATTATATAGGTTTATTATAATCTAATATGAATTAAATCTTAATTTCTATATCAATTCAATTAGATAATTTCAAATTAAAATCCTATAAATAAATCAATAAGAAAAACCATATGATGCTTTGCCAAGTTAGGATTTAACCAAATATATAAGTAAAACTGACTCAATCATCTCTTTTAAAATTTCTTCCATCAAGATCTTTAACATCCATCAAAATCCTTCCATACTAATCATGCAAGACCTCGATAATATATTTTATCAAGGACCTCGATAACAAAGGCAAAAGAACTCCAAGTCAGTTCATAAATTGAAATTTTTGATTGCAATTTCACATATCTCATAATCCTCGAATAAATATAAATATAATTTTTTATCTTAATCTAGAGATAGCAACCAAGGATTTCATTAGCAACCTCACCAATAATGGTAGAAAATTTTTCGATCAACTTAGATATATAATTTTTGAATTGAAATTTCATAAATACCATGTAGTTTTCAATAGATATAAATAAGATCTATCATTTGGATCCAAAGATGGTAATTAAAAATTCTACCAAAATAAATATTCTATAAGCTCATAATCAATTTCTTAAATAAGAAATAGACTTCTTTGCAATCTCCCCATTGTATTTATGTTTCTACAAGCAAGCTTCATACATGATCCACACTCCCATACAAACCTCAAAAAATATTCCAATTAAATATGATAAAAATCTTTCTTAGCCAACATTAAACAACTTTTGTTGAACAAATCTTTACTTTGCCATTAAATAAGTAATTTCAAAATCAAGAGCAACATCATGGTATTCTTCTATATCAAATTTGAGCTTGCAATTCACTCAAAATATTAATGATCAAATTAATAATCACAATACACAATAAAATTTTATTATCAATCATTTTGCAATTATTTTAGATCAAAATCTAACTAACCATAACATGATTCATAGATTGTCCATCATATATCAAATCTTATGAATCGTTATTCCTAAGCGATCTTTTCATTCATAATTACAAGGTTTAGTCAAAAATCATGAAGACAATTTATACTGCAATCATTATAGATGTATACCTTGATGTTCCTAATATCTACCTACCTACACTTATCCTATTTCTGATTCTATATATTATAATTTATCTATGTATGCTCTGATACCATATTAATTATCACTCCGACTTGAGATCGCGAGTTTATGGGTCATGGCAATCACCGCATACTCACGGAGAATTATTTCCACAAGCATGTAAGGCATTCCAAATACAATATCAATACATCACAATAGAATTTGTAGTAAATTAAATCCAAAATTTAATTAACTAAATTGATTCTAACCTCTCACAAAATTTCAACAATATCCAGAAGATCTTACATCAATTAAACCTCAAATAATAATCCTATAAACATAATAATAAGTCTATATTTAAACTTGGTTGATACTTCCAACTCTCGTTTCTAAACTCACAAAGCAATATCCATGTTCGCAATTAAGAATTTGAATCTGAAAAAAGTAACGATAATGAGCTCGATAGTCCAATAAATAATGAATATCTTAACTAGATATTTTAGATATTATCATAAGATATAATGTTTGAAAATAATGCCATACAAAATCATATATCCGATTTGAACAAATACATATAACTCAACGGCCTTAACTACAACCATACTTATTCTTGTAGCAGGGTCAGAACAGAAATAGTGAGCTCAAACAAAGTACCAATATGTAATCCCCATCGATAGGGTCCAGAATCCAATGTACAACCTTCATTGGTAAGGTCTAGAATCCAATACACAATTCTCATTGGTAGGATCCAAAGTATCAATGCATAACCCCCATTAGTAAGATCCGAACATAGTTAGGCTGAGAGCACAAATCTGATCCGTTTTAAAGCACTTTTGTAAGATAACATTCTATAATAAATCCATAAATCATAATATTTCAGAATCTCAACTTGAAAATCACTTTCCATTCAGAATATAGTTCTTAAATCATGCATGATTTCAGAGACTAATTATTATTTTTCAATAAATTATAAAATATCTTGAGAAGAAAGTTCATTACTTACCTCTATAGAACATTGTACGAATAGATTCAATCAATCTTGAAAGCATCCTTTAGAGCATATTATTCAAAATATGTTCTTCTATCAATTATACGCCATAACTAATAAAAATCCTATAAGTTTCGACACTGTCATAAGGTTAACAAAAGTGGAAACATCCAACGTCCCTGTCGATCTATTCAAGATAATTTTATTTGATCATGATTAGAATAGAAAATAGATGATTCAATAGAGATTAAGGGTAATTAGATCAGTAGTGTCCAACAAAAGTCAAAGTGGAGGTTGGTACACCGATTGGTAGTCAGGGGTCAATTTGATCAAGTAGCTTTATCATTTTGGATCATTTAAATTATAATGATTTAATAGAGATCAAGAAAGATCAGATCTTACGATACTTGATAAAGGCTCAGATGGTGTGAATATGTTGTCCGACTAACAAAACCCCTTAGGAATCAACTTGGATTCAAAGCAGTAGATTAGATTCATTGGGTTCATAAATCATGTAGAGAGAATATCAGAGGAGAGAAATTAACAAGATGAAATTGGACTAATTAGACGATGTTGTCCGATAATCCGGTCGATCTAATCAAGGTGATTTAATCAAATCATGGTTGTATTAGTATATAGATAATTCAATAAAAATCAGAGATAATTGAATCTAATGGTATTCGAGTTTGGCCAAGATGGATTCAGGCATGCTGCTCGGCGACCACGGATCAAGATTCTCTTTGTTAAGGTCAAATCAGAATCATTGAAAGAAAATCCTTCACTGGCTAATCTTAGAGAGAGAACCTATAGAGAGAATAATTTTAGAGAGAATTCATAGAGTAGAGATAAATTAGAGAGAGAAAGTGAAACTTTTTAGGGAGAGAAAGTGGGGCTGCAGTCTAAGAGAGAAGGGAGAGAGGAAGAGAGAGAAACTCTCTCTCCTTTCTTTTATTTTCTTTTCTCTTTTCCTTTTCCTTTTTTTCTTCTTCTTTTCGTTTCTTTAATGGAACAAGGGACTCTTTATCCCCTTGTTTCCAAGGTAGGGGAGGTTCCCCCAGCCAGTGACACCCACGGCCAAAAGGGAAGACCACAACGAGACAGCCAAGGGTCGCCAGTCCGACGATCAACAGTGACAATCAATGCCGGAAATTAAGGACAATCCATGAAAAAAAATGGGAAATACAATTCGATTTCTCAAGAAAAATTCTGGCACTAATCGGCTAAAATCCAAGCTTTAGCAACTATAGGAGATTGAGGGGAAGATGATTAGAGGGATTTACCTGATCTTCGATGGAAATTGATTCGATTTTTGGCGGCCAAAGTAAATTAAGCTGTCAGTATTCAAGAAGAAATCAGAGAAAAGGACAGTGAACGGTGACCAATCTCCGGAGAGGAAGAATCAAGGGAGTTGAGGCCTTTAAATAGACCTCTATGGAAGAATTAGAGATCGATTTTAATTCGGATTTTCGAGTGGTTTTGGGTGTCCCAATCGGAAAGAACTCCTTCGGGAGTTCCTGTGTATTTTCTTGCTTCCTCACCATAACTCTCTGCACGTGCTGGCCTTAGGAACCCCCTTTTTTGTTAATGCTTTAAAAGTCATGCTGGGTGTTACACTTTATCTCTTTATTGCGCCCCACTGAAATGACTGAGATATTGGAATTTCCAAACCTTGATTTACAATGAGATGATATGTTCTCTATAATTTAATTAGTTTGATGAGATAGGGATTTGACAGAAATTTTTTAATACAAGTTTCTACTTGGAAAGAGTACTTGGTGGCTCCTAGAACCTTGGCACTTGCAAAAGATTTTCCTTTTTCCTTTCAGTGCCTTCTTGCAACTATGTTGGGATCCTTAAACTTGTATGAGGCATAGCAATGAAATTTTGCTATGGAAGACCAACTTAGTGATCACTGTGGTGGGGAAAATGATATTGGGGATTGGAGTATTGAACTTGACAAAATATTGGGTTGTTACCAGCATAACCATTAAAATGCCTTTATCTAGTAAAAGTTAAGTATTTGTAAATAAATTATAAATTGTGGTTTCTGACAAGTAGTTTATTTCAGTATAACAGCAAAAGATGGAAATTTTTAATGGCGAAGTTGAGCAAGAGAAACATCAAGAACAGGAAGAAGAAAAGAAAAGAATGAAGAAAGGATGCTAAAGGACCCGTGATTCACTCTCGCAGTTAGTCACTGCTGTTGATAGGATAAAATTTAATGCACCCACAAATTTCCATATAAGAACAAACTTAGGAATGCGGTGGAACACAACTGGTAACCTGCTTTTGCTGTTTTGCAAGTAAAACGAAGGAAATTTTTCAATAATCGAGATGGTTGATAATCTGCAAAGTAACGTCATGGTGTTATGCATCTTAAATCTGCCAGGGTTGCAGTGTGGCTACCTCATTTGATCTCATGGGAATATGGAGCACTTTAGTCACCTTCATTTGGCATGGTGGGGTGCTTGGTGGTATGCTCTTTCTGGGGTTTGGGTTCCTTGAGAAATGATGGAATCAGAAGGCAGGGAAGAAGATGCTTATATACTGACGGTAGTGTTAAATTTGCTCTTTCTGGGCTTTGATACACATTAAACAATACATCATCAGAAGATAGAAGAAGATGTTTATAGAACATAATTGCTGTTCGAGTAAAAAGACTAGATGCATATTTATTGTAGAAATTGATTCTAGGCATAAGGATTTCTTGCCTAGAATGTAATGATTTCCTATTCCACTCAGATGCTATTCTAACCCAGCTTCTTCTTCTTCTTCTTCTTTCTTTTTCCTGTCTTTAATGTCTTGTAATCTGCCCGATGAAAGAATGGTATCTGTTGCATGATTTCGTGTTCCACTCAGATGCTATTCAAACCCAGATTCGTCTTCTTTTTTTTCCCCTAAATTTCTTGTAATATAAATCCACCATCGAAATCTGCCAGATGAAAGGATGGTATTTTTGCACCTGTCATCTGCACCAATTTTTAGCTTATAGAAATTGAAACCAAGCGACTTCTTTTCTAATTCCAGGAAATCGGGAAGTCATGCCCTTCTATTATATAACTTGGGGAGTTCTCTCAGTGTAATACATTGCAAGAACAAGGCAATCTGTCTTTATCTCAATATGGGATCTTAGAGAACACCATATCGCACCAGCCTAAGCATTAAAGCATCACGATGCTCTTGCACATGGTGTCAGTTGACAATTTGTTTCCACCCATTGTTCTGTCGTCTTTGTCCCCCTTGGCTCATAGACACATTTATTATTTTTCCTCAAGAAGTTAAAACTTTTATCGTCTGTCAGCTATTCTTTCTCCTGCTGAATGCCAGCTGATGAGAACAAGCCATCTGTTATATCTACAGGTCGCGAATGCAGAGAAGATTGCGGATGTTTGGGCAAGGGAAGCAGAAGAAACAAGAAGACATATGAAGGGGGTAGATCGAATTCCGAGGATGAAAAATTGAGGTTTTTTAGCCCTTATTCCCCCGTCATATACATGCTTGTATTTTAATCTGTAGGAACCAGTAACTTAATAATAGGCACAATTCAGTGGAGTTTCCCGATGAAAGGGATGGGCCGTCTGGCGGAGTTGTCATGCAGAATGAGCTTCCTCAAGGCAGTGTGCTGGCTGATCTCCTCGGTGATGTGGCTGTAGTCTCCGTCACGGGAGCTGAATCACAATGACCCTACCATTTGTCACACTCGATCCCTGCCCACGGCCTGGAGCAGGCCTTGAGGCCAGTGTCGTTCCAGCTCCTGAGGAATCCCATTGGATTCATCCAATGCATACGCGAAAGCTTGGAGGCCCTGGTAATACGAGTGGGTTATGTTGCTCCATCCCAAGCCTGGCTTGATACTGAGCTAGACAGCTGCACGAACAGGAGAGAGCAAAGGCGATCTCCGACTCCAAAATGCCAAAAGGTGCATCTGATGGAGCTCTTTTTCTTGATTTCTTGGGAAGAGCTGATGGGATTCCTCCATGGCAATGGAGAAGATAGGGCAGTACTAAGCGGGAGAAAAGGGTGCTTGGAGACGAGTTTGCCTGGAGAGGAGTTTGTGTGAATGAACACGAGACTGAGACTTGGAGAGGGATGCGATGTGGGGATGTAGAGATCTAACGGCTAGTTTTCTTTGTTAGGTCAGTGGTGAGTGCTGGAACAATTTGAGAGAGAGCTCCAGTAGTTCCTTTTTTTTTTTTTTTTAATATTATTTAAAAAAATTAATTTCAAAGTATCGTTAATTTAAATTTATTTAATCTATGATTTTATTTTGAGTGAAATTATAAATTCAATTTACGATTTTACTCAAATTGAAATCATGGGTTAAATCTATGATTTTAATAAAATTTTCACATTCAGTGGTTATAAAATTTTATCACCGCCGGATGGTTTTCTTTTGTAAAAGTCATATATTTAAGAATGTAATTTTTGCATTCTATGGTGAAAGAAAATTTTTAGAAGGGGGCGGAAAAAAAAAAAAAAGGAGGAGGAGGAGGAGGAGGAGGAGGAGGAGGAGGAGGAGAGATCAGTTGAAAAATTGAGAATCATATGTGTTTAGGTAACATGAGCAATACATTTTGTATAAGGGAGCGTTTTAGCTAGTTGATGATAAGGTTTTTTTGATGCGGGCCTTTGGTAGTCTTCACTGCAGGTTGGAGGGCTCTCCATGTTCGTTGCGAGCCTGTGGTTGGGCCGTCGCTAGGATGGATGTTGCACACATGTAGTTTCGAAGTCCGATACTGCTACTGCCATCGCCTTCGTGCGACCTTGCCTTGCAGCCTTCACATGGCCCCACCGCCCTCGTGCAGTGGTTGGTCCTGCTGCTTAGATGAATGCCATATGCATGCGATTCGATGTCTGGCACCGCCGTCGTTGCCCTTGTACGCATCCAACATCGCCGAGATGGTCGCCAACTCATTTCTCCGATGGATGTTGTGGGCCTTGATGCTCGGATGGATGTCGTATGTTGTATATTGATGCAACACTGCTCATGTCGACAGTGCATGCATCAGCATCAGGCTCATTGGTCATTGCCTGAGAAGACCGCATCTACAGGAAGGACTGAGTCATCAGGAGGCTGTTCAGCTGACTCCTCCAAAATGCCTCTGTATAGTTGTAGTCAATCTGACTTGAGAGCTGCTCTATTGTAACCACGAATGTTGACTTTGTTGTAGAGCAGTGTCAGCTGTCATTTTTATTGTAGATTAGCGAAGCCTATTTCTTTGAGCTTTGGACTCCTAACAAACACACCACACAGCCCAATCTATCATGGCATTATATGGTATCAGAGCGAGTAACTACATAGCACCCGATCTCCCTTTGCACCATGGCTCTCGTTCTTTGTCAAACCTCTGCTGTCACTACACCCGCTACCACCATCAACTTCCTACTACTGAAACTCACAAGAGATAACTATCTCTTGTGAAAAACCCAATGCCTTCTGCTGCTCCAGAGTCATGATTTGTTTGGCCTAATTGATAGGACAGAGCCCTATCCTCCAGCTGCTACGCAAGCCGTCCAGGCTGACAACTCTGAGGTGCCTCCTGCTGCTCCTGCAACCCCCAACCGACCTATGTTGTGTAGGTGAAGAAGGACCAATAGGTCCTCGGCTGGCTCATCTCCTTCATTATTGAGTTCATGCTCACCCTGATGGTGGGCCTCATCTCTTTCCATGCCATCTGGGTTGCCCTCAAATGCATCTTCCTTCACATTCGCGTGCGAGGGTCTTGCAGCTGTGCCACCAACTCCATGGGATCTGCAAAGGCTCCTCTTCGATCACTGAGTACATCCAGCAGATCAAAGCAGTCTCTAACTTCTTTGCTGCCATCGGCTAGCCTCTCAATGACATTGATCTCACCATGCAGGTTCTCATTGGTTTGGACTCTTTCTTTGATGCCTTCATTCCATTCGTTACCACAAATCTCATCAACTACAGCCTTGAAGACCTGCATGCCCTCCTACTGGCTCATGAGATCCTTATGCAAACTCAAGGAAGGCTTGCTGCTTAGACCCAACCCAATCCATTTTCTCTGCTGCTAATCAAGCTATGCATTGCACCAACTCTGTCCCTCAGTAATCATTGCAGCCCCAGGCTCCTACAACACCTTTCTCAGGCGGACATGGAGCCCGCGACTGCGACCGTGGTCGTGGTCGTGGCTGCAGTGCCCTCCGAAGTGCCAGATTTGTCGTCAGGTTGGGCACCATACTTTTGAGTGCTCCCATCACTTTGATGCCAACATCACCATAGTAGCGCCGTCGATTGTCAATCCGCACAGGGTAGCAGTGTACATTGCTCATGCACCGGCTACTCAGATCAACAACTTGGAGGACATCTCTGCTTGGTTCTCATATTCTGGAGCGACTCATCATGTCACTTCGGACTACTACCAACTGAATGATTCTCTTTTCATCATTTCAGACTACTACATCAGTGTCGATCAGGTGGCTGTCAGAAATGGTGTAGGTTTGTGCATTAGACACACTGGCTCCACTATTATCCCAACTTCCTCTCATTCTTTTCATCTTAAGAATGTTCTTCACGTATCTTTTATTACACGTAACCTCCTTTCTGTGCATCAATTCACCAAAGACAATAATATTTTCATTGAGTTTTCACCTTTTCACCTTTTTCGTGAAGGACCAAGCCAGTCGGTAGGTACCGCTCTGCGGGAAGCTTGAACATAGACTCTATTGTTTTCCTGCTTCCAATAAGAAGACATCTCTTTGTGCGCTAGTTGGAGAATAAGCATCTCCATCATTTTGGCATGACCGCCTTTTTCACCCGACGTTGAGGACTATTTTGTTTATCCTAGCTGGGCACCGTCTTCCAATTGTAAATAAACTCCTAGTCATCTATGAATTACTTGTCATAAGTCTAAAACCCATAGGCAGATATTCCCTTCCTCTCCCTTAATTTCTAGTGCTCCACTTGATTTAATTTTTTCGGATGTTTGGGATTCATCTCTAGTCCCCTCGAGCAATGGCTGCCGGTATGTAACTTTCATTGATGACTATCGCAAGTTTACATGGATTTCCCCTTTAAAGCAAAAATCTAATGTTCTTGACACCTTCATTCACTTTCATAGACATGTTGAACATTTGTTCAATTGAAAGGTGAAACAACTCCATTTCGATTAGGGAGAAGAATACCAAAGTCTCTCTCGATACCTAAGTTTCATTGGCATTTCTCACCAGCTTTCATGCCCACATACACCATAGTAAAACGATATTGTCAAACGTAAATATCATCATGTGATAGAAATGGCTCTCTTCTTGATAAGCAAAGTCAGTGTTTCACATAAGTATTAGGATGAAGTGGTCACCACTGCGGTCTACTTAATATACCGCCTCCCCACACCCTTGTTATCCAATATTTTGCCTTATAAAAACTCTTTGTTACTCCATCCAACTATGCCTCTTTCCGCATCTTTGGTTGCGCATGCTATCTATATCTCCATCCCTACTCCACATAAACTTGAACCCTATCTCTCTTGTGTATCTTCTGTTAGATGTATATCCTAGAAGTCAATTAGGCTGACACATGTAAACTTTTTAAGAGCATAATTTTATATTTAAATTATTAAAATCAATAAATTAGATTATTTTCATTCATGTTGTGTTATATGTCTATGAATCGTTCAAGGGATTAATAAGATAGTGGCACATATTCTCAAGTATTGAAAATTTGAGGTATATGTCATTGGTGATTAATTTCTGAATTACTCTCGATCAATGGATCATAACAGAAATGGTGATTGATTCGATAAGATTGATACACGGATCGTTTTCTTAGGATAGATGAGTCTCGATTTTATAATTTGGGGACACTGGAGCGAGAGTATAGATGGTTGTTATAGAACAAAGGTGCCGAGCGTGACCATTACGAGAAGTTACTTGGATGGCTACCTACTTATTAGTGACTTGCTCGATGCTATAGTTGTATGACTAGTCTTTTGACATGAGGTGTCTCGGTAGTTCATAGTGAGGTTGTTATAGTTTAACTATACATACACTTGATCCCTAGCCATATGGATTCTTGCGGTATATGTTGGCTGTCATAGATTCATTATAAGAATAGGATGTGTACCAAGATAGAATCTATTATCCTTGGTAGATAAGAAAGATGATTCTATGTGATTTATAAAATTGAGTTTAAAAGATCTTGATCAGGATAGTATGAATAGTAGAAAAGAGTTTTCGTATACTTCACATCAGGAATTCAAGTCGAGAAAATTTTACGTATGACAGATGATGTGGTTTGATGAGTAATCCATGACCTCCATCTTGTCGGAACCTTTGATAGAAGGACTGCATTATATGCCCACTATACCTAAAGGTTCATCCTATTTCATTATACTGGTCTATCACCAAATGATGCTAGGTGTCAATGATGGATTGTGGAGCCAATAGAGAATCATATAGATGATCGAATGATTCTTTGTTGGAAAGAATTAGAAGTGTTTCAATCTATTGAAAGGAGTTTCAATAATATTGTGATGAAGATCATAATATAACTCACTACCAGATAGAATAAAACTTATGCAGTCATACACATAAGGATTTTAAGACTGATCAGATGGTTGGAATCCAAATTATCAATATGCTTGGCTTGATAATTGGACAACTTATAATTGTTATAAGTAGTAAGGACTTAATTGCTAAAGATTAGCAAGTTCAAAAAGGACTAATGTGCAAATGTTGTATGTCTTAATTTGATTGGATCAAATTAATGATAGCTGAATTCAAGTTAAATCAAATAGGGATTTGATTCAATTAAGTTTAGATCTAGATTTGGGCTTAGGTCACATGCACCCAAATGAGTTTGGATGCATCAAGTATATGGCATCTGAGTCTAGGCTAAATAACCTATTTTGACTTGATCTTTGACTAGTCAACTGGGTTCACACCTTAAGGTTTCTTGAATGAAACCCTAGGCGCCCCATTTAAGCCATAAAAAGAAGCTTTAAAGAGAAGAGGTGGCAGCCATGAGGAACCCTAGCTGTTAGGAGACTTTTTCAAGGGATTTTCTGATCTTTATACATAAGGGGCACCTTAGGGTTTGTATGCCTATAAATAGATGGCCACACCAAGAGTTTTAATCATCAAAAAGGCTTGTGAAGCTTTTCTTTGCCCCTAGGCTGCCGCCCCACCTTCTCTTCCTTCTCCTCCACGCCCCAAAGCTTTTCTCTCCTCTCCTTTGTCTTGTTGAAATTCAAATTTCAACAAAAAGTATCTTGAAGAAGCTGTCATCCTACTGTCGTTCTCAAGGCATTTGAGAAGATCCTCCATCAAGCAAAGGTTCCAAAGGGCTAGCACCTCGAAGAACTAGAAAGTTACTGATCGGTTCTCATTCTCTGTGTGGATACTCAAAGAAGTCAGACGTTTGCGTAGCTAGAAAGAAGAAGAATCTTTCTACGATCATCAGTTGCGAAGTTCATCTACCCGCGCAAAGGTATGAAAGAAAAAAATATTTTCTTATTAGATTCATGAATCCTTCCTTTATCGTACATTAGGATCTCGGGATGATTTTTCTCTAGTAAACTCCAGAGATTAAATCTCGGAGTGTTTTTCCACAGAAGGATTTAGAGAGCTTTTATATTTTCACTGTGCTTTTGTTGTGAAATAGATTAGATCTATCTTTCTTTATTTCAAATCCTAGTTATTAATGCATGAAGCTTTTAACGAATGAAATTAATTAAAACATGTATGTGAAAACGAGAAAGATTCCTTCATCTTCCTAGGATATAGTAGTTGTCATTGTACCTATCGCTGTCTGCATCTTCCAACAGGCCGCATCTCGGTAGCACGTGATGTCGTCTTTGATGAGCATCGTTTTCCTTTCAAGAAGACACTAATGATGTGCTTAAGGCATAATGCGTTCTATGATTTGGTACAGCCTGTAAGTTCCTCCTCCAGTAGAGCCCCCTGGCTCTAGGCGATCACATGTTCACTGCATCAGACGGCTTTGATGACGCACTACCCAATGCATCAAGTACACCATCCTTGAAGCCCAGCTGTAGTGCGGGACAGTAGTTGCTGCCCTTTGCTATCAAGATGATGGATCGGCTCACTTCCACAGCACCTGAGAACTAATCCGGTGCTGCACCATCGGATGCATAGTGGTGCCATCCCATGATCACTCGGTCTAAGGATGGGATCCGAAAGGCACAAGTGAAGTCCGATTAGTTGCTAAGGACTTCCCATAACAACAGGATGTCGATTTTACCGAACTTTTAGGCCTGTTGTCAAAACACAATAATCTGGTTGCTCTTTGTCCTTGCCATCTCCTCCGAGTGATCTCTACTGCAAATAGACGTCTCGAATGCATTTTTACGTGGTGAGCTAGATGAGACTGTTTAGATGGAACAGCCACCAGAGTTCCAGCATCTGCAACTTTCGCTCATGTTTCCAGCTGAAGAAGTCCCTCTACGGACTGTGCCAGGCTTCGAGAGCATGGTTCCATCAGCTGGGGTCCTTCTTGGTATAGCATGATTTTCTGGTTCACAAACAGATACTTCCTTGTTCTTCCATTACAGTGATACAGGCTCCATTTACATTCTAATTTATGTTGATAATATCATCATAACTGGAGGAGATGCCGCTGGTATATCTACTGTTCTGCAATTTCTCAAGCAAGAATTTGCTGCCAGAGACCTTGGATAGACCCATTATTCTTGGGCTTGAAACTTACCTACAGTGCAATGGACTGTTATCTCTCCCAGCAGAAGTATATTCTTGATGTCCTGCGATGGACCAATATGAGTGAAGCCAAACCGATCTCAACCCTTATGACCTCTGATGCAGAGCTCTTCTCTCCATCTCTGGCACTACAAGATCCATCTTTATATAGGAGTGTGGTGGGGGCGTCGCAATATATTATCTTTTCTCATCTTAATGTTGCATTTGCAGTCAATAGGGTGTGCCAATACATGCACAGCTTTATGAAGGCTCACTGGTTTGCTGTAAAATGCATCTTGAGATACCTGAAGGGGACCTTGCACTATGATGTATGGTTCCATTATGGCTCACCTCGGGTTCTACAAGTATTCAACGACACCGACTGGGCTGGCTCTCGGCTTGATCGCAGATCAACCAGCGACTATGCCATCTATCTTGGCAAAAATCTAATCTCTTGGAGTGCAAAGAATAGGCCACGGTGGCCCGATCAAGCACCGAAGTGAAGTATAAAGCCGTCGCCAATGCAACGATCAAAATTATTTGGCTCCAGTCTTTTCTTCGCGAGCTACATCTACCTCTTGCTGATGTTCCGACTCTATGGTGTGATAATATCGAGGCCACATATCTAGCTGTTTACCCCATCTTTCATGCCCAGATAAAACATATCGAAATAGATTTTATTTGTTTCGGAATGGATGGCTTCTAAGCAGCTTCGAGTGTCCTTCAGCTCGACAAAAATCAGCTTGCGGACGTGTTTACCAAGCTTTTCCTCGGCCAAGATTCTAACAATTTTTGTCCAAGCTTAATATGGTTACACACATCTGAGCAGCGGTCCAACGGTTGTCTCGGCAGTGGAGTCGTGCGAGGGCGGCGGTGGCAAAGTCGCACGAGGGCGGCTACAGTGCTAGATGTCGAACCACATGCATGTAGCGTTCGTTTGAGTGGCAGGGTCCATCGAGGTGGGTAGGGCCAACTATAGCGGTGCTTGGCTCCATGGCATGCGGTGGTGCTGTCTGAGTGTCGAGGCCCGCAACATCCATCTGAGCAGCGAGCTGGCGGTCGTCTCAGCAACGTTAGAGGCATGCGAGGGCGATGGTGGCAGTGCTGGACGTTGAATCGCATGCACGCGACGTCCGTTCGAGCGGCGGGGCCGACTGCGGCCATGTGCGGCGGAGCTGTACCAGGGCCGCAGGGCCGCGCGAGGGTTGCGAAGGCGGAGTCGCGTGAAGATTATGGCGGTAGCAGCGTCGGACTTCAAAAGTGCCCGTGTGCGACATGCGTCTTAGTGATGGCCTGACCGTGGGCTCGCAACGAACGTAGAGCGCCCTCCGGCCCGCGACGAACATTGTAGAAGACCCACGTCAAAAAAATATTATCATCGACTAGTTATGATGCTCCCTCATAAAAAATGTACTGTTAATGTCACCTAAACATATATGATTCTCAATCTTTCAACTGATCTCTCTTTGTTTTCTTCCCTCCTAAGAATCTTTCTTTCACCGTAGAATGCAAAAAGTTGCATTCCTATATGCCTATCTTTAACAAAGGCTCTTCATCTTTCAAAAGGATTAACGTATCATACCCAACGTGAAAAGTTTTTTGAAAATTATGGATTCAATCCATAATTCCATCATACTTGACGATGAAATCATGTATTGAACTTACGATTTCATAAACCCAACAGCCATAAATTCATAAATAAGTTTGAACTAATGGTACTTTAAAAATTAATTTTTTTAAAATATTATTTAAAAAAATCCGAGCTCTGGTAGCAGAGTTCGGCGTGACGAAAGAGCTTTAGATTCCGTTTGAGCTTTTGTTACCAGGATGACCCGATGTTATTTTTCACTTTTAAAAAACTTTTTCTCGTACCAGTAGCTAAATTGTCCAAGTCCATGAGCTTTTTCTTCATGGATGGGCTCGCCGAGGGTCTTCTGTCGATCCCATGGTGAGATGGGAAACATTTTGGGGGTATATGAAGTTGGACCCCACGGAATTTCATTGTGGCTTTGCAGGACTTATAAGCCTAGTAAATGGTCGTGTCGAGTGGCAACTGTTGTCTGTCGTCTACTTTTTCTCCAATGGTTCTGTGCAGTGAGTTAACGTCTCCTCTATGAAATCAAATTCTTTCTAAACCTCCTTAATGCAAAACCCTAGATGCTCCATTGGATGAGATATCATTTCCAGCATGCAATGAATATCCAGACTATTTGCTATCTTCAAGATTTATTTAAAAGTACCATAACTTTTGATCAATAATATTTTTATAAAAATTATATTTTAATATCAAAAATTATTTTGAGATAAAATAATTTTTATTACTTATCAATATCCTAAAACTGTTGTGAAACTATAAAAATAATTTATTATATATTTGATTAACAAATCCAAAAACTATTTTTGAATGATAAAATAATAAAAAATAAATATCTAAAATAATTTAAAATTTGTTTAGATATAATGTTTTATTTTTTATTTTTTATTTTAACTTAATAAATATAGAATAGATCTTCCCTGCATATTCATAAAAGAAACTCTTTTATTTTTACCATTATCCACTATATTTCATATTTCTTTTGAATTTGATTAAATGATTATTATTATCATCGAGTATTTCATCGTAAAGGGAGATGAAGGGAGTATTATTCATGTGAGCTCTAGCATGAACAAGAATAAAATTATTGACTTTCTATATCATTAGATAGAAATAAAGACGATAAAAAGAGAACATAGATGGAATTAAAGAAGATTAATATTAAAAAAAATCTTGAAAATCTGAAAAAAAAAAGATATGGATGAAGATAAGAGAAGATTAATGGATGAAAATGAGAGAAGATTAATGTGAGGAATGAAAAATCCTGATATACAAGAGAAAAGGAATATACTAGATTATGCTAAACTGTTAAACAGGATCAGAATTATTTTGGATTATTGCCTAACATGCTTTTAGGTCCGAAATTAATTTTGACAAATGCAAAGGCAGCCCCAGACATGCACTCGATACTAAAATGATAGCGGGAAAACCTAATACCAATAGAGTAGTACCACATACGGTCACCCCTAAAATCACTGCTAAGATAACCGTCCATGGCAGCTGGTGATTAGTGCATTGAATCAAGATAGATGACTAGTAGGGCCTGAGTGAGGTTCTGCCAATCACCAACTGCCATACGGCACCAGTAAACTGTAACACCCCGGTCCAATTGGGCCCAAAACCAGCTCAAATCAAGCCCAAAAGTCCATATATATATATAAAAAAAAATGAAATGAAGAAGACTCCCACTGGGAGTCTTCTTCTACGAAAATCACCGGAGGAGAAGTCGAATCCGAGAGGGATTCGACCTCCCCTCCACTCTATAAGACCCCCCTCTCCCCCTCCTCAACAACCCACGATGAACACCGATCTCTCTCTCTCCTTTCTCCTTATTTTCTCCAATTGAAGTCAAGGCCTCCGTACTGGTGCTCGCCGGAAATTGAAGCCGACGACGCTGTTAAAGCTTGAGGTAAGCCCTTCTCCTCCTTCCTTTCTTCCTTCCCCTCCTTTCCATGGCTTCGTGCACCCTCGTCGGCCTTCGGGATCGCTGGAAAATCCATGAACAAGGTAAACCCCTGTTTTACTCTGTTTCGACCGGACCCTTTCCTCTCTTTTCCGACCACCGGTGCCGTCGGTTGCGGCGTCTCATCCCTAGAATAGGACCCTCACCTCTCTACCTGTCGTCCTCGGTAAGCCTTGACCGCCGGCGACCGGCCAATGGTCGAAAATCATGAAGAAAAGGGCAGGTTCCTGTTTTTCGAAAAAAAAAAAAGGAAGAAAGCCGCTGGCCGAACCTCGCCGCCGGCCGGTCTTGCTCTGTCGCCGTCGTATGATGCCGCCCACCTCGTCGGAGCCCGTGCCACCGAGGGGGACCTCATGATCTTCCCCTGTTTCGGCCCAAGGGAGAACGCGGGAAGAAAGAAAGAAGAAGGAAGAA
>KE505048.1:162318-176214 GCA_000441515.1 Elaeis oleifera | reverse complement strand
TATCTCCCATAAGAAATATTTCTTTACTTCCTCTATAAACAAACCTATGTAACTTTCAAAAGATCGGAAGATCCTGCTAGATCTACGAGGTGGTAGAGGAACGTCAACTATTGACTCATAAATAACGAATTCCTAAGGATCTATAGCTCTTTGCTCTTCAAAGACCTCTTCGAGCTCAACTAACCTCCCACTGCCACCATCCTGGATAAACTGTTTTCTAGGAATATAGTGTTTCGACTCATAATCACATTGTGATCTTGTGAAAAGTAGAAGTAGTATCTGATGGATTCTTTTGGATACCCTATAAACAAACTATTACAGATCTATCCTCTAGTTTTTCAGCTATCTAGCTTTTGACATAGGCTGGACATCCCCAAGTCTTAAGATAACCTAGACTCAGCTTCTTACTGAACCATATCTCATACGGTGTGGTAGGAACGGACTTTGATGGAACCCTATTCAACAGGTGAATGACAGTTAATAAGGTATGTCTCCAAAGATATAAGGGTAGATCAGTGAAGCTCATCATAGACCTGACCATATCCAATATGATCCTATTTCTCTTTTCGGATACCCCGTTGAGTTAAGGTGTTCCGAGAGGCATCTATTGAGAGACTATGCCGTTATTCTTAAGATATCTTAAAAATTTCTGACTAAGACATTCACCTCCTCGATTAGATCTAAGAACCTTAATGGGTTTGTCAGTTTGTTTTTCTACCTCATATCTGAATTCTTTGAAACTTTCAAAGGCCTCAGACTTGTATTTCATCAGATATATATATCCATACCTAGACAAATCATTGGTAAAAATAATGAAGTAGCTATAACCATCCCTGACTTACACATCAAATGGCCCACACACGTCGGTGTGTATCAGGGCAAGTAACTCAGTGGCCCTTTCCCCATGTCCTATAAAGGATAACTTGGTCATTTTTTTTGAATGCAAGATTCACAAGTTGGATACGACTCTGGGTTAAGAGAGCCAAGGATCCCATTTATTTTAGTTTGTTTATCCTGTCCTCTTCAATATGGCTTAGTCTATGGTGCCACAAGTACTTTTGGTTAATTTCATCTTTGGATCTTTTTTAACCTACAGCACTCACTATTTGCTCGTTTAAGTTCACATTCGCATCAACATGCAAGTGATATAGACTGTCAATTAAAAGATCTTGTGCAACCAATTTATTCTTAAATAAATGAAATAGAAATCTTTATTGAAACTAATTTCAAAACCTTCCTGTGCTAGCATAAACACGAAAATTAAATTTCGACTAGCTATAGAAATAAAATAACAGTCCTTTAAATCTAATCTAAAATTAGACGGTAATTGAAGAGGATAAGTACCAACAACTTCTACAGTAATTTTTGCTCCATTGCTGACCCGATGGATCATATCACCTTTCCTCAATCTTCTACTTTCTATTAGACCCTGTATTGAGATATATATATATAAGCACTCGAGTCAGAGTCTAATATCCAACTAGAAGTAAAGAAACAGTCAAGTTAGATTCAATTATG
This sequence comes from Elaeis oleifera, assembly GCA_000441515.1. Taxonomy (NCBI): domain Eukaryota; kingdom Viridiplantae; phylum Streptophyta; class Magnoliopsida; order Arecales; family Arecaceae; genus Elaeis; species Elaeis oleifera. The sequence continues at coordinate 174,696 of KE505048.1, read as the reverse complement.
AGCATAACTTCAGAAAGTTTATCACCCTTTTTGATCTTTAGGCTCTTCAGGTATGTTGGATAGTTCCACCTCCAATGGTCTTCAGCATGACAGTGAAAATATTTTTTTTTGCTTCGGTCTTATTAGAAACTTCCTTCTTTGGTCTATTCTCCTTCTTCTGCTTCTTAGCAGATTTAACCTTCTTCTTTCTAGTAGACTTTCTCTTGAAAGAAGTCCGCTCCATAGCGAGAACAGTGCCTCTTGAACTCTTCAAGATTCCCTCCGTAATGACTAACATATTGACCAGTTCGGATATAGTGTAGTCAAGTTTGTTCATATCAAAATTCACAATGAATTGACTATATAAATTGATAAGGGATTGAAGGATCAGATCCATCTATAATTTTTTTGCATATCGAGCCTGAGCTTTCCAAGCTCCTCAATATCCTTGATCACTGTTATACAGTGCTCATGGACTGACTGTCCTTCGTGCATCTTCAGATTGAAGAGTCTTTTGGATACTTCGAAGCATGCAGTACAGCTCTGCTCACCATACAACTCTTGTAGGTGAGTGATCATAGCCCGAGCAATGGGCATATGCTCGTGCTGGCTTTGTAACTCGTTTGACATGAATGCTAGCATATAGCACTTGATCCGACTGTCTTCATCCGTCCACTTCTCAAAAGCAGCCTTTTGCTCAGCAGTAGGACGGTTTGGTAACACTATGGATTTTTGATCGAGTACATGGCATAGTTTTCTGAGGTCAGGATAATCCTGAGGTTTCTGAGCCAGTCTTTATAATTTGTACCGATCAAACGATTGATTTCAAGGATGCAGGCTAGAGGGTTTGAGGCTGACATTATTTAACCGCGAGAGTAGAGATTCATGTTAGACTTTTGTACTTAATATTATATTTACTTCTAAAAACTTTAAGATGCAAACAATGACTCTCACTAATTTATCAGATCCCTCTACTCCTTGGAAAGAAAATGAAAATCCTAACGTGATAAAAGATTTTTAATGGGTGCTGCGATCCCACCGATGCCATGCACCTCACCTAACAGTTATTGATAACATGCACACCGATGCGTAGGTAACTCTTTACCCAGATACTTCTCTAAGCATGTTACAGCGATTTGGTCTCTAAGTCATGTAGGCTCACCTAACAGTTATTGCCCACACTTCTTAGTTAAGTCCGACCCACCATTCACAAGTAGGTGTAAGACCGTCATTAGGTTCTTCACATAACAGTTATTGGGTCCAACCCCATCCTTATCCTGGAGTAACTCTTTGCTAATAGAGTAGTTGCGTGTTCTCGATGCAACTAAACCATTGTGATCAGTCGAGAACAATCAACGTCGGTTGTACGCCCACACATTTATAATAGTGAAAGACCTATGGACTTAATATTTATAGGAAGATTTAGATTTAGATCTTACCTAATCAGTCATCATATGACCAATCTAATTGGCATGGGCTAAATCAAATCGCTAAGCAACCTTATTCAAGACTCAATCTTCCAAATTGACCAGATAAGTGGAGATCGGTGGGGTCCCCCCGTTGCTTTTCTTAGACATCAATAAATTGACTAGATAAACGAATGGAACCAATTAAATAACCATATTTAAATACTTACCTTAGACACCAATAGGTTAATTGGTCAAAACAGGTTAGTTTAAGCAAATTAGGCTCAAACCATCGAGTCAAATTAGGTCTTTAGGTTAATCGATTCTATATATGGGGTTCAATTGATTCGATCAACAACAATTGCATGATCATTTAACTTAATTGATCTAAGCCTAATCAATACTTGACTCGATTCGATCAATTACTTAATCGAATTAGATCCATATGATTTAAATCAAAAATCTTAGATGCAATTCTATTACATGATCTAATTTTTGATTTTCTCATAACCAAAATCTTCATGCACAAATATAAATTTTAGATTCTAAAATAAAATTTTAGATCTAAATTTATTGTATAAAATAAGTTTTAAATCATGAAAATAATTTTTAGATTTAATATACAAATATATATCATATATATGCACGTAAAATTTAGATCAACAACATGATATCATATATCTCATATACTAATTATGGATCATATCAAAAATAATTTTATGATCTAAATATGTAATCACATATCTCATATATAAATTATGAATCAGATTATTAAATTTAAATTTATGCATGCATCTACAAATCATGTGAACATGAACTAGAAGCCGTTCTAGGTCAAAATTTAGATTTATGCATGCTTTCACACATCAACTATATGTTCTAAAATCAAATCCAAAATAATATTTCAGATTTAAAGATTTATCTATATATCTTATGTATCAAGAAAAAAAATCAGATTTTAAAAATTTTTTCAAAATATATATGATAATTTCAACAATATGAAACCCGTGGCTCTGACACCACTGTTGAAATTCGAGATTTGGGACATGCATGTGTGTTTCAAAATTTTATTTTTTAAATACCATAGTGAAATACAAGATTAAAATATTTTTAATCTAGATCATGTATGCATAAAAATATAAAACCACAAGGATCTAGTTCATATGCTAAAATTCAGATTACGATCAAATCACATACCTGTTTCGTAATCTCTTTCTTCAAATCTGAATCTGAAAGAGGAGATTTTTTTCTAACCGTATAAGTATCCGACCTCTATGGGTATCCACTTGGGATCAGCATAGAATAGTCCTCTTCAAGTTGAATTTTCTTCTCTAAGAAAATTCAGCCTGCTGAATCTGAACGAAGTCTGAATCACGATCAACTCTTGATCCCTTTCTTTGATCTTCTTATTCTCTTCTTCTCTTGCCTTTATCCCTTACTTCTTTTGCTTCCAAACACCAAGAACCAGCAAAGGAGGGGATGCCCAATAGCTTTGGCATGGAAGAACTTGGGACACCCAAGAGGTGGGCATGTGGGATGCCAAGGGAGAAGAGAGGGAGAGAGGAAGAGAGGGCATGGGGGGTCTCCAAAGGTGGCGTGGGCTGCTGGTTGGATGCACTAGGGACCTTAGGGGAGGTCTCTTTAAAAGGCATGAGGATTGAATCCTATTCAATCTCATAATATAAGTCCTACTTGCATTGGATTTCCTAATAACTTAAGTTATTCAACTTACATTAGAAATCCTATTAGGCGTCAACTCTTAGAGCCCTTATACCCATTATTTTATACCCTATTTTGCACCTAAGGGATGCCCCATATAAAATAAAAGGTCCTCTAATCATGGGACACACCCAACTTGATGCAATCAAGGTGGTGCCCCATAATAACTATCAAGAAATATTAATTAGGGACTTGCACCTCATTCAATTGATCTAAAACCTTAGACATCCAACAATTAGAGTCCAATGAATCTAATTTATTAGGTTATTAGTAGATAATTAAGTTTGAATTATCTTATCAAATAAGAAATTCAAACGAAAAGAGAAAATTGGGTCCAACCATATGCTAGCAAGGTTACCTTAAACCTAATCAGATTTCTCTAAACTCAATTGACACTTCATAAGCTCAATTGCTAATTTCAGGCCTAATTCCTTTATTGTGTGACTCTATAGATTCAATTCTATCTGATATTGAGATATACAATGATCTCTATCAAAGTATCATTGAAACTCTTTTCAATAGATCGAAATACTTCCACTCTGACTCATCAAGGATAGTCAATACAGAACAATCCTGATGAGCTCTCACAATCCACCAGTGATACCTTGCAGTATGTAGTGGCAATCCAATATAACTAAAATGAACCTCTAGATATAGTTAACATGTGATTCAGTCCCCCTATCGTGAGTTCCGACTAGATGGCAGGTCATAGATAAATTGTCAAACCTTAACATCAGTCATATGATAGATTCAATTAGCTCAACTCTAGTTGAGACTTCTATGAATTTTTTTTCATCAATCATACTACTGTGGCCACAGATTCTTAGACTTAACATCTCAAATCTCATAAACTACTCCTTTATACTAAGGTCGATTGATCCCATCTTGATGCACATCCTACTCCTATAGTGAACTAACTGTCATCAATATCCACTATAAGAGCTCATTAAGATCCATATTTATGTGTCAATCAAACTTCAGCAATTTTATTGAGAGCAGCAGTGCCATCTCAGGTTAAAGGACCATTCACACAACTACAGCATCGAGACGATCACTGACGATCGAGTAGAAATCTAAGTGATCTCTCATATGGTCACGCTCAGTATTAGTTATTCTCTAACAACTATCCGTACTCATCACTTAGTTTCTCTACACTGTAGATTAAAGATCCATCTATCCTGAAAGAAGTGATCTGTGCGCTAGTCTATCCGGATCGATCACCATCCTCATGATGATCCTATGATCGGGAGCATTTAGGAATTAATATATATCTTTAATTCTTAACTCTTTGAGAATATGTATCAAAATTAATTTCATGGATGATTCAAGGATATATCACACTTGAATAAATATAAACTTATCCTTTATTGATCATATTAATGTATTAAGTACAAAATTATGTCCTAAATTTATTACAATGTATCAGCTATATTGGTTTCTAAGACATACATCTAACATATTGTATCTCAATCTAGTAAAATCTTGGCTAGGATAATTCTCGTGATGTGTCATAAGATTTGAAAAAGATTGAAATACAATGTGGATGACTTATCCAGTATTGACGGTTTAATCCTAAGTCACCTTGAGCATTAGGATCAAAGGGATGAATTATGCGGTAACCATATGTCGAAGTTTTTAAATATTATTTATAAATATTCAACTTATCTGAACATCGGGTATCATTGCTAGATGGTCACTTCGATTAGTATAGGAAGTGGTTCCTATGCTACTGACTTAATGTTCGAACCTATGGAGTCACACATAAAGGCAAATAACATAGAAAAGAATTGATTAGATATTTATGTTTTCAATTTGAAAGTATAAGACTTGGTTGAACATATAAATTTACTTAGTTGAGAATTAAGTTATGGGTTATACAGAAATAAATATTGACTATGTGCAGCTAGCACTGCACATGAGGTGCAGGTTTGATTTCGGAGATGAATTTGATCAAATCAATATTTCAAGCAATTATAAGAGATTGGATTCGATTCCTAATTACTTTAGATCAGATCTAAATTAATTGAGCATAATTTTATTAAGACTAATTGGGTTAATTAATCAAGTTAGACTTGGACAAGAATCCTAATTGGATTAGGATCAGCAGTATTTTTGAATTTGGTTCGAATTAGATTCAAATTGAATCCAAATCTGAATCAAAACTGATTTGATCTACTTAACCATTTTTTTAGGTATTCTCTTACCATATGGACCAACCAAGATGGAGGGTCCCTTTGGGCATGCGGCATGAACAGAGAGGCACCAACTATTGGCACCTCTCCTATTTTGCTTGGAAATTCTTATATTTTAGAGAGTTTGGATTTGATTCAAACATGGAGAGTCTTATTCTTAACACATGAAGGTATTTGATTTGATCTAGGATCTTTTATCTATTTCAGAAGAGGTTTGGAGAAGGAGAAAAGCAATCTAGGCATGAGCAAGGGCGTGGAGACCTCCTCCCTTGGGCATCCCCTCTTCTCCTAGGCATCATCTCCTCTTGGGCATCCTCCCTCCCCTTGTGTGGTGGCATGTGGGCTATTGTCAAGTATAGAGATCAGATCACAAGACCTCTTCTCCTCCCTTTCTGAAGAAGAGCTTCATTCCTCTCTTCTACATTGCTTGGCATGCATGTGAAGTAGAGGATATGTGAATTCAAATCTCACAAAGCAAATCGATCGAAGAACTTCTTCTACTTTGATCAAGTCTTCTACTATAAATCAAAGTGAGATTTTATAAATGTTATCAAATTTTAATTGCTAATCTATTCAATTTTTTCTTGACATCAGATGCGATCGAATAATTTTTCTTTAACTAGTATCAGAGCCAAGCTGTATGTCATGATCGCATAGTCTAATTGCTAGATTTTTATAATTTTTTAATTTGATTTTGAATTAAAATTTTTTATATGATTAAATCTTATTTTGATCTAATATTCTCTATATTTTTTGATCTGATTTTGATCAGATTATCAGATCGAAACTTGCCCTGAATTCATTTGTTAAAACTATTTTAGCAAAATTTTTTGTGCAATTTTTGTACTGATTTAAAAATTGATTATGCATGGATTTAAATCTATTTTTGATAGATTTTTTATGATATATTTTAATTACAGAATTGATATTTGAATCAGGCTCATATTTGAATCTGTTTGACAGAGTTTCAAATCTGATTTCAGCAACATATCTACGTATGTTTGATCATATGTCAAATTAAAATTTTCTATACATTCATACATATATTTTGAATAAATTTTTTATTTTTCAGATCTAAAATTAATGATTCATGTGATAATATGATTAACGTTTAGATCTGAAAATTTTATGTAGTGGTAATTGTTGGAATTTCAATATCGGGGCATGCATGTATGTTTCAATTTTTTTTTTCTAAATATCATAGTAGAATAGAAGATTAAAATATCTTTTAATCTACATCATGCATGCATAAAATATAAAGTACTAGGATCTACTTCATATGTTGCAATTGAATATATGCTAAAATTGAATATGTGATCGAATCACATATCTGTTTCGTAAATCTTTTCTTCAAATTTGGATCTAGAAGAGAATAAGCTCTCTCTTAGCTGCATAAGTGTCTGACCTCTATGGGTATCCATTCAAGATCCGCCTGGAACAGCCCTCTTTGATATTAATTTTTTTCTCTAAGAAAAATCAACCTACAAATCTGAACAAAGCCTGGATCGCGATCAACTCTTTGATCCTTTCCTTGATCTTCTTCTCTTGCTTTTCTTCCTAGATTATGGAGCAACTAAAGACTAAAAACTAGCAAGGAATATGGGATGCCCAAACACCTTTGGGTGTTGAAAATGGAGGACGCCCAAGCTTGGGTGTTGGATCACCAAGGGAGAAGAGAAAGAGGGGGGCGTGGGCTCTTCAAGAGAGGTGTGGGGCTACTGGTTGAATTGTCTAGAGGCCTTAGGGAAGGTCTCTTTAAATAAGCATAAGATTTGAATCCTATTCAAAATCAAACAATCACTTAATACAAGTCCTACTTGCATTGGGAATCCTTATTCCTTTAGTTATTTGACTCCCTTTAGGAGATCCTTTAGGCGCCAACTATTAGAGCCTTTGCACCCACAAAAACACACCCAACATGGCACCCTTGGGATGCCCCATATTAGTTCCACACACCTTCTAATAGGTGGATACGCCCAACTTGATCAAATCAAGTGGCATCCAATCAAAACTATCAAAAAAATTAATTAAGGTCTTAAACCCTTAATTCATTTGATCTAAAATCTTAGGCACCCAATAATTGGAGCTCAATGAATCTAATTTATTTAGATTATTAGTAAATAATTAATTTAAATTAATCTTATCAAATAAAAATTTAAATATAAAGAAAAATTAGGTCCAAGCATATGCTAGCAAGGTTACCCTGAACCCAATAGGGTTTCTCTAAACCCAATTGAAACTTCATAAGTCCAATTACTTATTTCATATCTAATCCCTTTGTTGTGTGACCCCATAGGTTTGATTCTATCTGATAATGAGATATACAATAATCTTTATCATAGTATCATTGAAACTCTTTTCAATGGGTCGAAATAATTCTACTCTAACTCATCAAGGATTGTCGATCCTGAGCAACTCTAGTGAGCTCTCACAATCCATCAATGATATCTAGCAGTATATAGTGGCAATCTAGTAGAACCAAAAAAATCTCAATATATAGTTTGCATGTGATTCAGTCCCTCTATCGTGAGTCTTAATTAGATGACTGATCATGGATAAATCGTTAAACCTCATTATCAGTCATATGATAGATTTGATCAGTTCAAGTCTAATTATAATCTTTATGAAAACTCTTTTCTATCAATCACACTATTGTGACCACAGACTCTCAAACTTAGTCTCTCAAATTTTATAGAACTACTCCTTTCTATCAAGATCGATAGATTCCATCTTGATACGTACCCTACTCCTACAGTGGATCAATTGTCACCAACATCCACTGCAAGGGCTCATTGAGATCATGTTTATATATCAGTCAAATTCAACAGCCTCACTACGAGCAGTCATACCATCACAGGTCAAAGAACTATTCATACAACTACAGCATCGAGATAATCACTGATAATCGAGAAAAAATCTAAGTGATCTCTCATATGATCATGCTCTGTACTAGTTCTTCTCTAACAACTACCCGCACTCATTGCTCAGTGTCTCTACACTGTAGACCAAAGACTTATCTATCCTGAAGAAAGTGATCTGTGCGTCGGTCTATCCAGATCGATCACCATCTTTATGATGATACTTTGATCGAAAGTATTTAGGAATTAAATACATGTCTCTAATTTTCAACACTTTGAGAATATGTATTGAAATGTTAATTTCATGGATGATTCAAGGACACATCACACTTGAATGAAAATAAACTTGTCCTTTTATTGATCGAATCGATGTATTAAGTATAAATTATATCCTAGTTGTATCTCAATGTGTCAGCCATACTGACTTCTAGGATATACATCTAACAGTAATGATCTAATTAGAGTAGATAAAAATTCTGCATGCTATCATGTTATGAATATGATATGAACCAGATTTTTCTTTTATATATATAATATGTAGCGTAAAGTTTTTCTTAGTAGTAAAGTACTCAGATTGAGTTGATCACTATGGCCATCCGGTCATAAGAGAAAGTAGAGATTAAAATTCTTCTTTTGCCTAATCGACGGGTTCTTTTATGACATGTAGGGGTGCCAATGTGATTGTATCTCATGAAAAAAATGAACAAAAAAAAATTTAAACTTTTTAATTATAAATTAAGTTTAAATTAGATCTAAAAAATTTATGATTTATTTTTTACTGATTTGTGTAAAATATTCAGATATGAAAATTAGTTTCGTGATCTGAAATTAATAACATATAATGTAAGGTTTTGCATGAAATTTTTGTAAATTGTTTATAAGTTAAATTATTCAATACAAATTTTTATACTTAATTATGAATTAAGACATGATTATCAAAAATCTAGATTTGAAATTGAAGATCTTAAGATACCTTATAAATCAAGGGGCTATGGGTTAGCTGGAATCAGATCATCTAACTGGGTTAGACCTAGGGTTAGTAACAAATATGGATTAAATAGATAAATTGATTAAATCTAATCAATAGTTGAATTAGATTAGATCAAATTTTTCTAGATCAACCTAAATAGTTGTAGCTTGATCAAGTTTATATTTTGACCATACCAAATGGATCTGATTGTGGCTCGATGATCGAGCTCGAGTCCTTTGGCTGACCAAATTGAAACTAATCGATCCATTGATGTCTAATGTAAGTTCTATAGTTTGACCGATAGTTTTAATTGGGGACATACTTACTATTAGAAATCAGATAAGCTGCATGCATAAATTTCAAAATCGATTTTGAAATGCAGCAGAAATAGATCTAGGTTAAATCCTTTAACTCAACATGCATTAGATCAAGTCTATAATTTACCTATGCTTGGATCTATAACATGCATATAATCTGAATAAAATTAATAATATTGAGATCGGATCTCAATACCTTTATGCGGGTCGTACTACACCGCAACCGATGATCGTGGATCTAAACGGTTCCTTTAGCCGCATATGTGCCTGGCCTCCATAGGTATCCACACGAGGATTCATTTCGATCAGAGATGGAATGATCTCCTAAGGATGCTAGCTCCCTTGCAAAGATCTCCTCTTTGATGGCTGAAGTATCTTCTTCTCAAATCTCACAGACCCTCTAGAGATAGAGAAGAACAGGAGTAATAGAGAAGAGGAAAAAGAGAAAAGGCTCAGATTGAGAAACAATTTTCTCATAATTTTTTCTCCTACTTGGGTGTCCAACTATTGGAGCCCTTGGATAAGGAGAAGGAAATTAGGGTCAAGGAGGGGCGCCAAAATTCTTGCACGCCACATCACATGGGGCGGCCAAAATATTTTGTGCCAACAGAAAGGACCGCATCCAATTATTCTGTACTAAGAGGAGGCATGGTGTGAGAAGAATCTGATTTTTTCTCATGCCAACTTCCTTCCCAACGTGTAATGGAATAGGTTGGCATCCCATGACTTTCCAAAAATCTCTTAATTAGTTTCCTTCTTATCTTAATCTTTAGATTTGAATCAAATTCAAATTTGAAAAAAGATAAGATGGATGACTCATCAAGATATGCTGCCCACCCTTCTCTGCCTACGCCCTCTGACTTTCATGCAGAAATATTTCTCATGCCAAACTCCTTTTGCATGAGACATATTGGCATGGACTTCTTAGGGCATGCACAAGAGAGAAGTCCTAGGATATTGGGACTCAAGGTTTCCTATTTTGATTTAAACTAAATCAGATTTGGTTGGATCTAAGAAGAGAATAGAACCTAATTAAATTGAAAACCCAATCACCTCAGTCAAATCCTAATCTAATTAGGAATTAACTAAATCCAAGTTCTGATCAAATCAGAAATTAGTCTCCCTTATAATTAGCTTGATCCAATCAAACCCAATTCAAGTCAAACTGAATTCAATTCAATTAGACTTGATCCGAACCTCATTGCTCAATCAAATTGAGTCAATTAGCAATCTAATTGCTAATTAATCCTCTTATAATTCACTAACACTTAGTGAATTACTTAATTATAATTTTTGCTTAAGGTTAATCATCAATCACATTGATAATTTATCCTTCAATGATTTATAATCATTGATCAACCATCTGATCGGACAAGAATCTTTTTGTGTATGACCCCATAGATTTCATTCTATATGGTAGTGAGATATATTGTGATCCCTATCATAATATCATTGAAACTCCTTTCGATGGATTGAAATAATTCCAACTTTACCCTTCGAGGATCATCGATCATCAAGATGATGCTCGACGAGTCTCACAATCCACCTGTAATATCTAGGAGTATGTAGTGACAATCCAACAGAATGAATTATCGAACCTCTAGGTGTTGTTATCATATAGTTTGATTCTTCTGTCGTGAATCCCGATAAGATATAGATCAAGGATAACTCATCAAATCCGTTTGTCCATCATATATCAAATTCAATCAACTCAAGTCTATATAAAATCGTATAAAATTCTTTCCATCATTCACCTACCATGACCATAGATTTTAGAACTCAATCTCATGAACTACATAGGATCTCTCTGAAGAAAATTTTGTGCATGTATTTTAAATTTATGGTGGAACATACGTAGATTAAATAATTTAATCTACAAAGCATGCATAGATCAAATCTAAAACTACTATACAAGATCTATGATATGAACTAATATGCATGTATGTAAATCAAAAATCTAAAATTCAGCAAGTATAGATCACATCTATATCAAATTAGATCATATTTGAATTATATTTAGATCATATCTAAATATGAATTGAGTTCAAAACTTCATACCCGAGCATGAGTAGCAGATCACTGCATCCAAAATCTGTAGTAGTTGATTCTTCATGATGCTAAGTAGCCGCACACATGTTTGACCTTTACAGGTATCCACATAAAGCCTTTGTGCTGATCGATCTCTTCGAGAGTGCTAGCTCGCGAAGACACCATGCTATTGGCTAATCTAGAAGGAACATAAAGAAGATGAAGAACAAGAAAACCCTCTCCTTTTCTTCTTAGATCCATGCATCAAATCTCTACGATAGAGATCAAGAGAAGAATCCTTTCTTCTCAATTCTCCCACGCACAAGAGAAAATCTTTCTCTCTTCTTTTCATACCTTTAAGAAGAACTTTTCTTCTCTAATTTTTATGATAAAATTAGATCTAATCTAATTTTTATATAAAAATTATATGAAATCTTAAGCTCTAAAAGAACCAAAAAGAGAGATCCAAGAGAAAAATCATTTTCACTTTTCTTCTCCCTTTTCTCCTTGATCTAGAGCTCTAGGAAGCCCCAAATATTCAACTAGATTTTTTGGTATTTCTTCTCTAAATTTTATGTTAAAAATTAGATCCAATCTGATTTTTATAGAAAAAAAATACAAAAATATATGAGAGAAGAACTCCTCCAAGACTGCGCACAAGAAAGAAGACCTTTCTTCTTCCTTCTCTTTCTCTCATTGGAAAGAATCTTTCTTCTCTAATTTTTTTTGCTATAAAACCAGCAAGAGAGGCTCTCTTTGATGTCTAAGGATCAGCAAGAAAGTCTCTCAAAATTCCTTCAAGAAGGGAGAAGAATAAGGGGCTTGATGTGTGAGATTTATGGGGCGTCCAACTCTTGGATGCTCCCTCCTCTTTTTTCTTTTAATGACACATGAGAGGGAGGGACGCCC
>KE505048.1:55597-66393 GCA_000441515.1 Elaeis oleifera | reverse complement strand
GGCTGAGGGTATTTTATACCCAACAATTATGATATGATCATTTATCTTAGTAGCCTAGTACTCAGATTGAGTTAATCACCATTGCCGTTTGATCATAAGAGGAAGCAGGGATTAAAGTCTCTCTCTTGCTTATTTGATGGATTCTTTTATGACATGTAGGGGTGCCACTATGATCTCATCTCATGAAAAAGAACAGCAAAAAAAATATTAAAATTATTTAATCATTAAATTTTAATTATAATAAGTTTAGATAGGATCTAAAAGAGATTTATGATTTATTTTGTTGTTAATTTATGCAAAATATTTAGATCTGAAAATAGGTTTCATAATCTAAAATTTCATAACATATGATGTAAATTTGCATGAAACTTTTGTAAAATAGTTTTGCAATTGAAATTATTTAATATATAATTTTATACACTTAATTGATAATTAAGAAATGAAATTAAAAGATTTAAATTTGAGAATTGAAGATGTTAAGACATTCCATAAATCATGAGGTCATGGGTTAGCTTGAATCAGGTTATTTAACTGGGTTAGACCTAGGTTTGGGATCAAATACAATATGGATCAAATTGAGAAATTAATTAAATCTATTCAAGAGTTGAATTAGATGAGGTCAAGATTTTTCTAGATCAAACTTAATAGTTGTAGCTTGATCAAGTCCATATTTTGATTCTAACAAATGAATCTTGATTATGGCTCAGTGGTTTGGGCTTGGATCAAAATACTGACCTGACCAATTAGTATCTAAGATAAGTTTGGAATCCGATCGGTGGCTTTTAATTAACAGCCTACTTACCTGGCTATTTCGATGGTGTTTAAGATAAGCTTTGGTAGACCTCCCACCGATCTCACTTACTTTGCTAACTTGGTCAATTAAGTTTTGAGTTAGATTGCTTCATGATTGAAACTAATCCATGCCATTAAGGTTAATCAGTATGACTGATTTAGATGTCTCTGGACTAGCTTGTTCTTAATCCTTTTGATGGCTTGGTGAAATCAGTGGAAGAATTTTCAAATTGCTGGTTAATTTCTTCTCTTGACTCTAAAATATATAATTAAATCATCTAAATTATTAGATCCTCAAAATGATAATGTTAAGGGGTTAATAAGTTCATAGCCTCCCATTAAGGTGGATGGTAATGGGTCCAATAATCTAATTAAGCATTGGAGGTGCCACACGCTTGGTATTTATTTGACTATGAAAATTATCATTCATTATATGATAACTCAGCTGTGACTTTCTAGTGGATGATCGGTTGGCCGAGCCACACTCAGATCTAATCATTCGTTAGTTAGATACACTGAGTATGGTCATGTTAATGGTTGGACCTAATCAAATTTTAGTGGAGGTGCCACACACCTGCTGAAGCGGAGCCTGGGTTAAAATTATTACTAAAAATTATTTAAAAAAATAATTGATTAAGAATCTACCCATAGATGTACAGAGATTGGTTAGCCATACTCGAACCTATGTGCAGTCTATGTGGATTCTAGTACCTGCTAAGGAATTAACTTAATTTTTCGAATTGAAGATAGAGACTATCAATTCATATAAAATAGTGGAAGAACCTTTAGACTAAAGTTCAAGTCTTTAAGATTAAACAATTCATATACTAATAGGTTTTGTGTTTCTTTTATACAGTAATGGCTAACACCTTGTCGCTCTGATCATTGTTGGATGTGATAAACTTATGGGACCTAATTTTGATAGTTGGTATCGAAAGCTCAAGATTATCCTGGAGCACGAGAGGATCTTGTATGTACTTACAGATCCAGCACCTGAAGAGTCTGCCCCAAATGCTTGTGGTGTGATCAAAGATACTTACCAAAAGTAGCTCAATGATCGAACCATTGTGCGTTGCATCACGTGGACAGCTATGAACGATGAGTTTAGTCATAAATTTGAGAATACTTAATCAGAGGAAATACTTCAAGTATTGAACGAGTCCTTCGGCACTTCTGATGATGTTGAAAGATAGAAAATATTTTGTGCTGTCTCAACGCTTGGATGAAGGAAGGGACGTCGATCACTGATCATGTACTGTACATGATCGAGCAGATCGAGCATCTGAACAAACTTAGGTTTTCTTGTATGAGCAGTTAAAGAAAGATGCGATCCTAAATTCTTTATTCCAGTCCTACCTATCTTTTCTTAGTCATTATAGAATGATTAAGCCTGCAATAAACTATCATAGTTTGCTAGAATTACTGCAAACCTTGAAGAAGGATTACTAACTTCATAAGGAGTCGATGAATGTAGTGGGTGATTCTTCTTCTGGACATCGTCCCTTTAAGAAGGAAGAAGAAAAATAAAAGAAGGTGCAGCGTACTGGGGCATCTAAGTCCAATCAGATCAAGAAGCCCAAAGTAGATCAGAGTCAGGTAAAGTGCTTCTTTTGCAAGAAGCTGGGTTACTAAAAAGGAATTATCCTCAGTATCTTACGTCCCTTGACCCAACATGCCTAACAAGAGAAAATAGCTAGCAGTTGCTGGACAAGATAATTATATGATAATACTGTGTAACTTCTTTATTTGTGATACTACTGTCTGGATATTGGATATTGAAACTCTTATTAATATTTATAATTCATTGCAGGAACTTCAGGTCAGTAGGAGGTTTGAAGACAGCGAGAGATTTCTGAACGTGAAAGATGAAAGTCAAGTTTCAGTCCTAGTTTTAAAATTATCAAGCTTATTTTTAATTCTAAAATTATCATTTTGAGTGATTATCACTATTATCCGTCATTCTTATTAAATATAATTTCTATAGATCTTTTGGCCAAAAATGGATATGAATTTTTAATAAAGAATGATTTTTATGATATCATTGTGAATGATATTACTATAATGCATGGATAACTAAGAAATGGCATTTACCTATTATCACAGCCTATTAATGCAACATACACGTCTAACAAACATCCTAAATTAGATGATGTCTCCGATATCTATCTTTGATATTGTAGGCTAGGTCATATTAACAAGAACAGGATAAACAAGTTGCCCCAAGAAGAAATTCTCAAAGTCAATGATTATGAATCATTGTCGATCTATGAATCATGTCTTCTTGAAAAGATGATTAGATCACCTTTTATTGAAAAGATGAACGAGCCAGTAAAGTTCTAAGTCTAGTATATAGTGATGTAAGTGGATCAATGAACACTTATTCCAGAGGTGGGTATTACTATTTCATTATCTTTACAGATGACCTATCTAGGTATGGATATATCTATCTTATGAAATATAAGTCTGAATCATTTGAAATATTTAAATAATTTCATAATAAAGTAGAAAAGCAAACTGAAAAGTATATTAAAATTCTTCGATCAGATCGAGGAGGTGAATATCTTTTCAATGAGTTTTTGATATATCTAGAAGAGAATGGAATTCTCTCATAATGGACCCTCCTGGGACATCATAATATAATGGGATATTCAAAAGAAGAAATTAAACTCTATTAGATATGGTTCGATCTATGATGGGATTTGCCAGTCTGCCTATCTTCTTTTGGGGATATGCTCTTGAGATTGTCTGCTATGTTCTTAATAAGGTTTTAAGCAAGTCTGTCGCAAAAACACTATATGAGATAAGGACAGGGCGTAGACTGACATTCTCTCACTTTAGGATTTGGAGTTGTCTGACTTATGTCAAACATTTACAGATAGATAAACTTGAGTCTAGGTCAGATAAATGTAAGTTTATAGGATACTCAAAAAAATTAGAAGATAGTATTTCTACCTTGCTGAAGAGCAAAAGATGTTCGTTAGCTCTAAGATAGTCTTTTTAGAAAAAAATTCCTTAGTGAAGGAGCTAATACCACTAAGGTCGAGCTTAATGAAGTTTGATAGGTAGAACAACCAACACAATCAAGTGACACACAGAACTGGATTTGATTAGAGAATCAAATCCGAAGTTCATTATATAAGCATCATTAAATAGATCCGATAGGGTACAGCATCAGTCGTATAAATACTATAATTTTTGATCTGAAATGGTGATCCTGTTGAACATGATGAGAACAATGAGGATCCGATCACCTATATGAATGCTATGCAGAGGTCCGACTCTAAGGAATGGGTTAAGGTCATGAAATTCGAAATAAAATCTATGGAGATCAATGGTGTATGGATACTAGTTGATCTACCTGAAAGAATAAAATCCATAAGGTGCAAATGGGTATTCCAAAAGAAAGAGGCATAGATAGAAAGGTGGAGACCTATAAGGCCTATTTGGTTGTCAAGCGATATCATCAATATTATGGTATTGACTATGATGAGATGTTTTCTCCTGTAACAATGTTAAAATCTATTTGGATTTTGCTTGCAATAGTAGCATACTTAGATTATGAAATCTAGCAAATGGATATTAAAGTAGCTTTCCTGAATAGAGAGCTGGATGAAGAGGTGTATATGACACAGTCTGAAGGATTCACAATCATAGATAAATATAAAGTATTCAAGCTACAAAAATTTATTTATGTAATAAAGCAGGCATCCTAGAGCTAGAACATACATTTTGATATAACAATCAAATATATGGCTTCGTTAAGAACAGAGCAAAGCTTTGTGTATATAAATAGGCTAATGATTCTGTGGTCATCTTTCTTGTACTGTATGTGGATGACATTCTTTTAATTAAAAATGACATCTCTGTATTATAAAGTATAAAGCTTTGGCTATCTTCACAATTCTCTATGAAAGATTTGAGAGAAGTATCCTATATCTTAGGAATGAAGATCTATAAAGATAGATCTAAAAGATTGCTTGGATTGTCTCAATCCACGTACATTGATCCATACTGAAATGGTTCAACATGATAAATTTCAAGAAAGGCTATCTTTTGATAGATCAAAAAATTACTCTCTCTAAGAAGGATTGTCTGACAATCTCACAAGAGAGAACATATGAGTAGAATCTCATATACTTCGATAGTGGGATCTATTATGTATGTCATGATATGTACGAGGTTGGATGTTGCTTACTCACTAGTGGTAGCGAGTAGGTATGAATCTGATCTAGGAGAAAATCATTGAAAGGTTGTAAAATTATTTCAAGTATTTAAGAAATACTAAGAATCAATGATTAATTTATGGAGATTCTGACTTAAAACTTGTGGAATATACAGATTTTAATTTTCAGTCAGATCATGATGACAGTAATAGTGTGTCTGGTTATATGTTTACGCTCTATGGTGGAGCGATATGCTGAAAAAATTTCAAGCAACATATAGTAGTGAATTTTATTGTGAAACAGAGTACATCATGGCATCCGATGCTGTCAAAAAATAATTGGTTAAAAAAGTTCATCGACGACCTTGGAGTAGTTCTCTCTCTCGATGGTCCAGTTCTATTACACTATGATAGCACTGGTGCCATAGCTCAAATCGAGAAATTCAAGTTTCATCAGAAAATCAAACACATTCTATGTCGCCATCACCTTGTCCATAAGATCATGGATCGAGGTGACGTAAATCTTTAAAAGATCGATAGAAAGAAAATCTCACCGATCTATTTACTAAAGCCCTCAAAATCAAGAAGTTCAATGATCATAAGTTGAAGATGAATATTAGATACTGCTTCGATTGACTTTAGTCCAAGTGGGAGATAGTTAGGAATGTGTCCTAAAGTCAATTGTCTAAGTTATAAATGGTTGTACTATTGTATATGAATTGTAATTGAATTATATTAATAAATTATTTTTGGCAAGCTCATCATAATTTTGCATCTTCTATTTAGAACTCATTTTATGATGACGTTCTTGGAGCTATTAATTATCGATAAAAGAAGATTTATCGAATAGTTCTTAAATTTAGTTCACGATCAAATGATATGTTATAACTAGGACGATAACGTTATCAAGTATAGATCATTATGTGTTATATAGGTTGGTTATCCTCATAATCAAGAAGTGTGGAGATATTGGTATGGCATACAGATAAAATATAGAAGTACATTTTATTGAACAGTGACTCAAATGCAGAGTGCTCTACTGTCAAAAACTGCTCGCGAAGGATATGGATATAAATATCCCTCCAATCTGAGATCATCATAATGACTTGCTAGCAACTCATTGTGCTTTGGTGTCAGACTACCTATATTTTTAATACAGTGATGGAAGATTTTCAGATACAGTCAAGTACTTGCGAAGTCTGTATGTGAGTCAAGATGGGATTGATCTGCTCCTGATTTAAGAAGATAATGCTATGATGTATTTCAATTTAGTAAGATCTTGACTAGGGTAATCCTGAAAGAATAGTATCTTACAAGCCAATCGTATGATTGATGCAATGGGACTATTCTGTATAATCTTCCTACTCATGTATATGATATTGATTATTTTATATATGAGGCATTGTGTTTCATCATTTATCGATCATATTTTATTTATGACTATGACAAATTTCATAAATTAGGGTAATGATTTTAGAGCTACGATGAGATCATGCAAGTGAGACCTAAATTTTAATGATCAAGTCTAAAATATTCTCAATCGTAGGATCATCGAGTCAGAGTCGATGATACCGATAAGATTGGTACATCCTATGTATGCTCTCGATGGAGAGGATGATTAATCTCATAATCACTTATGTGGTGACACTCATACAAGGATGTAGGTGCTCATTAGAGAATGAGTTTATTGAACTGATTTATAGAAAAATATCTGATGAAGGCTTACAGCATGTCAAAAATAGTTCTCCAGTGAGAGTGGTGCAAGTGATCTTTAGATCTAAAATCATCATGGTACCTCATGTATGTGGATCCATGCTTTGGTTCATTTTCTAGCATGACTCTTTGAGACATATATGGGATGTTCTGAAAATGATGAAGTATATATGAAGATTGTGAGTGGTCAATAAGGAATCGATCACTCCTTGTAAGAGGAAAGAATATCCTATATGATCTCATAGGATGATGATTTAGAGAGTCTCTAGCCACAGCAGGGATAAACAGTAGAAAGTATTTCTATTGATGCATCAATCGAGTCATCATCATCAGATCGAGATGCATATGGATAGATATTTAGGCTTGACATGATTTCATGCCCATGACCTGTCTGGGATGTTGTGTAATCGAAAGATTAAATTACACAATAACTCATTATTGAAGGATAATTTTGGTATTTCTAATAAATTTCATATCTTCTGGATAGTCATGACATATTGTTAGACATCAATCTTAACTTATGGACTTGTAAGAATTAAAAGAGTTTAATTTAAAAATTAATTAGAAGGTGTTCTAATTAATTGATATATTTGGACTGATCTAATCTAATCGGATTGGTTTAGGTCATGAGCCTGAGTCCACTGCTGGCTAGATATTGAACCCAATGGGTCACACACATTAGTATTTTCATCTTGATCTAATCTAATTAGATTTATTATAAATTTTATGGGTTAATTGAATTGCTAGCACATGAATTAACCCATGTTTCTAATTGGGTTTGGTGCAAAGATGTTTGTGCTAACCTTATTCCTATTGCCTTGACCTAATAGGATTAGGTTCAAATATTTGATTTACTAGTTTGGCTAACCAATCCATTTGAAAGAGTTTCATCTAGAAATAAACTTCTCCACACCACATTACCACGTCAAATAAAAGGAGGCATCCCATATTAAATGTGCATCTAGAAGGAGGCTTTTGGAGCACTCCTTTTAAAACCCCTGCCACTTATTCCCATGCGTTGTTTTATGGGATGCACCATCAAATAGAACATAGAATTTATGGGCACAGAAGAGGAGGAATCCTTTGTGTGAAGGGTCTTCTATGCTATTTAATTAATGGGACGCCCACCACTTATTTGCGTTGAATAGAAGGAAGAGTCCTTCTTTATTAAGTCTCTTAACAACCTCCCTTAATATTCTATGCCATTTACTTATTGGACGCGCCATGTGATGGCACGTTGGTTTCCTAACATAGAAAGGAGAGTCCTTTTATTCTTAGAATTCCTTCATACCTCTTTGGTTTCATGCACTAAATTTATTTCTCTGCATGAGAGAAGTGGAATGCCGAGATATATAGCGCCAATGGAAGTGTTCCATGCCCCTTGGACTCTTATAAATAGTGGGCGCTACCTATGGTTGTGGCGTGTATTCCATAAGGAGACAAGGCATGAAATTTGTGAAGGAAAAGAGAAAGAAAAAATCTAAGATAAAGATAAAGGAAAGAGAGAAGAAAAAATAGAAAGAAGAGACAAGAGACAAAAGGAAAGGCAAGGGTTGCTATTCTTTGGATTTAGAAATTTCTAATTGTTGAATTTTTGAATCAATTGTGGGTAGTGAGATCTTTTGAAAAAGGATCTATGGTGTGGCTTTTATGGAGATTTGAAAGCAATCAGATGGTGGTGCAATCCATTTTTGAAGAAGGAAAGTTGATAGTGTTCTTATGAAAAAGGCTGCAGCACTACATCGAATTGGAAAGGACTCTGATCTATCCCATGTGGATCACCATTGGAGGGCACCTACTTTGGTATCTTGTGGAGACCATTGTTCACTAGATCCTCATCTTTAAGAAGGTATAATCTCTTATCTTAATGCATGCTTGCAATGTCTGATTGTAATTATCAAGGTGTTCCTAGGTTATGTATTTCGGTTTGCATGTTTAAATGTTAAAATTATTTTAATAATTGAATGCATGTAAAAATTTTAAAATTATTTTCACTATGTGATCGAAATCCAACAGTGATATCAGAGCCATCCTTAATTGATTCAATCAAACATCATGTTATTGTTATGATATTGATTAGATCAAATTCATGTCATGTCAAAATTTGATTTTTATTTGATGTTTAATTATTGTTTTGTTGCATCCTTCATTAAGAATAAATGTTATTAATCTATGATCAAATCTTGGTATGTAATTCCATATCCTTTAGACTTGTGTAACAAATTTAGGATAGATCTTGCGATCTATTTTCATGTAATTGTAAGTCTTGTGCATGCGATGCATGGAACCTTAGAATATTATATGTGATATACATTGTCAAGACATAGGGTTGTTGCATATGATGCACTCACCCTATATCCAAGGGTCGTCCGCCAGTATTCGTCATGGTGGGTCTTCCATCACGGTTCTTGTCCTAGGCATGTGGGCAGCTGAAAAATTTGATCATGATAAAAAGATGCTCCAAATAGTAATTAAGATTTTTGATTGATGGATTTGATGTTGACTACAATTCATTGACCCAATCAGATTGAAATTTATAATTGTAGATCAATTAAATTCATAGTTCTAATTAGATTAAAATTATGTTAATTAAAGTTGATCTAATCATCATTGACCTAATCTGATTAGGACTTGAGTCTTTGTTAATCAAATCTTAGCAAACCTAATTTGATTAGGATTTGTTTAAGAAATGATTAACTTATCTCAAGAAGGTGACATATGGTTAACTCAAAATTAAAATTGGATCAAGAGTTGAATCCGAATCAAAACCCTAGATGGATCCTATACCCATGAAATTAAACATTTTAAGTAACATGATCATGAATGATATCACAATTAAAATAATATGGATAGTTCATTTTCATGCTTTATATAATTATTATAAAATACATGATGAATGGTTATGGATTAGAAATACCCATGTGATGGATGAATTATTGAATGTATCTATGATGGCTGATTGTATGGATGCATCTACAATGGTTGCAATAAGGGCTGGATACCCCTGATGTATTATATTTTCAATTGTACTTTTCTATTCCTTCCTTTATATGTTTCCAACTACTGATTGAGATTTTTACATATTGATGTAAATTAAGGATAAAAAATTTTATTTGAAAATAGATAAAAATTATTTCTTTCTATTTTGAATAAAAAAATAGAGCATTCGTAGAAGCTTTTATTGAGATGAAGACTAGACTACCAGATGATTAGAGAGCAAAGGCACATATAGATCAACCATGAGATGGTTCTCTCTGTGATGCACCTAGGGTTAGATGCTTAATCCATCCAGTGACTCGGATGGATTACATTAGAAAGTCTATAACCATCTGATTTTTTTTATATGCTCTTATATGCTGGTAGTTAGAATTTAATATAAATTGCATATGATGAATTTATATGTTATGGATGTGCTTGAGATCTAAGTTTCTCATTAAAATTATATTAAGTCATAATGACGAAGTATTAAGAATACTACCCATGCCTTCATATCAAGCCAGTATTATGTCAAGAACCATAGTAGATTTATTGTGCAACCATAAGGCTTACTGTAGGAATCGATGTGATACTATCTTGATGCATAAGGATGCTTATGATTTTTAGATCATGCTAAGTCAATAGAGTATGTCAAAAACTGTAGTAAATTTTTATACTATCCACAAAGCTTGCTATAGAGTTTGATGTGATGTTGACTTGGTGATGCTTATTGCATATTTGGGTACTGCTGCCTTGTTGTACCATCCATAAGGATGGTATTATTCTGATATGACCATGTAAAATAAAGGATACGATTTAACTAAAATATTATAGTTTATTATGCTATCTATAAGACTATAAGTATTTTAGAGGCAAAAGATATATTGAGAGTTGCGTGAGATGTAATTGGTAAGAGTTATCTATTTTTGAACTCATAAGAGCTTGTTGTGCTATCCATAAGATTTTTTATGAGAAATTGAGATCTCAACCCCACTTAAAAATTTGATGATAAGGTTTCTCACTTTTTATACTAGAGGACTATGAAATTTGCCAAATAAGTGGGAGACATAATTAAATAAAAGACTTCATCTAAATTATGCATATCATCATGAGTAGTCCTTTTATGTTATTGTTCTTATATATATATATATAT
>KE505048.1:32056-51459 GCA_000441515.1 Elaeis oleifera | reverse complement strand
AACATGTTGCTAGACATCAATCTTAACTTATAGACTCATAAAAATTAAAAAGTTTAATTCAAAAATTAATTAAAAGGTATTCTAATTAATTGATATATTTAGGCCGACCTAATATAATCAGATTGATTTAGGTCATGAGCTTGAGTCCACTACTGACTAGATATGGAGCCCAATGGATCATACACATTAGGATTTTGATCTTGGTCTAATCTAATTAGATTTATTATAAATTCTATGGGTTAATTGAGTTGCTAGCATATGAATTAACTCAAGTTTTCAATTGGATTTGGTGCAAAGGTGTTTGTGCTAACCTTTTTCCTATTGCTTTGACCTAATAAGATTAGGTTCAAATATTGGTTTTCTAGTTTGGCTAACCAATCCATTTGAAAGAGTTTCATCTGAAAATAAACTCTTCCATTCCACATTACCATGTAAATAAAGGAGGCATCCCATATTAAATATGCATCCAGAAGGAGTCCTTCTGGAGCACTCCTCTTAAAACCCCTGCCACTTATTCCCACGCATTGTTTTATTGGACACACCATCAGATGGATCATGGAGATTTATGGGTGCAAAAGAGGAGGAATCCTTCTATGTGAAGGATCTTCTATACTATTTAATTAATGGAACGCCCACCACTTATTTGCAATGAATAGAAGGAAAAGTCCTTCTTTATTAAGTCTCTTAACAACCACCCTTAATATTCCATGCCATTTACTTATTGGAAGCGCCATGTGATGGCGCCTTTGTTTCCTAACGCAGAAAGGAGAGTCCTTCTGCTCTTAGAATTCCTCCACGTCTCTTTGGTTTCATGCGCTGAATTTATTTCTCCATGTGAGGGAAGTGGAACACCAAGATATGTAGCGCCAATGGAAGTGTTCCATGCCCCTTGGACTCTTATAAATAGGGGGCGCTACCTATGGTTGTGGCATGTATTCCATAAGGGGATAAGGCATGGGATTTGTGAAGGAAAAAGAAAGAAAAAATGTAAGATAAAGATAAAGAAAAAGAGAGAAGAAAAAAATATAAAGAAGAGACAAGAGAGAAAGGAAAGGCAAGGGTTGCTATTCCTTGGGTTTAGAAATTTTCAATTGTTGGATTTCTGAATCAATTGTGGGTAGTGAGATCTTTTGAGAAAAGATCTATGGTGTGGCTTTTATGGAGGTTTGAAGACAATCAGCTAGTGGTACAACCCATTCCTAAAGAAGAAAAGTTGGTAGTGTTCTTATGAAGAAGGCTGCAGCACTACATCAAATTGGCAAGGACTTGATCTGTCCCATGTGGATCACTATTAGAGGGCACCTACTTTGGTGTCTTGTAGAGACCATTGTTTATCAGATCCTCATCTTCAGGAAGGTATAATATCTTACCTTAATGCATGCTTGAAATATTTGATTGTAATCATCAAGGTGTTCCTAGGTTATGTGTTTCAATTTGCATGTTTTAAATATTAAAATTTATTTTCAATAGTTGAATGCATGTAAAAATTTGAAATCATTTTTGCTGCACGACTAAAATCTAACCAATCCTTATGATCAATCAAAGGATTTATGAGGTCAAAACACAATATGGATGACTTGTCAAGAGTTTGACAATTTAACTCTGTGCTCATCTTAAGCATTAGGTCAAAGGGATGAATTATACAGTAACCATATGCTAGGATTCTAGAATGTTGCTTTGTAATTATTCGACCTATCCAGATGTTGGATATCATTGCTAGATGGTCACTTCGATTAGTGTAGGAATTAATTTCTATACTACCGGCTTAGTATTCGAATCTATGGAGTCATGCACATTGTCAAGCGATGTGGAAGAGGGCTGGACCTAGAATCTGTATGTTCAATTTGGAAGTAGGTGACTTGATTGAATAAATAAACTTACTTAATTGAGAATTAAGTTTTAAATCATATAGAATTAAATACTAACTATGTCTAGCTAGCACTAGGCATGAGCTATAGGATTAATTTCAAGGATGAAGTTAAATTAATTTCTAATCCAAGGGATTTGAGAGAATTGAGTGTGAGTCCTAATTCGATTAGGAACTGAACTTCTAATAAGGATCTGACCTATAATAGGATTGGATTCAAGATCTAATTAATTTAAATCAAATTTAATTTAATTAGGTTTGATTTTATTTAAGGCCAATTGGGTTTAATCATCTAAGCTAGACTTAATCATCTAAGTTAGACTTAAAATTCAATCCTAATTAGATTAGGGTCAACAGGCTTTCAAATATGATTTGAATCAGATTTGAATCGGATTCGAATTAAGCGCAGATTGGAATCAAATTTGATTTGGTCACTTAACCCTAAAATTTGGGTTTTCTCTCATGATTGACCGACCATTAGGGAAGAGGAGCATTGAGAAATCCTGCCCCCCTCCCTTGTGCGTGCGACAATATGAGTAGGCGCAACTTTAGCGCCTCCCCTCTTCCTTGGGTCTCTTTTAGGGATATGATGCAGTTTGAATTAGATTCAATTAGGGCTCTTATCTCTTGACGACATACCATATTGGTTTGTGCGACAAACCATAAAAAGGGGCGATGAAAAAGGGTGTGCGACGGTGAGAAATCACAAAGAAAAAGGTGGGCGTGAGATTTGATCTAGACGCCCCTCTTCCTCCTCCACGCCATCCCTCCTCTTCGTCTTCCTCTTTGGTGTGATGCCTATGCTTTCATCACCTCTCTTCCATGGAGCGAGATGTGCGAGTGAAGTAGAGGAGTGGCATCTATGACTCTTGCAAAGCAGATTCAGAATATTCGAAACCGATTTCTTCTGCTGCATAGAAGATATATCGATACCTTGTCTCTAAAATTTTTAAATCTGAAATCTGTCATCCTTCTTGATTTTTAATCTGAATTCAAATTCAGATCAAAAGTTTTTCCTTCATCATGCCCATGGCCTTGATGAAAACGATAATAATTCTTCTTGTTATGAGCCATTGGTGTAGCCTTCATCGATTGAGGCTTGCAGAGATAATTTTGCCCCTCGATCTCCATAAGAATCTATGCTCAAGAAGTAGAGAGGGGCGGTATAGGTGTTCTACTTGCAACCCAAACTTCTTGGCATTGGACTTTATCATCATTAAGGAGCCTCCTTGTTAGTGTAGGCTTTATTAGACCCTTTTAAGGCTCACTTCTTCTTTGGATTCTTCTTTCCTTCGACTTATCACCAACCAGTTACACCTTCCTAGGTGTGAATATACTTCTATACGTGCTCGAGGAGTTTGGAGTAGGATCTGAAAAACTTCTTATCTAGGGAATAAGTAAATCTAAAATTATGAAGCCCCTGCTTCATGATCGATGACATGGCCACTAATTCGTTGAGGTCGTAGATCTCCAACATGGTGGCATTGAAGCATGCCATATATTCTCTTAGAGATTTCCCTTCTCACTGGTAGATGGAAAAGAGGTTGTTAGAATTTTATGCCATCTTTTACTGGTGCTGAAGTACACCATGAACTGCTACTCAAACTATTCAAAGAATGAATGCTTCTAGGCTAAAGTCTGGAATACTAGACCCAAGTAGATGTTTGGAGAGTCGACGAGAAGGCTAAATAGAGGAGGGTATCTGTAGCCCTCTGAATCATCATGAGAGCCTTATAGCTCTCAAGGTGGTTGAGTGGCTTGGTAGAATCATCGTGAGGCTCCAGTTGAGACATCTTGAAATGAGTCGGAATCGGCTCATCCATGATTCATCGGGAGAAGGGAGGATGGGTGTTGAATCTGAGGCCATCTAACAAGCCCCTACTATCCCCTTGAAGCATAGTAAGTTGTTCATTGAAAAATTTCTCCTTGATCTTATCTGTACCTATCATGTGATCAACTAAGATTCTAGAAATGTAGTCAGCTACCATATTTCAAATCTTTTCTGTCTCATATTTTGAGATCAAATTTTTGAAGCAGAAGGATCTATCTGATCAATCATGATTTAGTATCTTTCTTTGAGAGAAGATATTTCAGAGTCGCGTGATCAGAATACACTAGAATTTTAGATCCTAACAGATATGAACGAAATTTATCAAGGCAAATACCATCATTAATAGCTCTCTTTCCATCATGGTGTAGTTTAATTGGGCATCGGATAGAGTTTTGCTAGCATAATAGATCACATATGGCTTGTTGTTGATTCTTTGACTTAAAACGGCTCCTATTGCAAATCGAAAGCGTCACACATGATTTAAATGGAAAGGACCAATCAAGGGATTTATTATGCATGCTATTGTCAGGACTGTTCATAACGTGGGAAGACTTGTAGACATTCTTCATTAAAGATAAATGACGTATCCTTGACCAGCAGATTGCACAAGGATCTTGATATCTTGCTAAAATTTTGATGAAGCATCTGTAAAATCCAGCATGACCTAGGAAGGATCATATTTGTCGAACTGAAGTGGGGGTGATAGTTTTGAGATGATCTTGATTTTGGCTTTGTCTACCTTAATCCCCTTTCCAAATAATATGTTCCAATACAATTCCTTTTCAAATCATAAAATAGCTCTTTTCCCAACTTAAAATCAAATTTGTCTCCATGCAGCGCTTAAGGACTTTGAAGAGATTATGGAGATAATCCTCAAAGGTAGTTTCAAATATGGAGAAATCATCTATGAATACTTTGAGATATTTATCCAGTATATCTGAAAAAATGGTCAACATGCACTGTTGAAATATAGCAAGTGCATTGCAGAGCCCGAACGATATACATCGAAAAATGAAAGTGCTATAGGGGCAAGTGAAGGTGGTCTTCTCTTGGTCATCCAAAAATACAGATATCTGATTATACCCCGAATAACCATTCAGGAAACAAAAAAATGTTAACCTGCTAGCCATTCTAGGATTTGATTGATAAAGGATAATGAAAAATAGTCCTTCCTAGTAACAGTATTTAGTTTCTTATAGTCAATGCACACTCACCAACCAGATGGTATGCAAGTCAGAAGCAATTCACCTTTTTCATTCTCTACCATAGTAATACCTGATTTCTTATGTACTACTTGGTAGGCTGACCTATTTACTGTTGGATATGAGGTAGATGATTCCAGCATCTAACCATTTTACACCTCTTTCTTCACTACTTCTTATATTTTTGGGTTCAGTCTCCTCTGTATGTCTCGATGGAGTTTGGTATTTGCCTCACAATGAATGTGGTGGATACAGATGGAGGGATCAATTCCTTTCAGATCAGTAATGAACCAGCCGATAACCTCTTTATTTCTTTCAGAACACCAACCAATTGTGCTTCTTGATCTGGGATCAAGTCTGATGCAATGATCACCGAAAGGGTGTCATTAATTTCTAGAAATGTATACTTAAGTGCAGCCAGAAGTGGCTTCAATTTTAGTACAGGTGGTGATTCTAATGACGGGGCTGTGAGTGTATCTGCTAATACGAGCAATGGCTCGTACTTGCTTATCCAAGGGGGAGTAGTTTCAGCATTTGATGTATCAACTAGAGTGTTTACTTCTTCGCTATCTCCCTCCATATCATAGTCATCTACTCCAAAGTGCATTAAGTGGGTGTCTCGAAAATCATATGCAAAAATTATTGATGTTGCTTCCTCTATGATGTCCTCGAATGTATCTATTTCGAAGCAACTATCCGTTGATGGTCCCTGGGATGCACCGAACACATTCAGTCTCAGTTTCTTATTCCCAAACGATACGTTCATGATTCTTGTCCTACAATTGATGCATACATTTGCCATAGCTAGGAGGGTCTACCTAAGATAATGAAAATTTATCTTGGATTGTCACTCAATTTTGTGTCAAGGACTAAAAAATCAATTGAAAAATAGAACTCATCTACCTTGATCAAAATATCCTCGATCATCCCACATGGTGTCTTAAGTGATCTATCAGTTAACTGTAAAGTGACCGACGTAGGTTTCAGTTTTTCGAACCGAAAAGTTCATATATCGAGCTAGGTAAAAGGTTCACACTGGCTCCTAGGTCTAGGAGAGCTTGTTCAATGTGAAAGTCTCCTATAATGCAAGAAATGGTAGGGGCACCTGAATCTTTAAGCTTTGGAGGGATAGCGTGCTGGAAGACAGAGCTAACTTGATCGATGAGGCATACTTTTTAGAAGTTATGATTGAGATTTACATTTCTGGATGCATAATTTTTTCAAAAATTTTGCATAAGCTGGGATCTATTTGATTACATCTAGAAGAAAGAGATTAATTTGGAGTTGCTTAAATAATTTCAACATCTCATCGAGTCTTCCTTCCTTCTTATTCGCAGGAGTAGGGGCTCTTAGGGTACTCAGAAATGGGAGTTTAGACAAATAAAGTGATTCAGTGCAGTCGGTTCATTCTCTACTTTTGGATCCTCCTTGTTCTTGGGTGATTCGAGCTTGGTTAGAGGTTTAGGGTTGGTCTCATTGATTTTACTCATGTGTTCAATGACCTTCTCACTTTTGAGAGTCATGATTGATTTAGCGTGTTTAGAAAATATTTCTGGGGCATTGAAACTCTCAACCATGAATTGTCCTCTTGGGTCCTCTCAGGTTGGCTAGGTAATTTTTCTCCTTCTCTCTTACTGAATGCGGTTGCTAGTTGACCTATTTTGATTCTCTAGCTTAGTAAGAGATTGCGTGTGGGAGTTAAGGATCTGGGTGTTAACTTCTAATTGTTCTAATGCTTTCAAAATCTTCTCCTTAAAAGCTGAACTATGACCAGTGGTAGATGGTTGCGGAGCATTTTGAAACTGGTGGTATGGTCTTTGCCTATACGTCATATCCTGATAATTGGATCTAGGTACAGCAGGACCAACCACTGGCTGTGGTCTCCAAAAAAATTTGAGTGGTTTCTCTAGTCGGGGTTATAATAATTTGAATATGGATCATTTTCTGATCTACGAGCTTGTTGTATTTGAGCTTGCTGGACTTGCTCGTGCACAAACTCAGAAAATTGAGGTGCGGCTGGGCATTCACTAACAAAATTGATCGGACTTGCACACAATGTACAAACATCTTAGACTGGATTAGGTGGAATCGAGGAGTATCCAATATTCAGGAGACGGTCTAATTTCTAGGATAATTCATCTACCTTACTGGGATATCCATGATGTTTCCAATCTACTAGATTCCACTTCTTTTCTGTTGAAGCATGGGCTGCTCTCTAGAGGTGACAGACATATGATGCAGGGAGTTCTCACTAAGTATTTCAAAAAGCTACCAAGCCTCATCCTCACTCTTGAGCATGAATGTCCCACCACACGATGCATCGATCATTTATCGGTGTTTCTCCGATAGACCATCGTAGAAATACTACATAAGTTGCCATTTGGGGACAGCATGGTGGGGATATTTACGAATGAGGTCCCTTAACCATTTTCATATCTCATGAAAAAGTTCACCATCCAATTGAAAAATTAGTAATAGCTTTTCTAATTTGATTTATTTTTTCAATTGAAAATATTCTTGAAAAATTCTCTATGAAGATGGTCCCAAGTTGAAATAGTTATAGAATCTAGAGAGTTTAACCAATGCTTGGCTTTATCCTTAAGTGAGAAAGGGAACAGTTTCAACCTAAGGGCATCATTGAAGAAGTTTTAGATTTTTACTATGGAGCATATCTCAAAAAATTCATCTAAATATTTGTACGGATCCTTGTTCGACAGTCTATAGAATGATGGTAGCATTTAAATAATGCTAGACTTGATTTCATATTGTGCCACCTCCACAAGAGGAGGTTGGATACATGGCGAGTAGTGTAAGATGAGAGGTTAATACCCTCTTCCATCTACCTTTCTTCCTTGGAGTTCTTAGATCAAGTCTTCCAGCTATCCTGCCGCTGTCTGCATAGAAGAAGATGAAGAATTCGAGGCACATCCACTATCAGACGCAGAGAGAAGATCATCTTAATTTCGTTGTTCTTGTATCGAACTTTTATTTCTTTTTCATTGTATGCTTCTTTATTTAGTCAATAAAAATATTTTATTGCAATCTCTTTGTTTCTTTCTTAGTTTTTTGTAATCTATTATTCTTTTCGTTTGTATTTTTGAAATAATCGATCTAAGATTCTTATGGATACGATCCTGACTCACCTTATCTACATAGTAGTGAGTAGGGTTAATTTTGGTGTACTACGATACGTATCAAATTTTGATAAAATAACATCAATTATTATAATATTTAGTGCCTCTAGTGACTTAAATTAAGTGTTCATCACTGCATAAGCATGGCGAACTGTTGCAGGTCTACCATGACCACGGGGTGGGAAGCACTAGACTCCGTATATTGATTTGGGTGCTCTTCGCACCTTGAAAGCATCTGACAGTGCTTATAGATGTATCATGGGCTCTTGTTCTTGCCATGGTTCTCTTTTTTTAGGGGGATATCTTTCCTTCTATTTGGCGTGCCAATCTGCTGCAACTAAACTCTAGAGAGTTATATGGTTGGATATCGAGTAAGTTGCGCTTTGCTATCTGGAGAGATTGTACCTATAAAAAGTCCTCTTGCCAGAATTTATTTGGTGGGAGATTCTCCGATGCTTAAATTTTCAGAGTTCAAGAAATAGTAGAACCACAGAAGTGAGAGCATAATAAGCCCAAAAAAATTACCTTGGTCCCCTCTTACCTCCTTTATATAGAGATAGGATGTGCTATTGCTTTGTAACTTCTGTCCCTTAGAGTGCGGGAACGTGAGAATTATCGAATTCATTATGAATTTAATGGATAGTTAATCGGCCCATAATCTCTCAGTCATGACCCGTTAATGCTCCCATCGTGTGTTGTAACCATTCTAATGACTCCTAACCTTCCGGATCATGGGTTACGATTCCATAGTAAATACTTGGTTGACATTCGAGTTAGGCGATCGGTTCGATACCAACATAGTTATCGGTCTATGAGCAATCATGCTGCCCGACTAGTCTTTGAGTATTGTTAATATTCATCCAAATAGATTTGGCGATGTAGGTGAATGTCAGTTCTCAATCGAGTAGGAAAGTCGGGTACCATCGAGGTTATAATTCCAAGTAAATGCCCAACAAGCAGCATGATAATAATGTTTCATTCTAATTTTACAAAGAAAAGGAAAAATACTCCCCAACAAGAGAGGAGAAGAGAGAGAGAGAGAGAGAGCATGTTAAAAGGATTCAGTTGGAATTCATGAAATATACTTTACTGATTATTTTAAAATTAGCAATTACAAGATGAAAATTATGTGGCCAAGTATTGAGATGTTAAAAGGAAATAGGATAAAAAGAGATATCCACAAGCCACCTACAGCAAGAGGACGAATACAATTAATGGAGTTACTTCAGCAGAAAATTTTGACATAAATAGTTCGGACTTTTAAAAAAATCAATACCGTGCATCTGGAAACATCCAAATGATCAGAAAAAAAAAAATATTTCACATCAAAATGATTTAAAGAAGAAGTAGATCCCATCTTATGACAGAAACCTACCGCGCGCATTGCCGCATGGAGGATAAAAGCCTACGAGATAAGCAGATTTCAGCACTGCTAAGATTTTGAAGTTGCGGACCAAAATAAATTAACACGGTGGAAGCATGTTCATTAGGAGGTAATATATGTTCAGAATCTAAATATCCACATACTACAATGTCAAATTCCAGCACCCTACATATGTTTCTCCTTACTTCAAGGATAAACAAAGAAAACAGGTAAATGCAAGTCAATCTAAAACATATGAAATGCCCATAATTAATTATGGACAGCCAAGATGACACACCTCACCTACAGTATTTTTTGAGATTTTTATGAGAACACCATCCTGTCAAGATCTTTCCTCTTGAAGCTCAAGCAGTTCTTTAAAAAGTTCTTTGGCGATCTCACAGTAGTGGGGTGGGGTGCATCTCCTAGTCTAGGATGTGATCTGTCAGCCGATCAACGAAGGGGACTCGGCATACAGTCCTTGCTGGTTAGACAAAAGGTCTTGATTGTGAGATATACCGCGAGACTTTTAATTCAGTCGGATGGTTTGTGGAGCTTGATGATGTGGGCTAGATACGGACAGATATCCTCAGAAAGTGTTGCTCATGTTGGCAGGAGGAGCTCTTTCTTCTAGAGAGAGATGTGTTCCTGCCTCCCGGATGTATTGACCCACATCAGCTTGGTCGTGGGGGACGGTCAGACAATTGATGTGATCCAAGACCAGTGGGTAGCCGACATTCTACTTTTTTGATGGCCGATCTTCATCAGCGCTGAGGTGGGTGATACCCTTATGGTCAGAGATATATTCCAGACGGTGGGATGAGTAGTTGGTGACTCGATTCTTTAGTGGATAGCTGGTCGAGAGGATTATAACCTAAGTGATACCATCTGCTGAGGATCCGAATGTTAGGATCTGGTGATCATCTTGCATCCTAGGGTAGTAACTAGGGACCTATTTGACTTATACAAAGAGGAGACGGTCAGACGGATGGAGGGTGCTTGGATCTGGACACTTGGTACTCATCTAAGGGTGTGCCTTTTCATTTGGAAAGTGGCATGGGGTTGGCTCCCTATTGGAGCTCTATTGCCATCTCGGGGAATGAATGTCTCACCCATGTGTCCATGTTGCGGGCTTGAGGATAAGTGGATGGATCACATTCTATTCCGATGCACTTGGGCGGTCCGGATGTGGCAACTTGCTAGGCTTCTTCCCATGGTCACTCTTGGCAAGTCGTCTGGCAATGCCTTCTTGGAAGCCATGCGTCGGAGTACTTAGGTTCAGTCTACATGGCAAGAGGACATTAGGGCAGCTTATGTTGCTTACTAGATCTGATTGGCTCGAAATATCGGTCTATTTGAGGCTAGATGGATGTCGGCAAGATTTATATTTGAGAGGGCCTCTTCACAGGTTCTAGATATTTTAGAGCCTTCATTGCCCAGGCCGACCCTAAGGAGTCAAGATATCTGAGACTCCCCCCTCCCCCGCTCTTGTAGTGCCCCATAGGGTGTTTATTTCTTGGGAGCCGCCACCTCTAACCTTCCTGAAGGTCAACTTCGATGGTAGTGTGACTGGTGGACATAATGGTATTGGCTTCGTTATTAGGGGGCCGGATTCCAGATTCATTATGGCGAGCGGGAGCCATTTGTTTGATACCAATGTCCCAACGCCTAAGCTTCGAGCCGCTTGAGAGGGCATATCCTATGCTACATGCGGCTCTGTGCCGATCAGTTGGTGGTGGAAGGGGAGTCAACCATGGTGATTGGTTGGATTCGGAGGCGAGGGGAGAGCACAGTATCCAACCCTCTCCTTCGTGACATCTGGCACAAGCTAGTAGGGTGCATCTTTATCGAGGTTAGATATGTATATTGGAAGGTAAATAGTGCTATCGATTGGGAGGTGAGCTATATTGCCGACCACTCTGGAGCAGATACGTGGTCCGATGCTTCTTTTTGTCAATGTCTTTTCATGACATTTTTTTTTTGATTTCTTGGATTGTATTCATATTCGTATTGAATGAATAAACCGTCTTATCAAAAAAAAAATTATGAGGATTATCCACCAATTTTTTTTAAATCTAAATCCAAACATTAAGAAAATATGATAAATAAGCTATTGTGGAGATAACTCGTTCATTTCAAAATAGCAAGTGTCCGTAGCCAATAATGAGAACTTATCGAACAAATTGTTGCTTAAAAGTGCAAGGGTTTGTTTCTAAAATTTCATTGAATTTACGGATTAGACTAATACAACCAACCAGATAATAGAAATACATGCCAATGATTTTTAAAATGACTAAAATTTATCATTTCACATAGAGAACTAATAAGATGATTATTTGAACGAATTATAAAACAATAAGATGATCATAAGTGGTCTTAGTTTGACATATATTTCCAATTTGAATCTGTCCAAATAGACTTACAATTCTAAAAAGAAGGCCCAGCCCTCGCCATGTCGGCCAAGATATGTCCAAACGTCCAGTTTACTCTTGCCAAAGAGATGGGAAAAAGATACACTGATGTCGAGAGGCGTCTGAGGTACGGAAGTAAGTTTGTTTAGCCGTTATGAAAACCATGGCCTCGAACCATTTGGTCTACCATTATGCGGTC
Organism: Elaeis oleifera; assembly: GCA_000441515.1. Lineage (NCBI taxonomy): Eukaryota > Viridiplantae > Streptophyta > Magnoliopsida > Arecales > Arecaceae > Elaeis > Elaeis oleifera. Next base: position 39,452 of record KE505048.1, on the reverse strand, counting down.
AAAAGACAACATACGACCTGCCTGTGGGTCCAAGATGACCCAGGACCTGGGTTCGAGGACAGAAGAGAGGTTGAAAAGGTTTGAAGGTAAGCAGAGAATAAAAGATACCAACAATTATAATACACGAATGCTGAGCAGTCAGACATCCGCTGGCTGATCCGTCAATCACGAAGCCTCCCTTCCCATCAAATCCTGACCGTCTTTCCCCTCCACCCATCGTGCACGCGCGCCACGCGCCCCTTCTGTCCTCCTTTCTCAGGAGCCATCAAGCGGTTGGCCACGGGTTGTTAATATATTGGTCCCGTTCCAATCCCAACCGTCCATCTCAATGACCCTGATTCCTGTTATTTTCTCGGCCCCCGATTTTTTTCTCAGGAAAATGCCCGGAAAAGAGAGCGAAGCAAGAGGCACGCCTGGCGTGGGACCCTACCACCGCACCCCTGGCGGTAACCTACTCCGCCAACAAACCATAAATCTCAAATCCTGCTCTAGTGGCACCCGTCCATCGAACAATATGCGACCAATCCGACGCTTCGAGCCTAGTGTAGAGGGTAGCGCACTCTAGACTAAACCTAAGACGAGGAGTAGCGTAATACCGAGTGGGTAAAACTCTACCAGAATATTACAAGAATGCCATTCTCATGAGCCGGCTCCACTGGCTTTCGTTTCCGCCATCTCCTGTTCCTTCCTCTCATTCTCCCTCTCCTCTTTATTACCTTCGCGTCTCTCCTCTGCCAAATTCCTGTACTCCTCAGAAAGACCCGTACTTTTCTCTCTCGACGCACTCTGTTCCAAGCCATCCAAGCGCTTATCCTAACCCTAAACCTAGCTCCAAAAAGCTTAATCCTCGCTCGCTCGCTCGCGATAGCGGAGGACGACGACAAGTGACGCCGGAGCGGCAGTGGTGGAAGTGGGAAGGGAGGGACGGGGAGGTTTCGGACTGGAATGGCCGCGGAGAACGGGGAGGAGAAGCTGCTCGCCGCCGTCCGCCACATCGCCAAGACGCTGGGTCGGACGGAGACCATGGCTGACGACATCCTCCAGATCTTCTCCACCTTCGACGGTCGCTTATCCCGCGAGAAGCTCTCCGAGAAACAGCTCGATGACGGAAGCCTTGCCAGCAGCGGCGTCGCCGACGGGGACGACCGCCTGTCGGTCTCGTCTATCGACCGGACGCTCCGGTCTCTGGACCGCCAGATCTCCCTGTTCGCGGCCTCGAAACGCCTGATCTGGTCTGACTCCGCCGACGCGTCGGCGTTTCTCGAGGCTGTCGACCATCTTTTGGCCACGATCCATGACCTCGATACGCCGGCTCCCGGGAACAAGCCACTCCTCGACCGGGCGGACCATCTCCTCCAGCAGTGCATGCTCCGGCTTGAAGACGAGTTCCGCTCGCTGATCGATCGGTCCGACGGCGGATTGCCGTTGGAGCCGGCGGCGAGAGGGTGGTCGCCGTTCGATTCAGAGGGGAGGACAGCGATGGCGAAAACGGCCCAGTCCCGGTGGCCCACCCAGTGACGGACTACGACCTCGTCATCGACGCCCTCCCTCCGGGCACCGTCTCCGACCTCCACGAGATCGCGCGGCGGATGGCCGCCGCCGGCTTCGGCCGGGAGTGCGCCGAGGTCTACGCCCTCGCCCGCCGGGACTTCGTCGAGGAGAGCGTCGCCCGCCTCGGGTTCCGTCCCCGGACATCCGAGGAGGTTCAGGGCGCACCATGGGGTGTCCTTGAGGACGAGATTGCCCGCTGGATCAAAGCCCTCAACATGGTCTTCCGCATCCTCATCCCAAGCGAGCGCCGCCTCTGTGACCGGATCTTCGCCGGCCTTCCCCATTCGCGGACCTCGCCTTTGCCGCGGTCTCCCGCGCTCCAGCGATCCAGCTCCTCTCCTTCGCCAACGTCGTTGCGATCGGTAGCCGGGCACCGGACCGCCTCTTCCGCGTGGTAGACATGTACGAAGCCGTCCGGGACCTCATCCCGGACCTCGACCCTATCTTCTCCAACCAGTACTCCACCTTCCTCCGGAAGGAGGCCGCCACCGTCTCTAAGTCCCTGGCGGCGGCGATCCGGGGTATCTTCGTGGAGTTGGAGAATCTAATCCGGCGAGATCCGGCTTGCGCCGCAGTGCCCGGCGGCGGCCTCCACCCGATCACCCGCTACGTGATGAACTACCTCCGGGCGGCGTGCTCCTTCCGGCGAACAGTGGAGGAGGCCATGGAGGACGACGCCGGGACCCCGTCCCGCCCGATCCGGACCGTCCGTCCTCCTCCATGGCGGTCCAGATCGCGTGGATCATGGACGTCCTCCAGGGGAATCTCGAGGAGAAGTCCAAGATCTATCGCGAACCGTCGCTGAGCTGCATCTTTCTGATGAACAACGGGCGGTACATCATCCAGAAGGTGCGGGACAGCGAGCTGGGTGTGCCCCTTGGGGAGGAGTGGATCAGACGGCAGATGGCGAGGGTCCGGCGATGGGGAAGCGACTACCAAAGGGCCACGTGGAGCAGGGTGATCGCGGTACTGCGGACGGACGGCGCTTCCAGGTCGGGGTCGGTGGCGGCGAAGGCGATGCGGGAGCGGCTTCGGATTTTAATGCGTACTTCGGCGAGATACATCGGGCGCAGACCGGGTGGGTGGTGGCGGACGAGCAGCTGAGGGCGGAGCTAAGGATATCGGTGTCGGAGCTGGTGCTGCCAGCGTATCGGAATTTCTTGGGGCGGTACCGGAACTTGGTGGAGGCGGGGAAGCACGCTGAGAAGTACGTCAAGTATAGCGTGGAGGATGTGGAGGCGGGGATTGGGGAGTTGTTCGTGGGGACGGGAAGAGATCATAGCGGAATTAGGTAAATTATTGGGGTTAGTGTTTTTTTTTTTTTGGTAAATAGGGTTAGGGTCTTTAAGGATGTAATTTGTGTAAAATGGCTGTTGATGTTTGTTGTTAGTTTGAGCTGAGCGATTGGTTGTAGTTGCTGTACGTATATTTGGGATGGAATGCCTAAAGTAGGGATAGCAAAATTTGATCCGATCTATCAAGCTGATTCATGTTGGATTCATCTTAAGTAGGTCTGGCTTTGACTTAAATAGATTCAGATCATAAATGGATTGATCTGTTTAACTTATTTATTGAACAGGTTGGATTGCGATTTAAATTTATCAATCTATTTAATTTATTTATAATTTTTATTTAAATTATTTTGGTTGTGATCTTATAGGTCCTTGGTAATTATCAATTCAGGATGAGTGATCCACATTGTGTCTCAACTTCAAAAATTTTGTAACTCCTCATTAAGACTATTTTGGTCAGAGTTTTACTGAATCGAAATACAATGATGCATCATCTTCAATTTTATTTAGAACGATCAATCACATCTTGACTCGCATTTAGACTTCACAAGTATTTGATTGCATCCAGATTTTTTTCATCACTGAATTAAAAATTTGAATAGTTCGACATTAAAGTACAGTAAGTTGCTTGTAAGTCATCGAGACAGTCTCAGATCAGAGAGACATTTATATTCATATCCCATCAGAGCAATCTTTGACAGCAGAGCGCTTCGGAGATGGTCACCCTCAGTGAAATATACTTCTATATATCATCCGTATGTCATATCCATATCACCACATGTGTTGGTTAAGAGGATAACAACTAATATGACACACAACGATCTACATCTGATATAGTTATCATCTTTGTAACAATTATATCATTTGATTGCAAGTAGAATTTAAGAACCACACGATAAATCTTTTTTATCATTTTAGAAGTAGCTCTAAAGACTTCATCATAACATATAAGTTCTATTTAGAAAGATGTATTCCTTACGATGAATCTATCAGATAATATTTATCAATTTATAAATCATATATATATATGGAGCACAATCATCTATAATCTAGATGATTGGCTTTAGGACATATTTTTCAATACTATTGTAAGAAGTGGGGGCACTAGAAGAGGAACTATCTTCACTACATTATCTCTTTGGACCCGAACAAACCGAATAAGAAGAAGAAGCAAACTATTGTTGGGCAAGATATTTATATGATAACTCCTTACAACTTCTCTATGTGTGATTCTATTATCTGGGTATTAGATATCGGAAGTCCTATTAACATATGCAATTCGTTGCAGGATCTGCAAGTCAGTAAGAGATTTGAAGAAGATGAGAGATTTCTTAATGTTAGAGATAGAAGATCAATTCCAGTTCTAGCTATAGAGATTATCAAATTTGTATTCAATTCTAATATAATTGTTCTCAGTGAATGTCACCTCTGTCCTAATTTTTATTGAATATTACTTCTATAGGCTTTTGGCCAAAAATAGTTACAAAATATCAATAAAAAAATTATAATATCATTTGAATGGTATTACTATTATAAATAGATAATTGAACAATGAGATTTACATATTATCATAGTCTGTTAATGTAGTGTATACGTTCGACAAATACCCTAGAGTAGATGATATGTCTGATATCTAGCTTTGGTACTGTAGGTTAGGTCATATTAATAAGAATAGGATAAATAGGCTGACATAAGAGAAAATCTTCAAAGTTAGTGATTGTGAATCACTGCCAACCTATAAATCTTGTTTTCTTGGAAAGATGATCAAATTACCTTTTACTGAAAAGGTGAGCAAGCCAGTAAACTTTTAGGTCTAATACATTCTGATGTATACGGACCTATAAATACAAGTACTAGAGATAGATATTATTACTTCATTATGTTCACAGAAGATCTATCTAGGTATGGGTATGTTACCTTATGAGACACAAATCTAAGTCGTTCGAAATGTTCAAATGATTCCGTAATGAGATTGAAAAATAAATTGATAAGAGTATTAAAATTCTTCGATCAAATCGAGGAAGAGAATATCTTACTAGTGAGTTTTTGACATATCTTGAGGAGAACGGGATCTCTCTTAATGGAGCCTTTTTGGAACGTCACAACACAATGGAATGTCTGAAAGGAGGAATCAAACCTTATTAGACATGGTTCGGTCCATGATGGGTTTTGCGAGTCTGTCGATTTCTTTTTGAGGATATGCATTAGAATCAGCTTGTTACTTAATAAGTTTTCCAGCAAGTCTATAAATAAAACTCCACATGAGATGTGGACAGGACATAAGATGGTACTCTCACACCTTAGGGTCTGGAGATGTTCTGCTTATGTCAAACGTTTAAAACAGACAAGCTCGGACCTAAGTCTAACAAATATTTATTTATAAGGTACCTAAAAGAGACTAAGAGGTGTTACTTCTATCAAGCTGATGAACAAAAGGTGTTCGTCAGCAATAAGGCATACTTTTGAAAAAGAGTTCCTTGGTGAAGGAACAGGTGCCTCAAATATCGAGCTTGATGAAGTTCGACAGGTAGAAGAACCAACGTCAGTGACTGAACCTGAATCGAATTTGATTAGATCAAATTTGGAGCCCAATGTAGAATCAGCCTTAAGATGATTCAATAGAGTACCGCAGCAGCCGAATAGATATTGTAATTTCTTGATCTGAGATGGTGATCTTGTTGAGCTTGATGAGAATGATGAGAATCTGGTCATCTATATAGATACGATGTAAAGGTCTGTCTCTGAGAAATAGCTTGAAGCTATGAAGTCCGAAATGGAGTCCATGAAGGTCAATAGTGTGTGGACACTTATTGATCCACCTAAAGAGGTAAAATTCATAGGGTGTAAGTGGGTCTTCAAAAGAAAAGAGGTACAGATAGAAAGGTAGAGATCTATAAAGTCCGTCTGGTTATCAAGAGATATCGTCAGCATTATAGTATTGACTATGACGAGATATTTTCTCCTGTGGCAATGCTCAACTCTATTTGGATTATGCTTGCGATAGCAGCATATCTGGACTATGAAATCTGACAAATAGATGTGAAGACAGTTTTTCTAAATGGAGAGCTAGATGTAGAGGTGTATATGATACAACCTGAAGGGTTCATATCTACAGATGAGTCTAAGGTGTACAAGCTTCAGAGATCTATTTATGGATTGAAGCAAGCATCATAGAGTTGGAACATGCGTTTTGATAAAACAATCAGAACGTATGGCTTCATTAAAAATGGAGAGATACCCTGCATATACAAGTTGGTCAATAATTTATTATTGTATTTCTTATTTGTATATGGATGATATTCTCTTAATCGAAAATGATGTTCCTGCATTTGCAAAGAATAAAAATATTACTGTCGTCACAATTCTCCATGAAGAATCTAGGAGAAGCAGCCTACATCTTAGAAATAAAATTTATCGAGATAGATCTAAGAGGTTGCTTGGGCTCTCTCAGTTCATGTACATAAATATCATGCTAAAATAGTTCAACATAGAGAATTTCAAGAAAGACTATCTTTCGATAGGCCATAGAATTTTCTCTTAAAGAAGGATCATCCGACAAACTCTCAAGAGAAAAAGTGTATAAGTAGAATTTCATATGCTTTAGCAATAGATTCTACAATATACGCCATAACATGTACGATACCGGATGTAGCATACTCACTAGCAGTAGTGAATAGATACCAATCTGATCCGAATGAGAATCATTGGAAGGTTGCACAAATCATTTTTAAATATTTGAAAATACTAAGGACCAATGGCTCGTTTATGGAGAATCTGACTTGAACTAGTGGGATACACTAATTCCAGCTTTCAGTTAGATCGTGATGATAGTAAGAGTGTGTCGGGATATATTTTATCCTAAACGATGGTACTGTCTGCTGAAAAATTTCAAGCAGCACACTACGACTGACTTAGTATGTGAGGCAGAGTACATTACGACATCCGATACTGCTAAGAAAGTTGTGTGACTGAAAAAATTCATTAATGAGCTCGAAGTGGCACCCTCGAGTTAGAAATTATGTCCTAAAGTCAATTAGCTTATTGTAAATAATTGAATTTTGTATATGAACTATTGATCAATGAATAAAAGTTATTCTGATCTTTTCATCACAAGATGAACATCTTCATTATTAAAATTCTAGTGTTGTGATGAAATCCTTAGAACTATATTATGATCGATAAAAGAGGATTTATCGAATAGTTCTTGAACATGTTCGTGATCAAATGATACGTTATTAAAAGGACGATGATATTTATCGAATATAGGTCGTTGTGTGCCATATAGAATGGTTGTTCTTGAACCAAAAAGTATAAAAATATTGGTATGACATACAGATGAGATATAATAGTACATCATCACTGAACAAGTGACTCACTTGCTGAGCGCTCTGTAGTCAAGAGCAGCTCGTGAAACGTATGGACATAAGTGTCCTTCAGACCTAAGATCACTATAGTGACTTACAAACAACTCACTGTACTTAGGTATCGAACTATCTATATTTCTAATACAGTGATGAAAACTACTAGATACGGTCAAGTACTTGTAAAGTCTA
>KE505047.1:494128-527180 GCA_000441515.1 Elaeis oleifera | reverse complement strand
TACTTCTCTCTCTCTCTCTCTCTCTCTCTCTCTCTCTCTTTCATAATTCTTATTTCTCTTGAAATTTTATCTAACTTAAACATCAAAGGATCTCCACTGAATATATCCAATAAACTGCTAACTATTTTCTATAATTGCGGATCCACTTCAATTCCAAGTTACACTCCTCCAGCTCTATCAAGTAGGGCAGTCTACTGTCTGACTGGGTTTTGAGTAGCAACACCATCCAACACTGAATTTATGTGAGTAGCAACATGGGATGGTAAGCAAATGGATTAAAGGAACAGAATTCTATAATAGGACACTAATATATGAGAAGGGATTCCAAGAAGGCTCTTTATTTTTCAGAAACGTCTCAAATGAACATATGCCATCCATCAAAAAGATACAAATACCATAATAAAATTAATTTTGGCAATAAATTGCTTGTGATATTTCTTATTATATACCACTAAAATCTAATTTTTGCTATATTTTAATAAACATGCCGCTATCTTTCAATAAATATTTTTAATTAGATGTACTTTATTATAAATGTCGCTATAAATTTATATTTTACGGCATATTACTTGAAGTTCAGAAAATCAGAATTACTATTATGACATTTAACTAATATACCGATAAATAATATCATAATTTATAAAATTTTAAAAATTACCGCTAAATCTTAAATTATTAATTTTTATATATGACTTGATTTAGTCATACCAATCTCATAAAATATGCTATTATACTTATATATTCTTAGTATTACTTATTTGATGCTATGAATGTATGTTAATAAGTTAAATAAATTATATTTATATATTAATAATATAAGTTATAGGTTAGTGGTTAAAAGCTTACCATTTAAACAAGAAATCATTTATTTGAACCCTTCCTTCACTGTAATTCTAGGATATATTATTTATTTTTGATAATTTATCAATATATAAAAATATTGACATTAATATTTTAAAGGCACTTACATGTGCCACTAAAACAAAAATTTTTATCAATTTTTTGCTAAAAATGTCAATAATTAATTGCCAACATCATCTTAAGATGATACATAAAAAAATGTCACAAATATGTCGGTAAAAATGTTTATGGCATTCTTTCTAGCTTATAGCAGTATTTAAAATACCGTTAATAGCTATTTTGTTATAATAAAAGAATATGTCTGTTATGCACATATTTAAGATATATTCATAAATAAAAAATTTGGTAATATAATTTTCTTCTACTAGTCACAAAAGATGCATATTAGAAATAATCAAGCAAATGCTACATTTCGGAACTGACCATAGCTGAGGCAAACTGATCAATGAGAGAACAACGTTAAGCCTTGGACTAACCAATCAAAGACTACCATGTAGCCAACCCAAGAGGCATGTGGAGAATCCCTCAAATTTCAAACTCTTCTCTTAACTGGTGACAATTCCACTGTACTTGTGAATGGTTTCCATGAATGCGTAATGAATGAGCAAGATGTATGGAGCAAGATGAGTGACCATGCCAGAACGCCTACATGTAATATAATATTCAGAATGCACGATCAATTACCAAAACTATTGGTCTGTGTGTCTGATTTCACCTATGATGATGCTGACTCTTGCCTATATAAATAACTCCCGAGAGATTCTCGAGATAAGTACTCTTAAGCATTTTTTTATTCCTTACACTACTACTTCACCGCTCTCATAATACCTCTTTTGTATCTCTTAGAATTTGTCCATCTTAAACATCAGAGGATCTCCTATTAGATACTTTTCAACAAGAAAATTTCTCATCTTTGCTATTTTAGATCGAATATGATATCAAGGTAAAGGCCCAAGCATGCTCTTTACCATTCAACATCATCTTGGAAAAGACCACCGTCAATGCTATCACCATCCAAGTGCAGAAGCCATTGAACCATCTAAGCACTCCAGTAATCTAGCTAGCTCGGTGTCTTGGTCGGGCTGATTCCAAATGGCAACAACAATCAATCTTCTTCACTTTCAAATACCTAGAAAATCTTAAAGTTAGTTTCACTTGCTGTTTGACCAATACCATCCATCTTCCTTCTCTCTCTTCTCCTCAAAACCTTTTCCAAGCTCATGACATGGAAGAGAGGACGCCCATAACCATTACCATTTCTCTGCGACCAATGCATCAGACTCTAATTCTCCATAGTCTCCCCTACTAACACCTCAGCCTTCTCCTTCACCCCCATTCCACTAGAATTTTAAGTTTCAGCGCCAACAAAAGCTTGTGATTCATTCTCTTTGACGGCCTTCTTTTATTTCAAAATTGAACAGAAGACGAGCAGAAACATGCTAGAGGTGTGCCAGTCCCTCTTGTCCTGTCAAATAGCGTGACGAAAAGTCTTGACCATTCAGCATTTTTCCCAAGGATGCAGCCCATAAGCCCCCAAAGATAATTTCAAACCAAGAGAGAGTCCTTCAACATTTATCAAATTAAACTCCCTTAGGGTCACTAAATCATAAGACAAGCCTCAACTGGATGGCGACGTTGAGTTATTTATGGTTCTTTTAGATCAAGGTGAGTGTCGATTCTCATTACTATTGACGGATCATACTTATTCAGAAGCTCGTTCAGGTTTAAAAAGTTTTGAACCTTCTATCTAAGGTCATGGGATCTAATCAGAAAGGTTTGAAGGATATCGATTCACGGGGATATGAGATATCGGATGACTTGGAGATCGGGGTTGGCCAGATACAGACTTCTTTGATGGAACCAGCTGGAGCTTGGTAACGTCTTCAGGTAGATCGAAGGAGTGGGGGCGAATATTGCAAAGTTACAGATGAGAGAGGACCTGAAGGGGTCTCTAAGAGCCTGATTTAAAGGAGCTTCATCATAAGATCTCGATGCACCATTTCTTGCTGAGATAGCAGGAGACGTTGTAGAGATAGAAGTCCAAGATTCAGTGGATCAAGAAAGGCGTTGGCATACTAGGTTCTTTCATCAGTCCATTATGAATGGAGATCTAGCAACCACATTAGGTAGTTAAGAAAGAGTGATGGCACTTTGGTGGATGGCAGTGAGGAGATTAGGGGGCAGACCTTTTAGTTCTTTAGATCAAGATGGACGGTGCCTTTAGGCAAGGATGTCCCACTTCAGGGTCCCAGCCCGTAACCCATGTTTCCGATTAGGAGAATGAGATCCTGACTCATTTAGTGTCTGCTTAGGAGGTGTGAAGGGTCCTATGATCTCTTGGGGAGGACAAAACCTGAGGCGGATGGTTTCCCCTCTCTTCTTCCATCGGTACTGGTCTATTATTAGGGGAGAGGTGATGGAGGTGGTGTAGATGGTCTTCGACTTTAGAGGTCTCCTTGAGGAGTGGAAGATGACTTTGGTCACCCTCATGGCGAAGCGCCCTGATGCGTCTAATCTAGGATACTTCAGACCGATCAGTCTCTACAATATACTCTACAAGGTGTGTGCCAGGGTCTTGATCGAATGGTTGAAATTGATGGTGCGATACCTGATCAATCCGGAGCAGAATGCCTTTGTTAGTGGCCATTGCATCATCGATAATATCTTGTTGGCTTAAGAGTTCATGTATGATCTGCAGCATGCTCCCGCTCGTCACAGCCTCATGCAATCAAGCTGGATATCGAGCAGACTTATAATTGGATGAGCTGGCGTTTCCTACGATGGCATTTTAGGAGTTTGACTACCAGGATAGGTGGATTAGTTGAATCATAAACTACGTGGAGACTTCGAGTTTTGCCATGCTGATCAATGGTGCCCCGACGAAGTCCTTCACTCGATGGTCAGGCTTCGCCAAGATTGTCATCTCTCTTCCTACTTATTCATTTTATGTGCTAATGCTGTCTTGAACATTGAGGGCGGCGGTTTAGGGGTCAGAGCTGGTTTCTTACTGGCCTATCCTTAGGGTATAGTCTCTCTTGTACCTCCTCTTTGCAGACGACTATCTTCTAATCGGCTAAGCTTCGATTCGAAATGCGAGGTGCTTCGCATCCATTGTCGAAGCATATTGTCAGGCTTCGGGTAAGTGTGTGAATATGTAGAAGTCCACTATCATTTTCAGCCCTAAAACAGAGGTCTAGATGAAGCAGGCTTTTGAGGACCGTTTGGGGATCTAGGAGCAAACCAGGGCCTTGATCTATCTAGAGATTCTTATTACGGATCAGCATCTTCGAAGGGCTGACCATAGACCTATGGAGCAGTGTGTCCAGGATCATCTCAAGGGCTGGCAAGCCAATGCTTTCTCTATGATAAGTAGAACAACTCTTGTGAAATCGGTTTTGAGCACCATTCCGATCTATCTCTTAGCGAATATGGTTGTGCCAAGCTCTTATCTTCAGATAATGGAGTAGCTGTTCTGAAACTTCCTATAAGGCTCGAGACTTGATAGTCGGAGGCTCCATTTGTTATCCTGAGAGGTGGTCTACCAACTTGTGAGGGATGGGGGTCTGGAGATTTAGTTTTTTTTTCATTAGGAGAGAGGTTATGATTGCTAGACATGCTACTAGATTCCTAATACAGCCGGACTGCTTATGGAGTAGGATGATGAGGATCCAGTATGGGGCATGGGATCAAGGCTCCGTTAACATGGCTCGATGTAGATACTCCTTCATCTAGAAGGAGATCTGTGCCTGGGTGCCTGTAGCTCTTGCCCAGATAAGATGGTTGATTGGTGGAGAGTCAGTGTTTATGACCCAAGATGCTTGAATTTCTAGCTTATCTCTCACCCGTTGGCCAACTTACGTCAGCATGGAGTTGGACGTCCAGGCTCGAGTCTGTGACCTAATCAATGCCGATGGTAAGGACTGGAGAATACAGAACATGTATCGTCTCTTCGATGGTGCGCTCGTTGATCGGATCCTCATCATCCCGAATCCTATCCATCGCAGTCAGGATTTAAGAGTGTGGGATCGGTCATGTGGCCCTAAGGTCCTCACGAGGTATTTGTCTAAGATGTGCAGGCCTGTGGTGAGCAGGAGAATCGAGGCAGCTTGGATTTGAAGAGTGGCTACTTATCCCAGGATAAGATTTTTTATCTAGAAGGTTGCTTAGGATCGGCTTCCAACATGTATGCTTCTCAAGGATAGAGGTATGGAGATTTCGATTTTCTGTCCAGTCTGTAGGTTGGAGGATGAGACTACTAAGCGTGCTCTCCTGCAATGCTCTTGTGGGCGAGGCTGATTTGGAGGAGGACGGGTAGCCAGCCATGGGAGGAGAACAGTGGCCCTTGGTTAGACCCCTTTTTGGATGTGATCCGTTGGAGCATTGCTGAGGGGTCAACTTGTACCTAGGGTGGTTGGATGACATATGTCATCTATTACATTTGGTTTGTGAGGAATAACTTGGTCTTCAAAGTAGAGGTGGTCTTTACTCATTAGATGCTAGAGAGAGCCTTTTGCTTGACTGCTGCGTATAGCCGATTTGACACTACTAGTCTAATCCTTGATGCCTCCGAATCTTGAGGCTTCCATGCTGCTCCTGCAGTGATCTGACGGATTTTATTAATTTTTTTTTCAAAGTTTATCAAGGTTAACTTTGATAGCAGCATTAGCGAGAGCAAGGGCCAGGGTGGTGCTGGTTTATTATCCAAGGTTCGAAAATCATGCTTCTAGAGGCGAGGGGCTCAATATCTTCGAGCCTTCTATCCTGAAAGTTGAGTTTTATATTGTTTGGGTAGACATTATCTGTGCTAGGTAGGAGCTTCGGATGGAGAGGATCTTCATTGAAGGTGATTCTTCCACTGTCATCTACTGAATTCGATGTGATATGAAGTAGTTAGAGGCCCATCCACTTTTTTGGGACATATGGATTTTTCTATGAGATTTTACTATCGTGTCTGTTCCGCATGATTTTTGGAAGGAAAACAGCGCCGTCGATGGGATCGCTTTCTATGTGGTTGAGCACATCGATGACTGAAACCGTTTGTTTACAAAAAAAAAATCAAGACGAGTGTTTTTTTTTTTAAGTAAGAGACGAGTGCTTCTTCGGACTCGTGGGCATCAGCTGTCCTGTAAAGTACTCTACAAGGCAAGAGACAACAGAACTGGCTGGCTCTACGAACGTAAACTTGAGTCAACAAATAAATCAAGCAATCACACATTGGTAGCGCAGAACTCAAAGTGGAGGCGACAAAATGTTCTTCCGAGCAAGTAGGAAAGTCAGAAATATCAACATTGTGGAGGCCTGGATTAGCTTGTGTCATTAGATTGATTGTGAATGGAAGTCGAAGCATGGAAGAATAGTCATTTACTAATTTTCAAGAATTTGTTTAGATGAATAAATTGAAAATTCTATTAGATTCATAAATTGAATCAGTAACCATAGAATGTTTTTTGCTCCTTCATCCAAACAGACTCTCAAGCAGACACAAGTTTGGATCGAAGAAATTTTTACTAATTAGCAACCATGATGTAAGATTGTAAGTTAAATATTTAGAATAATAGCGGAAAGGCATCTTTTTGCATTTCAGATATAAACAAACTTTTATGATGACGACATAAGCCAACGAGATATGCTTGCCAATCCATTAACTCGAATCTTGTTGGCCAAATAGCTGACGTCTTACACCAAGGCATGAACCAAGGAGGTGCTTGCCAATCCATGAACTCGAATCTTGTTAGCAAAATAGCTCACGTCTCATGCTAACCACTCTTGTCCAACATTCCATGCTTTTGGAAGTTTCAAGATAATTTGGCCAATTAACCAGCGTGACGTACGTGCCTAGTTAGCTAGCGAGATACCTAATAGAGTTGTTACGTGCTCTCTTTTTTAATTGGTAGATGTGTGTCTTTCAAAGTGTCCCATCCGAATATCGGGTACGAAGAACGCAAAGAAACACATCCCATCACGAGGCTAGTTTGAAACACCGTGTGTCGAGTCAATTTCTGCATCCTTCTATCAAGAAAGTTGTCTGCGTTGCTAAAAAAATTTTTGAATTGTGCTCAAACTTGATATGATTATGTTTTAAAAATAGAATACATCATTTGAAAAGTCGAACCCAAAGTTGCACCACGGATAGCTCTACCCACGACAAGGCTAAGGGCAATAACAAGCAAAAGTCCACATCATGCCACGTTGAAAAGAGAGAAGGAATGAAACGTTTGCTAACATCTGGACACAAAGGCATGGATTTAAGGAAAAGGGAATTTAACACGCATCGGACTAAGTGATCTGATTATGAGCTCCTAGATCTTCTTGGAGAAGCGTTCCATATACGGATCATGCATAATTTACATATTCAGAAGATTATCATTTGTGTTAATTTGTGCACAAAACACAGTTTCTATATTTTGATTATGGAATAGTCAGATATGTAGGACCCAACCCACCCATAACCCAGCACCTGTGCAAGGCCAAGACCCCTTCAAAACTGGTGCCGTGTCGGTTTGAGTACCCAGCGTGATGCCACCGCCCCAAGGCCGCTCAAAAACCGAGCCATATGGCCTCAGACAGAGAGAGAGTGGTGGCCTCCGGTCAAAAAGAGTCAGGGGCACGCAAAATTATTTAGAGAGAACCTGGATTAAAAAGAGTATCTTTTTCGTGGTGACATAAATATTTACTAGCATTATCATACATTTTTCTTCCGACTTTACTGGGGCACTGAGATACGCTCCATGGTCCATAGATTCGTGAATCCCTGTTTTTTTCTCTCACAATCTTCTTGACATTGAAATCAAAATATTAAAAAGGAAAAAAGGAAGAATGATAGGCTTACCTGTTGGTTAGTCAAAATACTTTCCATTGATTTCACGTGATATTCAGATTTTGTCTCGCCCCCAAAAATCTTTTTATGAAAAGCAGTCACTTTTCTGGTTACTTTGGTGAACTTGTTTACGTCACCTTGGTTCTTCCTTTTTTTTTTTCTTTTTTTGGTGAAACCTTGGTTTTTCCTTAAAGAACAAGAGATAGAGGATGAATTTTTGGGTGGCAATATACTATCAAGTAATTGCTTGCATGATGTTGGATTTGCATTGGCTAAACAAAGATACAAAGAAGGACAGGTGAAATGAGGTGTCAATCGGCCAACCGAGGACTGATTTCTTCCTGCACCACAAACATCACATACCCAAAACCTATCCTGACATCCATCGGGTACCTTGTGGATCCCACGGCCGGGATCAAATCTGGTTCAAATCATTTTTAACCGAAAGTTCAGGTGAGGTCCAAAGGCTTCAAAATTTGAACCAAGCCTGGATTATTCTTGTATCAAATGTTCAATCTGCTCGTAGAAGCACGGCGGCTATACAATCCTACGAGTGATCATTCAAGTTCTAGATGGCCAGGCATCAGACCGTATCAAATTTAGCTCTCATTGATTAGTCTTTACATCAACCATGCATATTCTTACATCAGGCTATTTGGATACCTTGTATCTACGGATCACAAGGGAATAAAATATCACCAGAGAAGTTGCATACATCCAAAGATTGTAGAATATGTACTAGAATCAACTAACTCTACTTTCAATATGATGTGGCATTCCATTTTGATCTTTTTAACAACACATGGGTTTATCAAGAGTCTGCTAAACAAACACAATTAAGTAACAAGCAGATGTCTATCGAAGGCATAATTTTCACGGGCTTGACTTTACCACGACTCCTCTCCGAAAGTTGCCAATGCTGCTAATATATTATTCAGCACTAAAAATAAAACGCCATGCTTGACTCAAACAGTCAACCGTTACACTAAATTCTGAGAGATTGTACACAGATATTGTTGACTTTTGACTCGTCCTTGACAAACCAGACACAAGAAATTTTTTTTTGATAGAGATCGGATGCATTAAATTAAACTAAATATATATAAATACATTCATGAAAATCAGAATAAAATATTCAAGACGCAACCAACTCTATTCTATTCTTACCCCAGACCCACAACAAAACTAGCCTACTTGTCCCCCTGGAACGTTACACAAGCTAGCTCCCATCCTGTGATTTGACCAACATATATACTATCCTAGAACAACAAAGTATATATGCCATACATGCACACCAGTACGTAAATTCTTAAATGACATCCTCAACAGCATCCTAGCTCCTATGATATCATGTAGCAATCGGCTGTGCGCTTACTGTCTCCATAGTCTTGAAGGCTTCAAACCTGGGCTCCTTGGCCTGGAACTTCTGCCCAACGTAGAGCTTCATGTAATCCTCGAACACAAACCTGGGATAGACCTCGTTCTTCTTCTCTGCAGCTTCCTTCTCTACTAAAGCAGGGGCCGGGAAGATGACCGCGTCGCTCCCTGGGTTATAGAACGAAGCGATGGACATCCTGTTCCCATCGGTCCGGGCCACCACCCTGTGCATCACACTCTTGTACTTTCCATTGGTGATCACCTGTACCAACCAAAACCTTTTTTGATCATTATCTCCATCAAAGCTGTATATGCCTATATATATTTTATTAGTAGATGTTACACACCTCGAGCTGGTCCCCTATGTTGACAACGATGGAGTGACGCATGGGAGGCACGTCCACCCATTGGCCATCCTTGAGCAGCTGGAGGCCGCTCACCTGATCATCTTGGAACAAGAGAATGATGCCACCAGCATCGGTGTGGGCCCGAAGGCCTTTGATCAGGTCCGGGCGAGGGCAGGGCGGATAGCTGCTTACTTGGTGCCAAAGGTTGGTCCTTTGGACCCACAGAAGGCCTTCTTGAGGTAACCTTTCTCCAGCCCCAGGTTCTCACACAGCAGATCCAGCAGCCTTTCCGCCAATTTCTCCAAGTCCAAGGCAAACTCCCTCATTTTTTCCTACAATTTGCATCACCACATGATACTTAGCCAATGCAAACAACAGCTATAGCTGAAGCTAATCAATGTAATAGGTGGCATGTTCACAATGTTTCAAATGGTCACGTATATACCTGTACTGATCATCAAGATCAGGGATTTCGTAGAGGTTGGTCTCAGGGAGATGGCTGACGAAGAACGTGCTCTCCCAGTCCATGTCGTTGGCATCGGAACTACTCGCATCTTCCAGTGCTTTGCTGGCAAACTCTTTGAACCTCTGCTCCCTGCGTTTCCTGTAGTGCCCTTTATTCAGCCTTTCTACCGCATCCATGAGCTCGTGGGAGATACCATGGTTCAATATCTGCACCCAAATAACGGTAAATTCCACTGCGGGGTCAAGTTGAATGCTAAAAGAATATGGTTAATATTAATGATGATATCGAGATGCCAAAATTAGTTGTTGTGGTCATCATGATGAACATTCATTGGAAAAAGTTAAGCTTGTAGCGCTATTTTATTAAGCACCTCAAAGAAGCCCCAGTTCTCGCAAGCATCACGAAGGATCTCCATTGCTGCTCCCCTGTCATTCCCCTCTAGCTTCTCCATGTCGATAACTGGAAAACCTCCATCTCTCTCTCTTTCTCACACAGAAACACACACACACACACACCAATCTTTTTATCTTTCTATCTGCAGTGCAGTGTGCGGCTGCTGAGGGGGGAGGTATTTATAGGCGCCAATGACTCCGGATCGGATCGGATGCCCATCAGGAAGACGTATTGAATCCAATCTCCACGGTAGAAACCGGCACGTACCCCACCACCTTTAATTGGCTGTTGCTAGCGCATCAAGCCTTTCACTGGTTTCTCCTTCCGTTTCTCCCACTTTCTCTTCGTTCCAAGTCACAGGTGGGGACCGGATTGGCTGCTTCCTCCAGTCTTAGCTTCTTGTGACGGGAACTGGCGGGCGAACGAATACTGTTCTGTGGTAGCGCTACGAGTGCCCATTCCTTTTATGTGTGGAAGTCCCAAATGGCCCCATCTTCTGAAATAAGCTCACATGCATGGACATTGTGCATATAATTATATGCCACTTGACATACTGGGAATAGCCTCGCTTTCCCCAGTAAAGATGTTTCTTATTATTAGAATCCCTGGATCTTCAATAGAAAACATCCAAGAGGAGATGAAAGTTTGGCTGGAAGCTCAGTCTAACTATTTCTTATTCATACATTGAGGGAAAAAGCAAACAGAACACCTCTATGGAACCAAATAATATCTTCCCAGTTTTTATTTGGAACACCACCACCACTACTTGGAAATGGGCCACACACCAGGACATCACATGCGGCCTTGGTGCCATAGCTTCAGTAACATTTAAGATGTTCCTTTTTTTTTTAAGTGTCAAAATTTTCATAAAGGAAAGACTTCCATTGGTGAAGCCATTGGCTAAACAGGAAAACAGAACTATTTCGAGCGTAAGTGTGGTGCTTACAGCTGTAGATGGTCCCGGTGAACGTCACTGTCGACTGCCCAGAAATGAAATGAAACCTGAAGGCAAAAGCCATGCTCATGCTGGACGAAGGGAATCGAGTTCCGTAATTGGTTGGATGTGTTTGGTAGGGACCTACCAAGCCTGACGCCGGTATAGCGGTAGGTAAACTTCATCCTTGAATTATGCGGTGTTCCTACTCATGATAATACCTTTATGCATCACATTTCTAACTCCAGTTTTTTTCTTTTATTTTGCCGAGTAATGCATGAAGACCAGAAAAAAGAGGAGGGAAGACAATATTGTTACATATGGACTGAATTGGAGCAGGAACCAGCGCAATTCAAGGCTGATGATGCGGCTGGGAATTCAGTCAAAATGTTCAGTCTTCGGAGCGAACAGGTTGGCGTTCAAAAATTAAGAAATTAATAGTCATATAGCTCATTTAGTGAGTTGGCTATTCATGCAAATCTTTTCAAATATTCATAAACACCCACTCTATTTTCAAAGTTCAAGTTGTTATATCCGATACATTATTAATTTATATAAGTTCAGATCCTCTCTAATTCAAAGAGGGCTAACCATTCTCCATGATTTGCACAATGACTCTGACTAGATTTGCCTCACATCATATATGTCAGTGAGGCTCATCTAATCACGAACATTATCCTGATCACGGAAGACTGTAAAGGAAGAACCAATCATTCTAGTTCGATGCTGACTTACTTTATTTTCTGATTAATATAGTATGGTAGTTGTTGCTGCCAAAATTCGATCTTGCTTAATGGATCTCATCAGGGATCCGAAGATGTAGAGGGCACTGTTCATCTGTAATGATGGGTCTTAGAGTTGCAGATCTGCATACAAAAGAAATGAAAAAGTTTGTCAGATCGTTTTGATTAGGCTTTCCGATGTTTAAGTCAGATCAAACTTTGAAATAGCAGTAAAGAAAATAATAAATGATTAGAGTCATATATCTTGTTTTGTTTGATATCTGGCTGATCTGGAGATGATCAATCCGATTTTGATCTAAAGATGATTGGCCTAATTTGGATTTGATTGAAGAGCCCGGAGTCTTCAATCAGGATCGCTCGATCTCTACGTTCTCCATGGTTTTTATCTAATCGGCCATGGGTCCGAGACGAGACGATGAAACCTAGAAGTCAAAACAGTGGAGTAGGAGAAGAGAGATGGATCCTGAGAGCTAGTTGCACAGATGTCGTTCATGAGTCGCTTCCCAAAGCTACCCACGAACTCGCCCCTTCGAATTGGCTACCGTACAAGAGAGATCCTTTTTCTCTTTTTCTCCTTAGTCATATTTACTCTCTTTCACATCGAGATCGACAACGAAAGAGAGAGATGCATGCGCAATTTGTCCAAAGAAAATGTTAATATTAGATCACTAGCAGTTAGTGCTTCTAATTAATTAAAGAAAGAACAAAGGGGAATAAATAAATAAATAAAAGCAACATGATGGCATTTGAGCTACAATGAGATTGGTGCTACAAACTTTAAGTCTTGACATACCACCCAAAGGGCCTTGGACGGTTGGACGGAGTCACTTCGACGAACCTCACAAAAAAGAGCACTTGCTTTCTCCATGAAACGTGTGGGAACAAGCTGGCCGGTTCAGGTGCAGATCTAGTTGTCGAATTCCTCCTCTTTGACCTTACTTTAGATCATGTCCCCTCGCATGTAGTGCCGTGGGCGTCGCTTCCTTGAAGCGCCCGCACCCCCAGTCGGCTTAGTGGCAGACACCACTCATGTTGATCGCCATCTTTAACTCGTCTCCATTATCCATCCAATCCCACCACTCCCTTTAGCCGTTGACGATATAATAAAAAGCAAGCAAATTACTGCTACGGGAATGATGGCATGCTGCATTTAGGGAACAACAAATTGCTAGAAATTAGGTACAATTATGTTAATCTTGATGGAATGTCGGCGCTGCATACAATATTTGATCCATCGAAGTCGGCAAGTCTCATCCACTTATAATATATCTACGTCTCTCGTCCTCATTAACATTTTGTAATTCACACGGTCATTTTCTTCAAGTTGGCGAATCTCATCTCTTTGTTTGCCAGGATCTTCATGTTGGGTAGAAAATTATTAGTATAGGGTGCAATGCAGGTGGCTGTCTTATTCCCGTGGGTTGATGTCACCTTCACGAATATATATATGATGTCGAACAGCCAAAGTTAATTGCTCCAACTGGAAGCTTGGAGTGGGCAAAGTTTGAGAAATATTCTGATAGATCTAGATGCCGAGGAGAGATGGCTGGGTGCTTAAAAAGTAGAATATCTCGGTGCAGCAATCCAATCCAACTTTTTGGCAAGGACCAACTTAGTCTGTGCTTACCAGCATCTTGCGGCTGACTACGCATTTGCAAAGTATGTGTTGTGGTGTGATAATTGATGTAGACATTGGGAGGCAGATGATGGCTTAGGCTGCGCAAATTCTAGGAACTCTCCGGTTCACATCCCGCTGTAGTTAGCGAGGATAGAGAGTTCACGTATTTAGAGTGCATGCAGGTAGTTTTTTTTTTTTTGAAATACGATTTTTTGCAGTATTCAAAAAAATATCATAAGATATTATGTATATTTTGGACGTCCATCAAAAATAGATGGTTATATGATGTTTATCTAAATTATTCAAATATTTTTAAAATTTATTCATTTTTATTTTCTTGATATTTTATGCACGTGCGGTCGTTCATTTTTCGATGGATGTCTGCGAAGCATACACAGCATCCTGCAGTATTTTTTAAATATCACAGTAAATTTTTTTTTGATTTTAAATTTTATAGACTAAAATAATAAGAGAAGAGAAGAAAAACAACTGCAATAACTTGCCACTAATGCGGGGTTGGAGAAGCATTTCAACTACTTTTTTTTAATAAATTAAATTTATCAAATCAATTTATAAATACATATATTTGTAAATTAAATAATAAAATAAATAATAAATTAAAAAAATATATTTATAAAATTTATCCGTAAAGTAAATATAATATGGTTGACTACGTATATCGTCATTGGACTCCAGGGCTACTTTAGTTGCACCTGTTAGGAATGCTCAAAGTGGAGCCTACTAATGGAAAGCTGAGGCGTTCCACGTTCCAAAAGGTTGACATATGACCGTAGGAATCTTCCCAGGTAAACCTCCTGAAAGGACTTCACTTTGAAACTGGCCAACCGTTGCGTGAGCTTTAAAGAAAAAAAGAAGTATAGATGTAAGGCATTCTAGAATAGGTTTAGGTTGTATCTTTTGTGTGGAAGAATGGTTGATCTTCTTTACGAACATCAGCCATTGATCATATTTTCTACAGCTTCTAAAGCCTCCAACCTCTTCTTTCCATACATTAGCACCGATAATGAAATAAATCTTATGCATTGAAAATTGTACAAAGCAAAGTTCATGATGTCGAATAAAATCAAACATTTCTTTGTATGATAGATACAATCCATATCTTTTAAGATTAGAATTTCTAATCAAACTTATTTAAATGACGTCCACACTTCAGACTCCACCATTCTGGCTCCCTTTCAAAAAATATTAATTTTGTGGATTTTTTTTGGCTCGGGGAGCGGCTAGCCAGGGTTCTACACATGAATCCACTGTTGGACCATCGGCCGACCACTTTAAGATTTTTATATACAATAAATGATAGAACTTGAAATTTTTTGAGATCCATGCAGTGAAAGATCTAATGGTGGATTCGTGCGAAGGACGGTGAATCCTTCTTTGGCGCCAAAGATAAAATCCCTCCTCCAGGGGAAGCTATCATTAGTTGGACGAGGTCCAATGGACCACGCTAAATGCCACTGTGGATAGCACGCCATATTATACCCCTTGTATTGGACCAGTTACGATCGCGCGCTACCCACCGTGAATATGCTCCGCGAATTGCCCGGGTGCGCTTGGACCTGGTCCATGCAATAAAGTTCCAGGAAGGGAGAGGAATTTACGGACAGTCAAACGAGTGTAAGCCATGACGTCATGTTGCTAGGGCCAATTATTCGCGGGATGCTTCGAGGAATTGGAGGACAAGGGAACAGTCGGAGCCGGTCCCCCACCACGTACCCGAGGCCATCCCTCGATTATTTAGTGGCTTGCTGTCCACGTGGGTTTGCTTCCCACCGCGCCCCTGTGTGCCAACAACCCACCCGC
Source organism: Elaeis oleifera (assembly GCA_000441515.1). NCBI lineage: Eukaryota > Viridiplantae > Streptophyta > Magnoliopsida > Arecales > Arecaceae > Elaeis > Elaeis oleifera. The sequence continues at coordinate 511,803 of KE505047.1, read as the reverse complement.
CATACTTCACCGGCTGCATCAGGGTACCAGCCATCATGCATCCGGTGAGAGCCTTTCCGCGTTGTCCTTTACAACACCTACATGAATTTTGTGACTTTTCTTTGAGAGTTGTGTCAGTATGGTACCACCCGTGACGAACTATCAAGTTCTCATGCATGGTGATGCGGTCAAAAAGGTTGACGACGAACCCATGAAGGTGGGTGAAGAAATATTGCCAGGATAATTGTTCATTTAGTTTTATTTCTTAATTTCTTTTGTTGGGGAACATAACGCAAGGAAATTAAAGGTGGATGATAAACGACAGCTAATAAGTATGGGACAGATCGTTGTTCAAGGTGCATCTCTGCAACGTGCGCTCGGGAGAACTAAAGGTGGGGTCATGGGTTGGTATCTTTTCTACAAAGTGTTATTTGCGTTAGAATTAGTGAGACGGAAGGACAATGTGTATGGCCCGCTAACCCAGGAATCGGAGAGAAGTGACAGAAGAGATCAGCAAGTTTTTAGGATCGTTGTCAGTTGAAGTGCCAGAGAGATTAGAAAATTTGTCCAACTTTCGATCATGAGCCTCCTGCTAAATATTCTCCAAATGTATCATATTTTGCATGCAAATAGCCTTGGGTCTGATAGGTGGCGGGTGCGCTTGGCTGTGTATAACTACACAGAGTCTAGGCCTATTCTACTTGTCATTTTCATTTAATTGAAATTACATGTTATATTAATACAATAATAATTGCAGTTACAAGTAGTTTGTTTGCATAACTAAAAATAACTGAGTTCTTACAGCATGATCGAAATCTTGGTTCTCACAACATGTCTTAAGAGTGTCTAGTCGCAAAACAAGTTATGACAGTTTTAGTAGCTAGGTTGACATATACGTATACCAAAGTACATCCAACAAGCTGAAGTTAGCTGCTAACTGATTGTAATTGTTGTGGATGTGAAGATACACTACTATGGAAGCTAACAGCAGATCGATCGTCAGAAATTTTAAGTAATACTCAGGTACCACCTCATCATTAACGGTGGAGGGTGATGCCCATTTTAAAGAGCTTTGTAGAAAACAACAGGCACCGGAGAAGATCAATACTTTGGTCAGCGATTAAGAAACAGACTTGATACCACAGATGTTCTACGGAATAATGGATGGACGGTTCCAGCAACTTGCTCAGTGTCTGCTCATTTAGTAAGAGTCCGTGGTTTGCTATCAAGACGTGTCAAGGTATCAAGGGTCACCCACCTTCTCCAATGTTGCGAGGAGAACTTGGTGAAAAAAAAGGGTTAGGCAAGGCCTTCGAGATGGTTGGGATCGACTGATAATGGCAATCTATTGGAACGTATGGCAAGAGAGAATCATTTTGTTTGGAAGAAAATGGCAAGAGAGAACTAACAGAATTTTTTTTGAGAAAATGGAGTAGCATCAACCAAGTACTGAAGAAGGCCTTGACAGCTTTCGTAGAGTGGACTGAGCTTTTTATTTGTCAGAGACTGGAGTGGGCTGAGCTTTCTTATTAGTGACACACTACAAGTTCACCCTCTTCAAGGATCTCTTCCCTTCTCCGACGATTTCAGCTTCGAGTCGACCCTGCTTAATTCCTTCGCTTTATTCATTTCCTTACTACTCTTGTTTTTTCAGATTCTCTTTGTAACTTTTTTACACTAAAATATAGTTAAATTAAATTGCACAAACGTCTGGCAACCTGAGTCAGCATTTTTGTTCGGTGAAAATTAATCATCACCAAGATTTTTTTTTTTTTTCAAATGATTAAGGGAGGCAAAGAACTTGCCACCGTACGTGAACTATATTGAGATGAAAGATGGGGATAGTTACAAGGATAGGATACAGGACAATGAACGGCAGGATACACAGTTTCGTGGTGAGTAAAGAGCAAACTATTCACCAAGAAGTTTCCAATGTTGATGCTTATAGTGGAATGAATGTGTAACTCTCAAGAAAGTTCTTTTCTCTCTTTGGAGAAAACATTGTTAGAACATTATAGAATAATAGAATTTGAAGAAGAAGCCATTGATGCCATTCGTGATCTCTCGAATCATTCTATCTGTAACTACAATAAATCGAACTAGATGTGCTCCTCATTATTATCAAGCAGCATCTTGGTTTCTAATCTCAATTTTAAATATTCCCAATAGTAGAAGCTCATAATCTCTCGAGTGAGTTGGGGACGAAGCCCGTAGGAATATCTTTTCTAATATACTTCAAGGTATCTTTTTTTCCAAAAATGCAATTTTATATGCTAGTCATTCTGGCAAGGTTCATGCTTGTAGCATGTCATAGAGTTCTTAAGTTGACAGGATGATCAATGCAATGTTATATATTTATAGTATATGATATATTTTATTTATTTATCTGAATTTAGGCATCTGTTAGAGATAGTATCTGAATCAATTATAAAAATTGAAATAGACATTATCTATAAACATTATGTGAAGTTTTACTTTATCACAATAACCATTAAGTATATCCTTATCACTTTATTGGAGGCTTATTATTTCATAGTCCATATCAAACTAAACCAACTAAAATAAATCCCAATGCATATTAGTGTGGGCCATATCTGGATGAGGCTTAATCGAATAAATTTCAATATTCACCGACTTGATCCAACTTAAGATAATCATTTTCATTTTAATTATTTAAAATATTTTAAAAAATCTTTAATAAAATTTTATATAATTAAAAAGTTGACGTAGATTCATATTTAAAATATAATTGTTACGTAGGATATATACTGTATATATAATTACAAATAACCATCAGTGCGAATTATGGTAGCGAATAAATTTCAATATTCTCCCACTTGGTCTAACCTAATATAATCATCTTCATTTTAATTATTTAAAATATTTTAAAAATCTTTAATAAAATTTTATATAATTAAAAATTGATGTAGATTCATATTTAAAAATATAATTACTTAATAGGATATACACTGTATACATGATTACAAAATAATCATCAGTATAAATTATGGCAGCAAAAAAATCATTAATCAACAAATGACCTTCCATATATTATAACACTAATGACATCTTATAATTAAGTTCTTTATGTAAAATTTACTTCATGAATAGATAAAATTTTATGTCTATTTCTTAATCTTTTTATATCATATGGTAAAAAATTGATCAGCATAAATAAACTAAATTTTATTATAAAATCAAATGTGATAACTTTATATATAATACCCAATATATATTAATCATAAAATAAGTTAATAAGCCACATGATCCCTTAAAATCTTGAGAGAGTCTTTTAGTTAGTGGACCTATAATTATTAGTTATATATTAATATGTTCCACAAATACTGTATTCTTTATTCTCTCACAAAAAGCCAAGTATTTAATATCAATATATTTGCTGATCCTTGCACTCTTTAGTAGAATCTTATTGTAGAACTATTATCATAGTATATCTTTATCGGTTAGTTAATAGAGTCAAAAATTTCAAGTCCTATGATAAAATTTTACAACCATATAGTTTGTGAGAAAGTCTCATATAGATTACATACTCTGCTTCCATAGTGGATGTAGTGAACAACATCTTATTTCACACTCATCCATGATATAGCATCTCATATAGAAAGATAAATCTGTTGATAGACTTCCTATTGTTGGTGCATCTAGCAAAATTCAAATCCTAATAGTCTATTACTTCATGATGATCAGATCGACTATATATGAGTATGTAAACTTTTATACCTTATAAATAATGCATGACTTTTTTGTAACTTTTCAATGCTCCAACCCTGATCATATTGATAATATCCAAATATTGATGTAGCAAAAATAATATCTGGACGCATACCAATATGGGCATAAATCAAACTCCCAACAATAGATGTATAAGTTATGAACCTTATTTTCTCTCTTTCTATCTCATTTCTTGGATATTGAAGTTTATCAAAATTATCATCCTTTATAATAGGAGTAACCTCAAGGAACATTTTTTTATCCCAAATTTCTTTATTACACGAGACACTTAAGTCCTTTAGATAGTCTAAGTAACTGTACGGATCTATCTCTATGAATCTCAATATTGATAACATAACATGGCTTCATCTATATCTTTCATCTCAAAATTTTAGAATAAAATTATTTGGATTGCTTAAATGGATTAAAATCATTATTGATAAGTAGAATATTATCCATATAATACTAAAATTATGAACCTACTCCCACTAATCTTTGGGTATATACATCAATGAACAGTATTTCTTCAAACCCAAAGAAGTAACTATCTCATTAAATTTGAGATACCATATCTGGAAGCTTGTTTAAGTCCATAAATAGATTTTTTTAATCTGCAAACCATGCGCTCTTATCTATTGATAACAAATCATCGGATTTTTTCATGTAAACTTCTTCCTTTCTATCACCATTGAGAAAAAATTGTTCTCACATTTATATGATGCAGTTCTAAATCAAAATAAACTACTAAAGCCATGACAATCCGAAAAAAGTCTTTGGATGAAAAAGGAGAATATATCTCAAAGTCAATGCCTTTCATTCATGTGAACCCCTTTGCCACAAATCTGACCTTATACTATTCAACCTTACTATTGGTATTCCTTTGGTTTTATAGATTCATTTACAACCTATTGGTCACACTTCTTTAGGTAGATCAACTAATTCTCAAATATAATTGTTATTTATAGAGTCCGATACTTCTTTCATAACATCCAATCATTGTAAAAAGTTCTCATCTTTCATAGCTTACAAGAACATCTCAGAGTCTTCATCCTTTTCACACAAATCAGTCACGTATACCATATAATCTGGAGGTATAGTAGATTTTTTTATTCTAAAATATTTTTAAAGAGCTGTCCTTTGATCCACTTATTCCAGTAGTTGGACAGTTGCTTCTTTGGCAATAAACATCTTATGGAGTGAAAGTTGATGAAGTAGTGGTCTCTTCTGAATGTTATCTTGAGAAATAACAATATAAATCATCACTTCAATCTACTTTTCAAGCCTAGAATTTATGTCTTGTATTTTCTCAAAGATAATATCTCAAGATTCTCCACTTCACTAATTAAAATCACCATCCTCTATACCCTTTTGACCTCTCTGAATAACCAATGAAAAACCACTGGCCATTTGAGATCAAAAGTCTTTTCTTATGGGTTGTAAACTTTGGTTTCAGTTACACATCCCTATATATATATATTTCAAACTAGATTTTCTACAAATCCATAGCTCATAAAGAGTCATTTTAACTATCTTAGTAGGAATATTATATAATATATGCGTAGCTATCTTTCAACCTCATCCCACAAGAAAATAGATAAGATAAAACAATTTATCATAATCCGAACAATTTCTTTAAGCGCTTGATTCTTAGCTAACCCTTCTGATCTGGTATGCTTGATATATGTACTAAGACACAATATCATGGTCCTTTAGAAATTTCGCTAATGGCTCTAGCTAGCCATTGTTCCATCTCTATATATTTACCATAGTATTTATCATCTCTACTGAATCTAACTATTTTAATCATTTTTTCTGATTATCTCTCTATCTCTATTTTGAATTTCTTAAAGATCATAAAAATATTAGTCCTATCAAATAGAAGGTAGAATATATCTCGTAAATAATCATCAATGAATGTAACAAAATATTTTTATATGTTAAATATGAAGAAAAGATTTGCATACAATAATGTGAATGATTTTCAAAATTCTTATACACCTTCTAGCATCCTTCTTAGATCTGTATATTTGCTTCGTTTATGCAGTCAACACATGTCATAAAATCAATAAATCCTAAAGTTTAATGATCCTAAGATTCCATTTTTCACTAGTCATTAGACTCTTTCTTCGAAGGTATGTCCCAATTTTCAATGCCATAGCAAAGAAAAGTTTTCAAAAGAATATAAAATAACTTCAAAATCTAAGACTATCATATAGCATCCAAGTATACTGATAAGTGAAAGTACTTAATTTCAATGATAATGGATCATTCACTTTCAAATGGAGGCCTTCTTGATGGATAGCCATATAAGTCATTGGCAATGTGCATGGATGCATTAAAGTCAATCCATCAGATAAATTAGAATATTTACTAAATTAGACTCAAAATACATATAAGAGTAAAGGATATCTTTCTTTCCAACCACTTTTCATACTTTATGTAGTTTTTTTAGGTGACTCTCCTTTCTGTAAAAAGAAACATTTAATCACCTTATTGTTGACCTTACATGATATCAGAGTTAATGCTTTCTTTCTTTTGCTTTAAGTATACCATTTTTTTTATCTACTCTTCCACTAACTTGATATAAATAAAATTTATGCTCTCTATATTTTCCTCTCTCAATCTCTTTTTCTCATGCACACATTTGGTTAGTAATTTATTAACTATCCAATCCTCATTATGTATATTATACGAGACTTAAAGAAATCGTATTCTGATAGAAGAGAAGTGAGGAGAAAGTAGATCAAGAATGCATCTGATATAAAAATCTTAATATCATTTAATTATGCTACGATATCGCTCATCTCTATAGTATACTTATGTGTACTAATTTTGCCTTGTCAAAACTTACCAATTGCTACTCTATGGCATCCAAGAAATCATGTGCCTCATGACATGAAGGGATAGATCCCCTAATATATCATGTTAGATTTCTTTAGAAACAAACTAAGATGATTGAAATGCTTTGATTTTTTGAAAAAACTCTTTTGCTCTGGTATGCTTTCATCAGTAAGTAGTGAAAATTTAACCACTCCAAACATCAGATCAAGGTCATTATATCCTAATATGAGTATTATTTTTTCTTTCCATTCTAAAAATTTGATCCATTAAGAAAAAAAAATTTCTATGCTAATGTCAATAATTATGAAAATTAATACTGCAAATATACATGCTTATATTATCATCAAATAATGAGACTAATTAAACTTTATCTAAAGTAATAAATTTTTTATATTTAATTTTGACAAACAATCAGGTGCATCATTATGTCTCTCCTTTAATCAAGTGTTCTGTTAGATTTTGGTGGCGCAGCGAAATACTTCGGCATTTAAACTTTTATTCAAAACATCCGAATGTACCAAAATCTTAATGCCTAGAACACCTTGATAATAGAAATCAAAGTATGGTCATAAGAGAAGCTATAGAAAATATACCTATTAAAATCTGATTTGGTGATGATCAATTTTCATGAGATATCTAAGTGTCCACCCGACAATGGTGATCCACATAGAAACTAAATCAAAGAGACGCTCCTTTCGAGCCTAAACGTCAGATTTGAGTTCACCCTGACTCGATTAGGTCAAACTATTTTTCGAACCTGACTCGAACCTCCTCTTAACTTCTTGGCTACTTGACTAGCCCTTTTAGGACCCTCTAAAGTCTTATCTTAAATCTAATTAGACTTGTATTAGGATAGAAAGGCTTGTCCTAAAAGGCTAAGGATGTAGGAAGAGAGGGAGAGGAGTTTTGTCTTAATAAGACAAGATAAGGCAGATTGCTTGGATGAATTCTCCCATCTGCCGCCCTTTTTATAGTTGAAGAGAGGGTGCTAGAAGTAACTTCCATCCACCCTAACTACCCCACAAAAAAGTATATCAAAAAATATAAGAGCCCTTCAACAGAAGGACTTTCAGGATGACACGTCGCTTTGCAGCTTTCCATGCTTGCGCCATCGGAGAGATGCTCTTGGCATCCCTTCATAAATCAGATATTTTCAAATTTTGCTGCATGGTAGAAAAGCCTAATCTAATTTAAATCTATGCCTGAGACTCTCTTAATAAGTGTCCCCTTTTGTCTTAAAGCAGAAGGACTCTTATCATGCCTCTTTGGGAAATCTACAGAACTCTCGTGCACATATGCTAATTTTTCCTCCTCTTCCATGCCATATCAAGCCACCTCATGCCTTAAAACAGATGCTAGACTGATAGAGAGCTGGATAAGCTTCCTCATGAATTTTAAACCCCATCCAGAAGGACTCTACAAGTCCCTCTAAGCCAAGATAAAGCTGCACCTATCATATTGTACGCCAATGCTGAATGGACTCTATCATATCAATGCCAAAAGGGACCATGTGGCACCCTCTAATGGCTGCCCACATCAGAGGTTAATCCAAATTAATGTCTAATTAATTTGGTTCATAAATTAAATCAGATTCGAATCGAATTCAATCCAAAAATAGGAGCTAGGATTAGCCACATGTGCTAGCATGCTCACCGGTTAACCAATTGAATCAATTGATCCAATCAACCTTATTAAATCAACTCTTTGATCAATTTTTTTATGTGTGTGTTCCATTGGACTCTACATCTAGTTAGCAATAGGTCCAGATGTATCTTGACCTAATTCGATTAGATCCGTTTTTAACCGACTAAGGTTCAATTCATGCCAATCCGAATTTAGCAATTAGAAAATCTTCTAATTGAAGAATGAATTAAGATCATTAATTTATTTAAATCAACAAGTCAATATTGACATCTAGCAATATATCATGACTATTCAAAAGATGTAAAATTTGATAAAAATATTAAATATATCCTTCAGTGATAAGTTACCATATAATTCAATCTTTCGATTATCCTGCATTCTGAATATGTTTATGAGTATGGATTTATGTCAAACTCAAACATATATTCTTGTCGATTCCTTATTAATCAATGATAATTCTAATGAAGTATTAGAAGTCCTATCTAATTTTATTTATTTTGACCAAAGTCTTCTAAAGTTATCTAGAGATGAGAATACATAGGATGTTATCTCTTCTTACTAAGAGTTATCAATTTCTTGTTGACTCATAACATCCATACACACTCCACTATATCTAAAATATTCTATTTATGACTTAATATCATGATTGAGTATGAACTAAAATATGAATTCATATACACAAGGTTTTATGGTGGTCTCAGATCTAAGGATCACTTTTGCACAACTTTCACTTAGAGAACTATCTTTTGACATGCATGTAAGGCTTCATAAGATATTCTTTATCGGTGAGTCAATTCAGTGAACTCATTTCTTAATGAACATCTGCATCCTTATATTAGTATCTCCACATAAGTGGCTTGTGAGATTAGCCATCCTTTCCATCAAGCATACATAGGATGTGCCAGTCTGTCCGAAATATTGATCCCTGACTCAATGTTCCCATGATCAGAAATGTTTAAAATTAAGATTTTAGAATTTTAAATCTCACTGGTATGATCCATTCATATCTCCTAAAATCATTGCCCCAACTTTGAGATTCATTGTAATCTTTAACATAGAAAGATGCAACTAAAATGATGAATTATAATGTATTATTTTATTAATATCAAAATAAATATCATTACATAAGTTAAAAAATGATACAGAAAAATTCCATCACATCATTCTTGTGATTAGCTTATAGGACACTTATTCTTTCAATAATATGCTAGTGGTTATACTCATTTAGTAATATATTATATTACTAGTGAACGTAACAAGACATATATATTGGATGCAAGCAAATACTATATCTTTGGTTATAAAAAATATTACTCGATCTATACACTCCTGTCATTTTATCTGTCTAAATATCGAACATGAAGATGCTCTTTTGAAAGCTAATCAATATTTTAATAGCTTAGACATAATTATGATACCATTAAAATCTTATTAGATTAATTATATTTATCCATAATTATATATTATAAAAAATTTTGATTTTACTTGTTTGTGATCACTTTGATAATTGCATCGAATCAATCAAATCAAAAATTGTTAATTCTTTATAAATAGTGCCAATAAATTTTACATACAAAACTTGACAAGAATACATCATCAAGAGTAATGTAATAGGCCCGCAATACTTTATTTACATATAAACAAGTCAAATAGCACATAAATTAACATATAATGTATAAATGTTTAAACTTTTATGCAATAAAACCATATGATAAGGACTTTATCATAATTATCAGAGGATCTTTATACAATAAACTTTTTTATAGGGACCAAAGTGCAATTTTACACAGACCTTTATATAATAAGTTCTTTATTAGGGGCTTAATTGCAAAAGTTTTTTTTTTAAGAATCAATCGAGTTTTGGATTTTGGGTTGGAACCCAAAACCCAAACCCATTAGTCCTCCTTCTTCCTTGTTTTCTTTTCTCTATTACAACCTAAAACCCCTATGGCCAGTGATCAATCTTTATAATCACTATCGATGAGACACTGGCCAATCACAATCATGAGCAGTTGGCCTGAGACCACATCCCGACCATCAATGTGCTGGTAATGGGAAAGTTGATGGGTGATCAATGAAGGAGAAGCCAAAAACCAACACTCCTCTCCTCCAAATTCTAATCGACAGCTATCGGAAGGCCTTAATCGACCAACCATCGATCTCTCCCAAGATCGACCACCCTATTTACACCGATGATAGGGAGGAAAAATTGACGATTTGCCAAAATCTGACGATTCTATCTTCACCCTTTCATCTCCCTTAAAATTCAGTTGGTGGTCGTTGAAAAAGCCCGAATCAACAAACCACCGCTATCTTCTAAGTCTCCGACCATCTTTTTCCAGCGATCAAGAGGGAGGACCACCAATTTAGATTTACCGAGATCCGACGAGTCCTTCCTCTCTTCTCTCCCTTTCTTTTTGAATTCGGACAGGAGACATGCATCCAACGCCAAGGGAGTTGTCATCGACAAGTCCCTACAGTTGCCGGAGGTCCGGCCATTTGGATGGAGGAGGGAGGTGCACGGCGGTGCTTATTATTTTCTACCATCGTGCCTTCTTCTTCTTTTAATTTTCATCTATTATTTATTTATTTATTGATTTATTTAGACAATAATTCAAGTCCATTAAAAATAAATAAATAAATAAACAAACATCTAGTGCCATGGAATCCACAAACGATTCCTTAGACTGACCGTGAGAACTTTGATCTCATGCAACCGACCAAGGTGGCTGATCAAATCTATGTCCATGAAATCTTAATATGCATAAAAAGACTTCAATTTTCAAGTCAAGTACCCTATATGACTCTAATATCATAATATTAGAATTTTATGGGATAATATAACTTACTTGAAAAGAAACCATCGATGTTGTCCGCGATCTCTCAAATCAGCTTACCTGCAACCATAAGAAACCGAACTGGATATGCTCCTCGCTATTGTTGAGTAGCATCTTGATTTTTCAATTCCAACTCTAAGTATTCCTAATGAAAAAAACCTCATAAGCTCTCGAGTAAGTTAAAGACTAAATCCATAGGAGTGTCCTTTTATTATTGGACATTATCCACAATGATCGTATAGAGTTTAACTTCATCATAATAACCATCAAATATATCTTTATTATTTTATTGAAGGCCTATCTTTAATCAGAGTCCATATTAAATTAAACCAATTAAACAAATCCCGATGCATGTATTAGTATAGGCTACATCCGGATTGGGTTTAAACAGATAAATTTCAATAAACATATAATAAAAAATACTTGAATTTGTCACTTCCAAAGAAACTATAATTTTTGTTCCTTGCTTATACTCAATTATAATTGGTTTCAATTTTTTCCCTGAATGAAAATAATTAATTGCAAGTTGTTTATCTTATTATCATCATTCACAATAAAAATAAATTTTGTATAAACATTCATCAGATCTTCTTTGAGATCATGAAATCTTATTTTGACTAATCACTAAGGTATTGTTTGGTAGCCCTTTTGGTATTTCTGAAATACGAATACGAATTTCAAAGAATAGTCATTCATCACGCCTATTACAGATTTCTGTTTGGTTGAAAATTTGCTATTCTACGAGGAATAAGGTGCAATTAATACAGTGATATTTCTAACCTAAATAAGGTACAATTAATTCTCATTAAAGATCTAAAATAACTATTTCATGATCTAACATGGAATAGCTTATTCAAGGTAGATGGGAATAAAGTGCAATTAATGCACAATTAATGCAGGTTGATCGAAATTGATATTCTTGTGGGGCCCACCATCATTTTAGAAGGTGTTTGGGGGAATAAGGTGGAGTAAGTCTTTATTTCATTTAGAATAACGACAATCAAACACTACCTAAAATAATTAGATGCAATTACTAGTTGGTAACAAGGCTTCCAGTAATACCACGATCTCATTGTAAGGGTGCTAATCCAAAACTATTATTAATTATCATAATAGTTAAATTATTTATCAATTAAAAATAATAATTAATAATGAAAAAAAACAACATTATCTGCTCAGAATCATTGCTTATTGACTTCAAAAAAATTTTCCATTATATATAAACCATAAAATGGACTTCAAAAAAAAAAACCTTAAGCGAACAGTGCACTTGTGTGGATGCAGATAACAGTCTGCGTCTGTCTCATACAACTAATTATAATAAACCAATCAAACGGTCGGTAATGTGGATTGTTGGCTACGTATCACGCCCAGGAGCAGAGCGTTGCGCTTCCTTGCACAGTGTGGCATGGCCATCACGCATCCGGCCCGCACTCCCCTCTCCTCTCTGCTGCGATGTTATTCGTAGCGTTTGCTTGCCTTCGTATTAAGAAACCCAGGCATCACTCTTACCTCTTCTCTCCTCTGCCTCCGCCCTCTCTTCTTCCACCTTCCCGCGCCAACGCCTTCCGCCACGCCCCTGCTCTTCTTCTCTCCATCCATCCTCGCTCTCCACCACCTCCTCCAGCAATGCGGCCCCGCGCATCTCCACGTCCCATCGAGACCGAAGCACTGATCCGGATGTGGCCCGCGCCAATTACCTGATCACCACCTCAGCAGCCGGGGCAAGATGGCTGACGCACGCCAGTTGTTCGACCGAACGCCCCAGCGAGACGTCATCACCTGGACCGCCATGATCTCCGGGTACATCCGGTGCGGCATGCTCCGTGAGGCCCGCATTCTCTTCGACCGCCCCGATGCCAAGAAGAACGTTGTCACATGGACCGCCTTGCTCTCTGGGTATGTGCGGTCGAAGCGGATCGAAGAAGCCGAGAAGCTCTTCGAGCATATGCCGGAGAAGAATGTGATCTCTTGGAACACCATGGTATCCGCGTATGCTGAGAATGGACTCATCGACAAGGCCTATGATTTGTTCATGAAATGCCCACAAGAAATGTGGTGTCTTGGAACACAATTATCACTGCCCTGGCTCAGTCAGGGAGGGTCGACGAGGCTTATAAGCTCTTTCGCCAGATGCCTGAGAGGGATGTGATCTCGTGGACAGCAATGATCGCAGGGTTGTCACAGAACGGGAGTGTTGATGAGGCTCGCAACATTTTCGATCAAATGCCGGAGAGAAATGTGGTCTCCTGGAACGCCATGATATCGGGCTATGCCCAAAGTCGAAGGCTTGGTGAAGCTCTAGATCTCTTCGAGAAGATGCCTAGTAGAGATATTCCTTCTTGGAACACGATGATCACGGGATTTATACAAAATGGAAATTTGAAGCTAGCTCAGGAATTATTCGATAAAATGGACGAAAGAAATGTAGTCACTTGGACTACAATGATAACAGGCTACATCCAGGAAGGGCAGAATGAGATGGCTTTGAAGATCTTCTCTGAAATGCTGGCCGCTGGTATTAAGCCAAATCAAGGAACTTTCGTGAGTGTTCTGGACGCTGTTAGCAACATAGCAGCACTCCATGAAGGAATGCAGATCCATCAGATGATAAGCAAAACCATCTTCAATTTGACCCCCTCGTCGGATCTTCTCTCATAAGCATGTACTCAAAGTGCGGTGAAATCGGTATAGCTAGAAAGGAGTTCGACCTGTTACCCCAGAAGGACTTGGTGTCTTGGAATGGAATAATTGCTGCATATGCCCACCACGGCAATGGCAGGGAAGCGGTCCAGCTGTTTGAAGAGATGAAAAGAAATGGATTCAAACCTAATGATGTGACCTATGTGGGGTTGCTCTCCGCTTGTAGCCACTCGGGTTTGGTCGTCGAGGGCTTAAGATTTTCAGGTCTCTGATAAAAGATGGATCGATCCAAGTGCGAGAAGAACATTACGCTTGTTTGATAGATCTTTGTGGCCGAGCCGGACGGCTCGAGGAAGCTGCAAGTCTTATCAATGAGCTTAAAGTTAAACCTTCATCTGCTTGTGTGTGGGGAGCGCTTCTTGGTGGTTGTAATGTTCATGGGGATGTGAAGATCGGGAAGTTGGCAGCAAAGAAGCTATTGGAGGCGGAGCCTAACAATGCTGGGACTTACACATTGTTATCCAACATCTATGCATCGGCTGGGAGATGGAAGGAAGCAGCAAGGATTAGGCTAAAGATGAAGGATAGGGGACTCAAGAAGCAACCAGGATGCAGTTGGATTGAGGTGGCGATAAGGTTCATGTCTTTGTGGTGCGTGACAAGTCTCACAGCCAGACTGAATCGATCTATGGTCTGTTGCAAGATCTTCACCACAAGATGAAGATGGCAGGGTATGTGCCCACCATGGATTTACAGTAGATGCTAGTGATTTGATGGTTCTCTGATCTTTTCTCAGGAGAAAGCAAAGAAGTTTTGGCTTTAGCTGCAGGATCTGCTGAAATTGTCTTCTAGATTATCTGTTTCTATAAGGATTAAAGCTGGTCGGGCATCTCAGTGGACTACATAAAAAGACTGTCCTATGGAGCGAGAGGGTTCTAGGGCATTTTGGGAAGAGGCAAAGCCGGAAATTCGTTTTACCGTGTTCTCGAGGGGCCTCTTGTTTTTTATCAAAAAAAAAAAAACTAGGTAATTAGGCGGATGGGTGTTTGGAAAGGCCTCCTCACGCCTTGCTTTGCTCTTGTCATTCGTTGGATGCGGCTTCTGGGGTTGTTATTGGAATGCGCCTTGCTTTGCTCGTCAATCGTTGGATGTGGCTTCTCGGGTTGTTATTGGAATGCGCCGCTGGTGATCTCTTGTTTTAGTTTTTCATTGATTTACATGCTGGAGGTTTTGTAATAAAGATATATAGATTTTCGTTATGAGTATTTTTTTTTTTTTTTCCGGATAACTAGCAAAGCTTCTTTTTACCGTCCCTTTTCTTTCTCTCCCTTCCTCTCGGTCTCCAATCTCCCTTGGACTTCTTTTCTATCATTTTTGCTATAGAAATTTTTTATGCGCCGCCCGTAGTATAGAAAATCTAACGTAGAGCGTACTGTTTCGTTCTATTGAACTATGTAGCCATCATTTTTCAACGCACATTTAATATTCGTAGTTTTACTTTTTCATTTGAATTTTTGAATAATAAAATATCTTTTTTAAACATTATAATATCTTTTCTTAAAAATTATGATATTTTTTCACAAAATTTATGACACTCTTTCCTTTCGAAAAAATTATGGCATCTTTGCTGATATTATAGCATCCTGTATTAAATTATGATTTTCTACATAATTTTTTCGCACGACGTCATAATTTTTGTGAAGATGTGTCATAATTTTTTAAAGATGTGTCATAATTGTGTGAAGAAGGGATGTCATAATTTTTATGAAAAGATGTCATAATTCTGTGAATGGGTGTCATAATTTTTTCGGAAGAGAAGGATGTCATAATTTTGTTTGAGGGATGTCATAATTTTAAGAAAGGATGTCATATTTTTAAGAAGGATATTTTGTCATTCAAAATTTTAACGAAAAAGTAGAACTACGGATGTTAAATACGTATTAGAAAGCGGTGGCTACATGATCCAATAAACGAAATGATACACTCTATATCAGATTTCCTACACTACGGGTGGTGCACAAAGAAGTTCGCTTTTCGCTATTGTGCTGGTTCTTTCTTCTCCATTTGTTGGGGCCAAGATGGTTATAATTTTATGGTAGTGTGTCTCCATAGGTAAGAATCCACTGCACCGATGTGGGGGTAACTTGTCTCATTTGTGATGTTTGGTTCTCAGATCAGGTTAAATCATGTTAGTGAGGATGTGATGAGCCTAAGGAGGGTGGGATTGATGGGACAAGAGTTTGAACAGATATGTTTGAATATGAGTAGGGATAATCAAATATCATTGAAGGGGTTGATTTACCTAGATTTGAGTAGGGTAGGGTTGATTTGTTCCGCGGGATGGATTGGAGTTTGGGTTGAAGGGGCTTAGGTTCGAGTTGGATGTAGGATTTAGGTCCGATGAATTAAATCCAGGTCAGATGGATTAGGGTTCAAGTCAGTGGTGCAGGATTTGAGTTGTATGGAGCAGGATCTACTGCCAGCGGGCAAGTCAGTTATTCTTCTATAGCTAGGGAGTATACACAGAGAGTCATGTCACTAATCAATCTAGGTATGGTAAAGCAATCGAACGATCAATTGACATGCAAATTGATAGAGATGTTGAATTATTGCGTATTCAACATTGGTATTATTGATTGTGATTGGATAAATCTCGCTGAACATAGTGGGGACAGCAATAAGGTAAGCTGTACTTTGCATAACATGTTTTGTTGTTAGTTGTTGCTTCTGAGTGCAGTGTGCAGGTGTTAGGACCAAAAGCACAGATATGCCAAAGCCGTGGAATCCTAGAAAAGCACTCAGGCAGCTAATCGGTGAAAAGTGACTTGTGTCTGATATGTGACAGGCTTGGCCCAGCCCAAGAGACTAATGTTCTCGTTTCTTGTTGGTTATGGGAATGGTTTAGCTTGAGGTTGGCCTTCAGCCTAAGGTTTGAGGTCCATGCAGGTGTCTGGCCTGGGCCTGATCCATTCCATTGACGCCTCTAGGCGACTATAGCATGACTGCTATTTAACACTACCAGCTCCAATACTTCTCAACTTTCAGGTTCTATGTTAACAAGATGCGTTTTCTTACAATTCTCAGGTTACGTTGCAATGAAAGAGTCAAGATTCAGCATATAACAAATCTATTAGAGCCTGTTTGGATATCCTTATAAACTTGGACTAAAAATTCTATAGAAATCGGGCTTATTGGCCATCTATCTTGTACTTTCTAAAAGCTTGTCTAAATCTAGCCCAGATTCTAGTCTTTGGGCTAGGAAGAAAAATAATTTGCCCTGAATGGTATTTGGTTGTTATAAGATCATACTCGAATAGATGATTCAATCCACAAATCTTATTAATGATTTTAACCCAATTTTATCCTGCTTTTGGTTGGAGGTCATAAAAGATGAATGGATAGGATTGGAAGGATGAATGGCCTACTGTTTGATTTAAAAATTTATAGAAAGAATGGATGAAAAAAAAATATCCATCCATCCTGGCCCATCAATTTATATTCTTCCAAATTGGAAGGATGAGAGAAGAATGGATGGAGCATTGAAGAATGAATTTTTACATTGATAAAATTTATCCCTCATTAATTTTTTGATAAAACTATAATACTTCTTTACTTTTTCATTCATATTATTTATATATATTTTTTATATGTACTATTAATTATATACTATTAAATTTTATGAGTTATTATTTTAATTTTAGTATATAATTTTTATAATTATAATTAAATAATTAGATTATCGTCTATTCCTCTATTTATATTTATTATTTTTAATTAATTATTGTATAATATTAATTAACTACTTAAACTAACTTATAAATTAATTATTTATTTATATAATTAATTCATTAATAATTTATTTATAAAATCATATATTCAATTAAATATTTATATAAATTTTTATATAATTATAGATTATAAAGATTATAAGTTTATACATTGTTTATCTCTTTAATATAAATAAATATTATAAATTGATAATAATAATATTTTTATCAAAGG
>KE505047.1:445282-486539 GCA_000441515.1 Elaeis oleifera | reverse complement strand
AAAAATATTAATATAATATAATATCCTAATATATTATATTACATTATAATAATATATAATAATAAAATAATATAATTATATATTAATATAATATATTACTATATAATTTATAATAATATTATTATGTAATATACATTATATTATATTAACATAAAATATTAATATAATATTATAATTATAATATTGTATATATGTAATTTGCTTATAGAATCGTCTTATCATAAGTCGTCCTATGATAGAACAATTCATATTGTCCGATCTGTCCTCTCAAATTGACAAAAAAGATGGTGAGTCAGTATAAAAAATTACGGTATCATAAGTTGACTTTCGTTCGGACAGTATTTTGATTAATACTTTCGAACGAGCATTATTTTCATAATTATTTTTTAATTAGACATTAAATCAATAAAAAATTCAGCATTTTGTGAACCATCAGGGGCAAAGTTAGTAGCAAAATGCTGGGTTCGCATTAGCTCCGGAGAGATCATTGCGTAAACATAACAGTGTCGCTTAATTCATGAATAGATATCCGGTATCGTTGGTTCAGTTTCCTAATGGATTCCAATCTTTATGAGAAGCACTAGTGGACCTAATTCATGTCCAGAAATCCTGATCCAACAAGATTCAGCTTTATTGCTGATGCGTCAAACCGCCGATGATTGGTATAATGGGATCCAATGCCGGCCATGGTAGAACCGACCAAGATGACTACCAGAGCCGCAGGCCTTTGGGAGATGGTTGAGTTGAGCTTGACTGTGCTCCCACACCACACACAAGCAGCGAAGCAGACGCTTTCGGCCCTCCAATCAATTAGTTTAACGATTCTCAACCGTTCATTATCGGTTTCCTCGTTGGACGTCATGATCATACTTTCGGAGCTTACGCGGCTCCCACATCTGATCTCATCGGATCGGTCGGATCAGCCGGGTTGTCTCATGCTCCTCCCGTTGCTGTACAGGATGAACTGTCATGTTGTCATTGGCGCAGCATGTGGGACCGTAAGTCAGTTTACCGGGCCCCCATGACAGCTGTTACCTGGCCCACCTCTTCTTCCGATAGTGACTCGACACGTACCGAACAGCGTTGTGAGCTGCACGAGAAATAACGACGGGGGGGCGCGGACGGGAGCAAGAGGACGTCCGCAAACGACGCGCGCGTACGTGGCGGACGGGCGATGCGAAAAAGCGCGAGGAGGGGAGCCTCGAAAGGGCTTTTGACGTAGGATGGTCCCATCGGAGTATATTCGAAGGAATGTTCTTGTACCTCTCTTCTGTCTTTTGAGGCCGCGCACATTTGATCCGTCTCTTCGTTCCCCCAACCATAAAAAAAACACAGGTTCCCTCCATGATGAGTCGCTTCCGATTTTTTCTTTGTTTTTTTTGCCTTACTTTATTTCCTCTTGCAATAGTTGCAATGACTCAAATATCCCTAAGTTACTCGGTTTTGTGGTTTCTAAAAAGTTCCTAATTTTTTAACGATTGGTGGTGATCGGTGGACTAGCAATGCGTACTCATAAGATGCAAAGCCACCAATGTTGGTGAGACGAGGAATGTTAAGAAATGAAGAATTTGTATTCATATAATTATTTTGAATATAGAGATATTAATACTTAGCCGTTTAATCTATCTTACTTGTTTCAACTTATTATAAATTGAGATAAATTATATATTTAATAAAATGATTAGATTTGGATATATTTTTTTATCTATTTAACAATAGTTCAAATTAATAGATCTTTTATCTATCGTATATCCAAACAGATCTCTATCTTATTCAATCCAACTTGATTGCCATTCAACCAAATCAAAATTATTCAGCTTACTTATAATAGAAATCTCTACTGTAAATAATAGTATGTTTATGCAAAAGTAAGTGTAAATCACATTAAAGAACAAATAATATTTATGCTAATATTAAAAAAATATTCAATTTGACTTGAATATTGACTTCTGAATGGTTGTCTAAAAATAAATATATTTCAACCAGATATTTCTATTCTAAATCATATTTCAAAAAGATTTTATATAACATATTTATGTCATGACTTCCTATAAAGGCCTCCGTACCCGTCATCAATGAAAATAACCTTTTATCCTTTTAGAATTAACATTGTATCTGATAACTTTATCATGTCATTCCATGATTGATTGAGATGTGATGATTCATTGTTTTTGCACACTTGATGTATAATCCATGACATAAAATTTTATGTAGAATAATGAATTGATGAAAAGAGCAATACTACATAAGCAGGTGATTTAGTAAATTTCTTTTCTCCTCATAGAGATTTGTTATGGAGGAAAACTTGTAACCAAGCCATGACCTTTCATTTTAGATATGGATTGTTAAGACACAATGTCTAGATGTATCACAATATTTGTCAAATTCAATGATCATAACAGCATTTTTTTTTCCAAATTGCTATGGTGGAGGCTTGATAATTATGTGGACTATGAAGATTGTTAATAAAAAAAATCATTACAAATATATCACTTGAATGAAAATGAAACGTTATATAGGATGACTCTTTTTTAGCTTTGGGCAGTTTCAGTAATATATATCTTATAAAAGCAATCATAATGCACACAACTACATAAATTTTTTTTGTTCCTATCTAGAGTGTGCAAAAAAAAGAGTGGTGACAATTCAAAAGGTAAGAATAATAGGTATATAGATGTACTGTCAATATTAGAGCAACCAAAAAGATGGTAATTGAAGAAAAATATGAGAATAGTATGGATCGAGATGCCCTGGCTTTGAAGGACTTTCACTACTATCATACATCATTTGAAGAAGATGGGTCTAAATAAGGATAAGAATGTAGCATGTACTACATACATTAGTAGAAATCTAAGTTAAACTAACATTACATAAGGTAGAGAGCTATCGGTAAGGTAAGCTAAAATAAATACATTGATAAGTTGGATTATCGAAGGATTTTATAGAGTATAATTTATTAATTTATACTAAATATAATAATAGCCCACTCTGGTAGATGTTGTCCATATTTGGCCTCCGCTTCTACTGGTTCTAACAATTTATGCACTACTATGCACATTCATTAGCATGATCACTCTGCACGTACTGTTAAACTGATGATCATATCTTATTGACCTTGACTCATCCAACATGCTTGTATTTGCCTTTTCTTTATTAGGCTGATAATTCTATTTCATCCCTTAAGATTATCTTAGAGATCAACTCATTTGTTTCAATTTATGTCTTCTATTGGCCATCTAAGCAAATATATATATATCTTGTATAGTGATTGATCATTACCAAATCTTGATCTTTCGATTTGCTCATCATCACTATGACCAAATTCTACCTCTTCAATCTATACCTCCATAGGTAGGATTTGTCATTGCTAGCCCAATAAGGGTCATTTGACTTCTATTTGCCTTTACTTCATCTAACCCTATCCACATGCTGCTAATCAATGGCCTCCAGTTAAGTTGTTAGGATAGGATGTAATCAATGCCCTACACATCTCGTCGATCAAAAATCAAAAGGCTGATAAGACTTCCTTGGTACCTATAGAGTAGCAATCTGTGGTCATAATCCCAATCAATTGATCAATTTTTGCCCTTTTACCAAAGCATCACTTCTACCTTTGATAATCGTTTTGTATCTTTTTCGATCCCTTTAAGGCTTATACTTTTGCCATATGTCTTCCTTCATGGAATATTCCTCAATGCCAAAATGGATTGCAAATTGTTCAAAGGATCTTTCAAATCTATGGGGATCTGACTTTATCATCTATATTAATGGGAGTGTTAGTTTTCTTTGGTAAGACGTACCTCTTCTCTATAAATAGATTCTACATCTTTCTCTTTGATGTTCCTCTCTCTTCTTTCTCCTGACTATCCTAATAGCTCCTCCTGATTTTTTTCACTTATCATGGTAAACGAAATTGAGTATTGGCCGAAACAATCTTTTGTTTGATCAACCGACTTCAAACTAATTTGTCAAATCAAAATCCCATCATAAATTAGGGTATCATTGCAAATAGATTTCATTATCAAATTAGAATACTATCACCACCAGCTTGCTAATTGGTTGAGAGCTTCCAATTCGGCAAGTCGATATTTTTTCAACTGAATTCGATTATTCTTGTGCCCTCATCTTTTTTTTGACTGATTCAAGTATAGCCTTTCATATTTCTGCTCCTATCAATTGTATCTGTACTAAAACTATAAGCCCATTACACTCATTCTATCTTATAATGTATAATGAAATGTGATGACAGAACATTAGATCAACTTGAAGCTTCATTAGGCCTACAATAGTGAAAGATTTATTAGCCTCAAGTTTGGAGTAAAGTGAGCGCCATGAGAGCATCAGTTCAATTGGTCTTATACTCATACTTGTATAACTAGATTAGCTAAAAGTAATATAATAGCATGACCTTTGAAATTTGTATTTTCCTGCATCCCTCTTATATTGTAAGGTAATATTTCTTAAAATTTTTTCATGAATGGCTTAGCCATCAATATTCCTTAGAGTTCAGCTCATCCCTTGATAGATCAAGTTGATGATCTTCAATATAGACTAATCAAAATTTTTGACATTTATCATCCTTGGATGCATATACATCAATCTAAAATAACCTACACGCTTGGAAGGACCAACTTACATCCCTAGGGACACAATTGATCAATATTTGTTGAGAGATACAATTCCTACAAAAAGAATAAGCAAAGCTTAAACACAACAATAAAGAGAAACTTATGATCCTAGATTCTATTTGAAAATATCTAAAAGCCTGCAACTCTAAACTTCCAACACTCTTCGACAAGTTAGTCACCTCGGAGCGAACATTCGAAGCTCTCCAAAAGGAGTGAGAAAAGCTACAAAGAGCTATGAAACACCTATAGAAAAAATCCATCATAGTAGGGCATTATTAATTGTATTGGCTTTTAGCCAAACTTTAGTATAATTCCTTCTTACTAGATAATATATTATACTCTTATTTTTTCACTTTCAAATTAAATTTATACTTTTTCGACCTTCCAGTAAATTTTTATATGACACCAAGATCTGCAATATCCATAATCCATATGAGGCTCTTTATTCTCGATTAATTATGCTCCATACCTTATAGCATCTTCATGCATAATTGAGATGATAATGCCCCTCGATATAAAACTTCAATGCGTATGATATCCAAGTGAGGCATAGCTTTTTCTTTGACATAGGTGCCTCGTAGCCTTTGTGACTATAAGGTCGCCACACTACTATCCATCTATAAGAAGACGGCCGATGTCCTCTATCGAAGTGTGCACCTCAGTCCAATTTGACCTCTTGTGCATGATTTTATTATCTCGAATAAAAGTTTCTAGGATATCACATAATTTTCAGTCACATTTTCTTGACTAGCCGAGTTTAAGTCATTGAGTGTAAAGATCTTGACATTCTGCTTCAAAGACTAACAGGCCAAATAACCTTTTCAATTTTGGATCGATCAAGTTGACCACAGTCTGCATCACCACATGTTGTGGTTGGAGGTTCTGGTCTTCAATAATAGAATCAAGCTTCTCTACTTATTCTGTTATCACCTTCAAAACCATCCGATCATGCTCTGCCAATGGCTTCAATATGATAGTTGCTTGGCATGAGAACATTTTCAACATGTTACTTCAATTTTCCTCCAAATAAAACTAAAGTCATATAACTACTTCCTAAAAATCTAATAAAAGATGAGTCGATATCATCTGGCTAGCATCCATTGTCTTCACAGTAGTATCATAGAAAACTAAATTAATACTACTTTCAAGGTAAACTGCTATAAATAGGATAAAGCAAAGATAAGATAAAATACATTAATAAATTGGATTGTGAAGGATCCTACAAAGTACAATTTGACTTATTTATACTAAATATAATAATTGCCAACTCTAATGATTGTTATTCATAGTTGGCCTCTATTTTTGGTGCTTTTAATAATTAATGATATTTACCTTTTACTACTCATATTCATTAGCATGATCACTCTGCACCACTTATGAAATCGATGATCATCTCTTATTGGCCTTGGCTCATCCAATGTGCTCCTATTAGCCCTCTCTTTATTTAGCCTATAATGCTATCTTTAGTACTTAGGGAATCTTGGAGACTGATTTTATCATCTTGGTCTATGCCTTCTGTCGGCCATCTGGGTGAATATATATGCCTTATAATGTGACTAACCATGGCCAAGTCTAAATCTTTTGGCCTCCTCATTATCACCGTAGCCAAATTCTATCTCTTTGATATATATATACAATTATCACATAATGCTTGTACAAGACTTCCAACAAAATTGTTGAGCAGAGCGTAAACACTTTCTAATAGACTTAGCTTTCGGCATAAATAGTTCGATAAATCTAAAATAGATATGTTAATTCATCATTCAATTAAGTAATTAGATCTTTTAATTATGGGTCATATGAGATGATATCACGAGCACTTTTTGTCAAAACCTTCCTAGACTCTAAAAATTTATATTGTAAGCAATGTAAACATGAAATTCGTAGCAACAAGTAATGAGATTAACATATAGTGTAAAATAAGACAAATACTGTGAACCGGCACGTAGCTAGCAAAATAGTCTACAGCAAGCAAAATACATTTTAGATGTTACAAGGATACGTAAGATTTATATAAATTAATGCACACATTTCTACTCAAGGTCATCTAGCTCCATTTGTTATCCTTTATGAATGGCCTCCAAAAGTTAGGATATTTGAATTTTCAAATGGAGTTGAATCAAGCAATGCAAACAAGGCATCAATTTGTAATAAAGTACATGCAAGATTCATGCTAGGACGTAAAGGGCGACCAACATGTTTCTTGGTTCGCTCTCTCTTACACGTCAAGGATCCCAAAATGTAATTAAGATGTTACGAGAATATATAAGATTTATATAAATTAATGCATATTTCTACTCAAGGTCATCTAAGCTCAATTTTATTCATTTTTTATGAATGGTCTCCAAAAGCTAGAGCATCTGAATTTTTAAACGGAGTTGAACCAAGCAATACAAGGCATCAGTTTGTAACAAAGTACATGCAAGATTCACGCTAGGACGACCAACATGTTTCTTGGTTCGCTCTCTCTTGCACGTCAAAAACTCCAAGTTTGACAAGGATCCCTACTTCCTCCAATGGTGAAAAACCAACCGAGCCCGTAATCGTCATTCCACCGATTTCAACGCACTTTTCTCTTAACTTGGCAATAAATTAATGAACACGAAAACATACAACGAATCTATATATTACTAGGTGCAGAAAACCGACTCCCCTCGGCTCCCCACCCCCCCGGCCCACACCGGATTCCAGCTATTCCTTTCAACGGCTCCCGCTGTGACGTGCCGACCAAACAAGTTTGGAGATGGGCGAGCAGAAGATTCTTGAGGAGAAATTGGAGGAGGAAGAGAAGGTGGGGAAGAAGGATCAAGAAGTTCTGGGCCAGAGTACGGTGGCTTTGGCGGCGGCCGAAGCACGAGAAGGCGGCGACGAGCTCTTCGTCCCGCCGCTGAATTTCGCCATGGTGGAGGACGGCGTCTTCCGCTCGGGCTTCCCGGAGACCTCCAACTTCAATTTCTTGAAAACCCTGAAACTCCGCTCCATCATGTGAGACTGAATTCCGTTCCTCCAACTGCACCTGCATTGCCTCCGTTGCCGCTGCTCCAATCGGTTTTTCCTTGTGTTTGATGAAATATTAGGATGTTCTTGATTCTAGTGTTGTTTCTGTTGGGGTTTTGGATTCAGATATCTTTGTCCGGAGCCGTACCCAGAGGAGAACAAAGAGTTTCTTAAGTCGAATGGGATCAGGCTGTTCCAATTTGGGATCGATGGTTCCAAGGTACTTGTTTCTCCTCCTTTTCTGATTGATGTTGGATCTTGATCTTGGAATCTCTGCAATCGGGTTTAGATTACAAAGTTTTTATGGGCATTAACATTAGTATCAAGATGATCTGGAGTTAAAGTTCTGGCTGGGCTTGTGATGCTGGCACGCCAGACGTGTATTTGGCTATGCGGTATTGCTTGCGTGCATGTTCGTCTCTGTCATCCTCTTCTTTCAACCAAAGCTTAGACTTATTTGATTATTTAGTGTGCTAAAGTTATACCTGACTGGTCTTATAGCTTGTGATATCGGTCTCTCCATTGTTCTGATGGTAACATTATTATTTTTTGTGTTGTATTGGCGCCACCTTCGTCATCATCTGTTTCGGTCATCCCTCTGTCCTTTTAGTTCATCAATTGAATGCGAGCTTCCCCCCATCTCTGCTCTCTTTTGTTCGGTCTGTCCCTGTTTCTCCTCCGTGATTAAACATCTCACTTGTTTTCCATCATGTTATTCTCAACTGCTTTTCAATACTTATCTTTGCTGATATGGATCGATGATTGCATAACATTTGTAGAATTGCTTCACCATTATGTCTCTGTTTTGTAAAATATCTTTGGGTTGATTAATTGAGCACAGAAAGTCACACTCATTCAAGTCGCATCAGCTAACACTGCATAATCATAAAATGACGTACAGGTAGCTTCCCATTTCCTCCGAAGGAAAAAACATGTAGTCAGCTTCCTTATTCAAAATTGTGGTGGTTGACACATCACCAACAAATAAAATAATGAAGTAAATCACTAATATGTGGCTCTTGTCTAAACCATGATACAACATTGTCAACAAATGAACACTCACCAGCCTCTGTATATATCCTTTTCGTGTTGTCTTTGCACCCTCGTTCTGTTACAGGTGTCACTGATATTTGCTCTTGTGCCTCTTCCTTCACCTTTACAAGTTAGTTTAGTTGTTAGTTTGTGGCATGCCTTTTTCAAGTTGAATTACAGGCATGCTTAGGTTTCTCCACTTTACCATGAATCTTGTACATCACATATCTGAGCAGGACAACCTCAAAAGGAACCTCCTTCTTGTAAACGAAAATAATTTCTCTTAGATCTTTATTTCAGTCAGTTAACAAATGCAGTCTTGATAGAAATATGCGTACAGAGGTCAGAATATATAGCACTACTAAAAATCTGCCTAAAAGCAAGCTTCCATTAATTGTTTCATTGTTAATATAAATTTCGTCAAGATATTGGACACATGTATATTATACAAGAAGAGTCATGTAGAACTTTCAAAATCCATTTTCTAGGCCAATTTTTTAAATTTTATATTTTTCTACAGCCAAATTAAAATTGTTCTTCCAGCTTTTAGGTAGCAGGGTTTCATTCATTCAATTGGCAGAGTGCTGAAGAATGTTCATGATCCATATAAAGTATGTAATATCTTTGGTAACAGGTAGTATGAATACAACTATCATAAATAGGGGCAAGAGCAATATGAGGAGTAAATTAACAATTGATTTTTGTACAAATGGAGTTTTTATAATGTAACTATATCTAATATGATAAAACCAATATAGGTGTTAAAGAAATCAATATAGCATATGCAAGAAAGAAAAAAATGCACAAGAAGCCATGAAGTCCATGAGGTTCAATAACAAGAT
The DNA here is from genome assembly GCA_000441515.1 of Elaeis oleifera. Classification (NCBI taxonomy): domain Eukaryota; kingdom Viridiplantae; phylum Streptophyta; class Magnoliopsida; order Arecales; family Arecaceae; genus Elaeis; species Elaeis oleifera. Next base: position 477,040 of record KE505047.1, on the reverse strand, counting down.
GCCAATATTTGTTGGTAAAGCTAGCAAGTGATTCCACTATAATGAATAGCTTCCAAAAATACCAGCTCACCCACTTGGTTCTTCTGAAGGTTCGCAAATCAATACCGTGACCCATACTAGTCGGGTATTGGGTCGGTGCAATACTGTATCATACCATACTAACACATGGTATGGTTCCTGTTCCAAATCGAACGGCCAAACTGACCTGGTTCTGCAGTGATTCAGGTCAGTACACCCTGAACCGGTGCTCACACATATGCACTATTATTGGCTTATTTGATTGTGTTTTCTATATTGTTCTTTTGTCAGCACCTTTTTCTGCTTCCCTCTTCCATTCATTTTTTGTTGATGAATTCTTGTTGTTTGTCAACCTTGGATATCTCTATTATGCTGTCCTGCTTGATGCACCAAATATATTTGCTGGATGGACTGCAGTCTAACAGCCACTGTTTACCTCACATTTCTTGGACAATGTTAAGACCAAACCAGACCTTTAAATTTAAGTACCTTCTTAATTGCTTTTGCTATTGCCATATATAGCATGCTTGTATGATAGCTTGCAGAATGGATTTCTGCTAGACTTATACGTGGTAAGATGGACATATATCTAATTATGTATCTTCTACTAAGTTATCTCTGGGGAATCAAATTCTTGTTAATCTCTAGGGCTCAGACAAGATGCTTGGGTCTACTGTGTCCTTCATGTAATGGGTTATTTACTGTTTTCAGTCTATCCCGAACTTCCTTAGCCTACCTAGCAATGATCACTTGATAAGAGATGCCCAATGCTGAATAAGTTAATGCTTATATCCAATAACATCATGGTCATACAAAATTCTGAGAGTACAAGCCTGTCTCCTTTGTCGTTGATTAAAACTCTAAAGATAATTTTATGTTTTGAGGCATTGGATGTTCACAGGACAATCCCTTAAGGTACGCCCCATTCCATAGTCTAATTATGCAAACTCTTTGAAAATAGCATAATGCCCATGGCAACAGTCTATCTTCCTCTGCATACGAGGATTTTTCCTGGCAGCTATGATCTATTTAACAGTAACCTTCTTTCTTATGATGGATGCTTATCTTTTGTATTTGACTCATTCTTTTAGTTGCTATGATTGTATATGTACAACAAAAGCAAGGCAAGATGCAATTGTGGATCACGGAAATATTGTAAAGTCATAGTGGATCTAGTCTAATGGTGATCATGGTGCCTGGAACTGGAAGATATCTTATTTGGTGGAACATCTAACATGAAAAATCAAAGACAAGGCACCTAAATCATCCAATAAAGCTGGAGGTGAATGGTGATTATTCATTCAATCAAGGACAATTTGTTTAAGCCTCTGTTTTGTAAAGTGTCAAGGTTAGTTGTGGTATTTCTGGTCGTAAACTTGTAGTACTAGGGTTATATTTAGGTTTATTATGTGGTTGGTTTTAAAACACTATTTAGAGTAGGATAGGGCGATTGTCTAGGTTTCCTCCTAACATACCAGTTAGATTGGAATATCTTAAAATTATTAGGCTTAATTATGGAATTCTACGTATTTTTTCTGTTTGCATTTCTTTTTGTGCAGATTAGTCTTTTTAGAGAAGCCACTCAACCTTAACTTAGTGATGAAAGGAATCCTTGTCTCCTTAGGAGAACAACTCCTTGTTTCACCTATCCTTTCTTTTCTTAGTAGAAGGAGACCTTTCCTCTTTACTTTGTATTCCCTAAGCTACGAGGAACCATATTGACCAATATATCAGGTACCAATGATGTATCATTAGGTTTTGTTGTTTCAGTAAGTTAAGTGGTTTGCTTATTCTTCTTCCATGTTGTTAACTGTGACTTGAAGGTGCAACTATACAACCCAAGATTTGATATTAGGCATGATTGGATGTGTGATACCCTCAAAACAACTCTTGCAACTCCAAAGGTCAGGCAATCTGGATGCCTTAGCACCATAGACATTTGGGAGCTTGATCATAATGGAGCAAAAGGCTACCTAACAATATAGGCTGGCATCTACCCCACAAGTTAGATGGACACTACGGGTGGATGATCCTGCAAAATAGACTAGGATGAGGCCATAGAGCCAAAATTGCATGTGGCGGATTGGTTCATCATCTGAAATGCAACCAAATCTCACCCATCCTAAGGTTGAATTTGTGAAGTGTAACACAGCCAGCAAGATGTGAGCTAGAACCATCAAAATACGCATGATTGAGGTGAGAAACAAAGGTACAAAAGATCATCATAGAATTAAATTTCAAATATGTTAACAATAGGTACATAAAGGTGTTGAACCTGATTGATCATACTTAGTTGCAATTTGACAGTTCTTTTGATGCAAAAACCTGTAGCATACCTATAAAAGCTAGCAATCTAGACAATTGCTTGGGGCATGATGGTAAAGACTAAACGGCAATGTAGAGAATGGTGGTGTAGTTTTGGCTGTATTCTGAAGAATTGATGAACAAAGTGTGGACATCTATGTAGGATACCTTTTACAAGTGCACTGGCTTATTAAGCTCATAAGCTTAACCTTAGTATGTTGGTTGAACCGACGTCTGTGCTTGCTTCATTAGTATCTCTTGCTCCAACACATCATGAATAATTGTAGTTACAGACATAAGGTAGATAAGTTTAAGTATATATGACAACATGACTAAGAAATCCTTAAAGCTTGTGCTTTACCAGTTATAAGAAGCATTTGCACCGAAATCAGCTTTCTGTTTCAGATATCTTTTACCTTGAATTTTGTTCTTTAGCTCTTTTTGTTCTTTATCTTGACTAGCAGTGATGCTTTCTTTTTTCTCTCTTGGCTCTTAAATGCTGTCCTCTGTAGAATTGTCTAAGTACTCTTCTTTAGATAGATAGGCCAATCCCATCTTTGTTCCTTGAAAAGCTATTTTCATTCTTGTTGCTTCAGGCTAACTACTGCTTTGCCCTTAATTGCATCAGGAAGATGTTTCGCATGATCCACTATCTAAGCATGTAAGGTTGAACCATCTAATATGATTTTTAAAATGCAAATATCTGTTTGTTTCCATTTGGCACCAAGTGTCTTACAAAGACTACAGTTGTGGAATTTCTTGAATATTCATAGAGTAACACATTTATCAATTCACCTATGGCTTCATCTAGATTGAAGTATCCAACATATATCAATGTGTGTCATGAATGTTTATTTTAAAGAAGCAAAAAACTCATCAAGTGCTATACTATCACTTGATAGCTTTCATCCTGGAGACCATAACTTGTGACCAGTGATTCCCTATTTATTTTAGAGGAATGAAATGGATCTAACAATCCAGTTAGTGCCTTAACGATTAGTGAGATAACTTTTAGACCACAATGTTACTTATTAAGCTTACCCATACAGATTGATGCAGGTACATATTGTTCAACTGCTGCTGCCCTACCAAAAACCATACTAAAATTTTGCATATAAATTCAGATGTATTTGATCCTCTTTAAAAGTATTGTTCTCATTTTGCCAGCTACACAATTCTATTGAGAATTTTTTTTGAATGATGACTGTACTTTTTGCCCTATAGAATGCTTTGAATTCTCTTAGTGTTGACTATTGCAGTCTAATTTACTTGCTTTTCAGTTTTTATTTTATTCTATATGCAATGCCTGAACTTAATCACTTCAATCTAATCTATCATGCAAGATCTAGAGCTTTTATAAGAAGTCATATATTCGTTTATCATTCTTGGAAACCACTAAACTGGTTGAACATATGGTTAGGACTATTGCTTATTCGAGATCAGAATAGCTAACCTCAAAGTGGTGCGCAGTATGCAAACACTCCCCATTCCAATGTTTATCCTGGCCACCCTGCCAACTCAAAGCCATGTGTAAAGTTTTCTAGTCAGCAAACTATGAGTGTTAAGAGGTTGCCCAAAATATTGAAGCATCACACGATGTGCCTGTGTAAGTCACAAGCTACCATGAGTGCCATGTCAGATATTGGTGTAGACACCATAGTTTGGCTTGGCACCTGGATGTATGCAATATCTGTTTTCCCTTCCATATTCAAATTCAGTATGTCTAAAGCTCCGGATCTGACATACATTATTACTTCTATTTTTTTATGTAATCAAAAAACTATAATGCTGAAAAAGTATAACCATTTTGCATGAATCAGTTTAATCAGCCATAGGGAGATTGTCACTGGATTTCTAATTTCTTGAATTATGTAGTTCATCTTCACAACTTGAAACTTCGGAATTCAAGGTGAACCTTTTAAGTCATTTGCTCATTAGATAATTTACCCTCAAAATGCCACCACCTACTTAAATAGTTGAAAAATGTTGCATCCTTTGACTCAAACTAGGAGAAATCAGCTTGTTGTCCTTAGGTAGAACAACTTACCCACTTAATTAAATCATCCATTAACCAACCACCACATCATTCTACAAGATTAAAGGAAATCCTTCCGGTCTTCTCTCCGTGTGACCAGGCAAGTTTCTACATATCTAAACCTTTCCTCATGACAAAAATTTGTGAAGTTTTGCATCAAGCATCTCTCGTTCAATTTTGTTGCAGCTAATTTTAACACCTAACTTCCCCGATCATCTTGAACTTTGTGTTTGATCTACTTTCCTGGGCCTAGAGTGCATCACCCCTTAGATTTCCATAGGAATTCATTATGTGTTTCCAGAAAGGAAAACGCACTAGCTCACTTAGTTCCATTATTAACAATTTCAAATTTAATTTCTTGCAACCTTTTAGTCTTCCATGCATGAAGAATCTTCATGAGATGATACTTCTATGAAAAATGCACGCCATCAACTTCTAATCCTTATTTGAGTAGAGCATTCTCACCTTATGCCAAATAAAAGAGTCCTAAGTAGGAATTTTTTGGTTTTAACCCTTTGTTTGGTATGAAGGATGGATGGAAGGAAGGATGGGTGGAGGAAGAATGGATGAGGGAGAGGATGGATGGATCTTCTATCCATCCTTTTATATATTTGGTAAAATATGGAAGGATGGATATAAATGATTTCCTCCTCTATTTGGTATATGAGAAATGAAAGGGAGGATGGATGATATTTATATAATATTTTTGTTAGACTACTCTTTGATAAAAATATTATTATTATCAATTTATAATACTTATGTATATTAAAAAATAATAATATATAAATTTATAATCATTATAATCCATAATTATATGAAAAATATATAAATATTTAATTTAATTTAATAATAATTTATAATTAAATATTAATTCATTAATTATATATTAATTATATAAATAATTTATTAATAATTTAATTTAAATAGTTAATTAATATTATACAAATAGTTAATTAAAAATAGTAAATGAAAATAGAGAAATAGAAGATTTTAATTACTTAATTAAAATTATCAAAATGATGTATTAAATTAAAATAATTAGTAACAAAATTTAACGGTATATGATTAATAGTATATATAAAAATATATATAAATAATATGAATGAAAAATGAAGAAATATTATAGTTTTATCAAAAATTAATGAGGGATAATTTTATCTATGCAAAAATCCATCCAGCAATGCGATCCATCCGTCCTTTCATCCTCCCAATTTAGGAGGATACAAATTGATGGGTCAGGATAGATGGACAGTCCCTTCTTTTCATCTATCTTTCCTGTAATTTTTTGAATCAAACAGTAGATGGAAGCCATCCATCCTTCCAACCTCATCTATCCATCCTCTCATGACCCCAATCAAACACAGGGTAAATGTTCAGCCTTGTATTTGAATCCAGCAACTTCAAAGTATCCGTTCCTTATGAAATTATTATCTTTCATTAATCTTTTAGGATGAAACAAAAGGATAACATTTAGCCATATACCTTCACCTTTCAAAAATCAGTTAAAAAGTTAGCTTGAAGCTGCTTTTCTCATGGACTGTGTGATTATCCTATTGATGGGTATTATTATATTCTTTCATCAATCATATTTATTCAGAAGATACATTTTCATTATTTTGTATGTTTCTATCTTCTCTTGATGCTCAGAAGAACCAAGGAAAATAAAAGGATGGTTATAGTTCATTACATGGTTCTAATACAAGTTATTAATTAGTGCTAATTGCACATAATATGAAATTATTGGACTACAAACCTAAAGCCATCAATACCCGTCTCTCCTTTTCCTACCATCAAATTAACATCTGTTGCTTCTCCCTGTCAATCTTTACTAGCTCTTGGTCCCATTCACAAATGATAAAGCAACTTGTAATCCCAGTCAATCAACACAAAAACTGTAAAAGAGTATGATTTTTTTTTTTGATTGATATATAGTGTTCTGATATCAATGTCTTTTGATGTTTTTGCCTGTTGTTTTCTTCCTAATCTATTGAGCATAACAGTCAAATTAATCTCTCCTCTTTCTTAAGTGATTGACTCAAGCCTAATTTATAGCATGAATTACAGGTGTTGACCCAACCATTCCTTGTATAATTTGTCTCTTTCTGTTGTCTGAACTTTGCAAGAACATGTCCTTGCCAGGTAGATCTGTGGAAAACTTATGTGATTTCCAGGAGTCGTGAACACTAATTTGGTCGCATGCTGTCTGTCAACCGTAGGCACAAATAGTGCACCCACCTGAAGTTCTACATCTGTTGCTAATGGAGGCTCCTATTCCCCATTCTTACTCTCTTCTCAGAGCCTTGTAGCGAAGGGCTGCGGATTTGTTGATTTAACTTCTTCACCCCATGAAAAGTGATAAGAAATTGTATTAGATGAACTGCAGCCGTTTATCTGAAAGGTTGCTTGGTCCGACCCACTCAAGAAGTTGGCAATAGGTTTCATGATATATGTGATGTGATATCAAAACAATCTTTATGTGAATTCATGTATTTTGAGTTGCACTTCCTCTGCCTGCACTTCTAATTTCACATAGTTCATATGTCTCTCAGCCTTTTTCTATATCCTCTCACTATTTAGCTGCATGTGGTACATGACACACCTTTTGCTAATGTCATATGGAATAATTATATTCTCATTACATAGCTGCATGTGCATCTAAACTTTATACATGAATGCATCTGCTTATGAATTAGCTGACTCTCTTTCAGTTAGATGTCTTCCCCATAATGGATTTGTTGTCCAAATCCTAAAACAGAACTCAGTAACTTTTGATATTCAACTGAATGGTGAGGATGAATCCTCTATTGCCCCCATTCCCGAAATAAATATAAACTGGAGAAAATTACTGGTATTATGCTCCCATCCATATTCCTGCTTTGGCATCTAATCTTGTTCCTGACTGTAAAATCCAAACGAGCCCCGCTAATCAAGAACTATGTTACCTGGACCCTTCAGTTTAGCCTCAAATTCAAACCAGTCACCTACAGATGGGTATGCCAACAGCTATACGGGTACATAAGATGGAAATGTTTGAAGTGTCCAACACTTACATGCAAATGCAATCCAACACTTCTTGGCACCCACACCTGAGACATGAGACACACCCCCATATCCATGTAGGACAGTTCAAGGGACATTTTTAGATTTTCTAGTTTGTTGACTATATATTGTTTGTTTCTTGAATTTGGTCAGTTATTGATCATTCTTGCTCAATGAAACAGAAACAGTCAAAAAATGCCTTCGGCTATTGAGCCAAATAGAAGAAAAATTGATGCCCAACCACTAAAATTATTAGTTCCATCTTCCCGACTGCCAAGTAGTAATGCAGTTTAATGATGGCTATACATGCATGCACCCACAAACACCTACAAATTATACAGCAATTTGTACCTGTTATAAAGTGTCTTAAAATATGTGAAATATGTTATGGGCAGCCTTAAAATTTCTGCACCTAGGGGAGTGAGGGATGGATAACCTTTTCAGTGCTATGATATGCTTCTAAAGATGCAAAAAGCCATCATCGGGAATTCTTATTTATCTATGCACAGAAGCAGATCATTTTCTTGTTGTTCTTTGAGTGTTATCATGCCCTTCCTTGTATTGTTGAGTCAATTTCCTATCCTGAGCTCAACATCAACAACGTTTTATATATTTCCATGACATTTTTTCTGACAAAAATGAAAATAAAAGTTTTCCGTTTCAAACATTTATATGCTCCATATGCTGACATCCCTGCAGGAACCTTTTGTGAACATTCCTGAGGATACAATTCGAGAGGCTCTCAAAGTTGTCCTAGGTATTGAGCATGCATAATTTTTCACTTGCATGTTGCTGGCCAGGCTTCAGTTGGAAATTGTCTCTATCGATTATAACTGTTTCTTTTTCAGATGTCCAGAACCATCCGCTGCTTATTCATTGTAAACGAGGAAAGGTAAGAAGCTAAAATTTTTTTGCTATTGCTTCAAATACCCTGGATCTTGCACTAAAACCTCTCTTTGGTTACATGTATTTGTACAGCATCGAACTGGTTGTGTGGTGGGATGTTTAAGGAACTGCAGCGGTGGTGTTTGACTTCAGTGTTTGATGAGTACCAGCATTTTGCTGCTGCCAAAGCAAGGATTTCTGATCAGAGGTTTATGGAGTTATTTGACATTTCAAGCTTGAAACATTTGTCAACTTCATGTACAGGTTTGGAGAAATCATCAGTTGCTTGAGAAGGACCGCATTCCTTAATTGTGAGGAAATCTGGGTTACTCTCTGTTGGTAGAGAACATTGCAGCATCTGATTAAGTCATTAGAATCCTTTTATTGAAAATTTGAGCATTATGTACTCCAAGAAATCTTAGCAGTTGCAGGTAGGTTCCATTCAAAGTACTTTTTATTTTCATTGCAATTACTAGTGTGGTCTAGATCATCAGCTGTAGAGCTTCAGGGGAAAATTGCAAGAGGTATACTTTTTGGAGATCTCTTGCACATTATTTTCTTGAATGAAAGATGTATCCAAGTTGAACCAAGTTGGAATGAATTTAATCATGCCTGTTTCAAATTCTTCATTTTCATATGCTGATTAATATATAGGAAAGAATGAGTTGTGCATCTGTGTGAAGACCTCAGCAGATATTCTGGATCTGAAGCTTTTTTACTCAGCATTAGCATCTTCCAGAACCGAAAGAACGTTCTACTTTACTAGAATGTATTCTACCAAAGCCCGCATATTATGGCATATTTTACTGGAAAAGAAGATTGGTGGATGACATGATGACCTCTGGGGTTAGATGGCGTGCAAATGAGGAAGCTGGTCAGCTGTGATCAGGGCAGAATGCTGCAGTTTCTAGCTGAATCATTACAATTTTTTTTTTGGTGGAAAGAAGAGAAAGCTATATTAACAGCATAAGAAGGCTTACAGAGTGTATAACAAGTAATACAGTAATCCCAACCCAAAGCAACATCAGTAGAATAAAGCCCATGTACAGGAAAATAAGTCGAGAGATATTTTCAGCTCCTAGAAGAGGCAGCAAATCCTAAAACCCTAGGTAAAACACAACAATAAGAAAAAGTGAGGGAGGTCAAACATAAGGCACATGCTAAATTCCACTGACTTAATCCAGCAGGTGAAGTGATATAAAGTAATGTTGAAATATCATGGCAGCAGATTGCATCCTGAACACCATTCCAGCAGTCGTGACTTATTACATGCTTTTGAAATGACATAGATATGTGTGATACACATGTAAGCACCGAGCTATCATCTGGCTGCTAACATCTTCGCGTTGAAATGGCTGGAACATGGATTCCATGCTAGGCCTGTGTTATTTACAAGCATCACCAATTCCACCAAAATTGTGGCAATAAGTTGAAATCCTAATGTCACCTATCTTGGCGTCATGTTTGTCTTTTAAATGGGTGCATATGTGAGGTGAAGGGTTGTTCACCCACTGGCATCGTAGAGATTATCTCTCGGGGCTCAAAAGTGCAATTTCCTTATTTCCATCAATTGAAAGATCAATATCCTGAGCAAGCATATTTCACGTGCTCTCATATTTACCGTAATGCCAATCAAAATTAGCTACAATGTCTGCTGCAATTATAGCGGATGTTGTAGACTTTTATTTTGCCTATATGTAATTACTATGACCGTGACCTGGTTCCCTATTAGGCTGTAAGCAGGTTGGGTCAGACCGATAATGGGCACAATTCAAATCCAATTCGCATTTGAGTCGAGTCACAACACTGAATACAAATTTAATTGAGTTCCCTTTGAAAAGATCGTATCAGATTTATTATCCATTCGATCTTTCCAATCAAATTAGATCAAAAGTAATCCAAACACAACTTATTGACGCACTACATCATGAGAAGAATACTAATCTTTTATATTGAGCTATGATTTTGAAATATATTACACTGGTTTCGAATTGATTCGGGTTCAGATTGGGAATTAAGGATCCAAATCCAGTCCAAAACGGGTCATGTTCCTGAATTCGAGCCTAATTCAATAATTCGGTTGGTTGAACTAAATGGATTAAGTTTGGAGCAGCTGTAGGTCGGGGGGATCGGGTCAGGAGGGGCTCGCTGCACTGGGTCCGCTGCCCCATCACGCCCATGCTGACGTGAGTGCACGTGTAACAATCCAATTGGTTAGCACACGCGTCCTCTGCTCATTACGCCTTCGCTCGCAAGGACGGCGATTATAGTTCGGAAGGGGACTGCGAGCAGAGTCTGGAGATCCGGAAGGTGAAGATCGGGTGATTAGTTCTACTTGGTGGATCGAATAGAGAAGAAGAAGAGCGCAAGAGAGATGCGGATTGGTCTCCTCCTCCTCTTGCTCCCCTTTGTCGGCGTCCCGGCCGGAGCCCTCTATTCCTCTTCTTCTCCCGTCGTCCAGCTTAACCCTCCAACTTCAACTCCAAGGTCCTCAGATTTCTCTCTAAGCTCGAGTCCTTCTTCGATACTTTGCTTCGAATCCCTTTCTTTTTTGGATCTGTCATTTGATGTTCCTTTGATCGGAGTTGCTGAGTGCTGGAATATTGGATGGCAGGTTTTGAACGCGAAGGGAGTCGTCCTGGTGGAGTTCTTCGCGCCCTGGTGCGGCCACTGCCAAGCTCTCACGCCCACCTGGGAGAAAGCCGCCACCGTCTTGAAGGGCGTCGCCACTGTCGCCGCGCTTGATGCCGACGCCCACAAGTCTCTCGCCAGGTTCGGGTTGCTCCGATTCTTTCTTTTTTCGATTTCATCTGCTGATCTGGTTATCTTTTATTTACAAGTGACAATAAATTTTGAGTTTTGGGAGTGCTGGATGATGTTCTAGTCGATCTTATGTCGGGTATTTAAGAGGTGCTGCGAAATTGTGAGATACGATTGGTCTGTCGAATCGTTTCGGTTAGTTTAGTCTATTTGGATACATTGTCATTGAATATCTAGATATCTTGTTATGAATGCGAATAAAGAAATCTATGATTGGATTTTTTTAAAAAAAAATAAATGATTGCATCTTCATACGACATTTAGCAAATAATAGCACTGGTAATAGTGATAAACATAAGTGAAGAGGTGCAACGTCATGATTCTACTTCCATTGTCAGTTGCTCAATGAAGTTTATGAAGTTGTACGTCATTAAAAGTTTGAATTTGTGGCTTTGTGATCTTTCTTTTCATTAGTGTATTTTATTGATATATGACATGGATTGTTCTATCATGCAACTTCAACTTGTCTTCTTTAGTTTGGGCTGAAAATTTCCTGCAGAAGCTTTCCCACTACTTATCCTTGATGACATAAATAATATAATAACGTCCTATCTGCTCTTTGTGGTCTTCTTTCCTCTAGGTCAGTTTTATACGGTTTCCCTTTCTTGATTGTTCAATCATAAGAAGAAACTTCCAGCTTCATGTCTAATAAGGTAGGAGACTAATGGCTTTCTTTTGGACCTGCAAAAGTCTAAAATCTTGATGCTTGTTCATACAATAATAGGGATCGCAGTTCTTTATATATTCACCATCTACAAGATGCACCTCAACCCATTGAAAACTCATGGGATGGGGATTAAGGTAAATCCTAAACTAATAATAAGATTTGAGCTCCTAAAGTTAGATTTAGATGCCTATTTTCATTGAGGAACTTACTTGTCACATTTTCGCTGCAATTCAGGGGAATAACTGTTCAGCTGACTGGTGTTGGGTCAACTGAACACATCAGAACTATGTCCTGATCTTTGTATTTCCATTTGGCTGACTGGCACTTTGGGGGTTAAGAATATGTGTGTTTAAGTATCTTCTTTTTAATCAGAACAAAGGTTCCAATTCATCATTTTCTTGTGCAAGCAAGATGTTGGTAAATGTAAAGATGTTTAAGTAGCAGTCTTGGCTTTCTTATGTTTCTTCAAATGATTGATTTCCTCTCTATGTCCTATTACACTTTTATTCTCTTGTAAATATTTCTATGCGCTACTTCTTTCTGTTTAGACTGATATTCCTGATGCTTTTTTATAAAACTTTTCACTGCGTAAGGGTGTCTATTCAACCATGCAGCTTGGTATTAGTTGGAATCTTGTGCTTTAACAACTTCATGTGAAGTATTTTGTTGAACTAGTATTTGTCCTTAGCAATTTGAGTCTAACTAGCGGCATTGCATTACATAATCAGTCTTTATTAATTCTACTATTTTACAGCTCAGTTTTTGAATAGATGATGTAACCTTTCTGTTAAATGCTGCTTCTTCGTTGGTCATGGGTTGGAATTGATGGTTATGTAAAAGATCTTGTGGTTGCTTTTTAACTTGCCTTTGCTTTTGTTATGTTTGTAAATATTAATATCAAGTATATGCTTCAATTTTTTCCTCTGTATTTAGTCGATTTCTAAAGTTCTCTGTTACTGATGCTATATTTCAAGTTGTGCTTTGTTTAGGCTTTGCTTATGAGGAATCACGGTGCTGATGTAGTGCATGATGACTTATTTATAGGAATATGGAATTAAAGGATTCCTACAATAAAGGTGTTCTCACCTGGTAAGCCTCCAGTAGATTATCAAGGAGCAAGGGATGTGAAGCCCATTGCAGAATTTGCTCTGCAGCAGGTTTGTTGGAACAAGCCTTTTTAATCGCATATCATTTATTGGTTCAATCTTGTTATGTAGATGGTGTTTTGTGTGTTCTCTCATATTCTATAATTGACATATATTTATGTGTCTTTATACTTTATGTTCATACTTAGCAGGCTAATCTCTAAACTCAGGGCTATAATGTTATTATGTGCAGTACAAAAAACCTCACCACTTGGGTAACAGGTTGTGTATTTTGTCGTCTGAACTTATCAAACTAACATGGTCATAACTGATTACTGGTTCCTTCATTAACTTTGTTGGTATATGTGCTGTTTAATTATATTCAAGGTCATGATCAACATCAAATATTGGAATTTAACATTTTGTTCACTGTTTTGAAGTTCACTAGTTATAATGCATGCAAAAATGTATGTGGCTGCTAAAGATTTTAGATTTGGAATAATTTGTTTAAAATTTAAATTCTAAAAACTGGAAATAAATGACTCCTAATTGACTTTTTTTATACGCTGCATCTCAGCTTCCCCACTTGGTTCCAAAGTATCTCTCTTTCTCCTCTCTTGAAGGTTCTTAGAGTTCAGATATACCAACATATCTCTTTGTAAAAATCTAGAATGTTTTAAGCCTTTCAAGAGAGAAATTTTAATTAGCGTTATCATAAAAATATTTGAATATCCTGGAGCAATATTGTTGGGATTATTTTTGGAATTGAAAGTGGAAATTAAGCCACTTTTATACAGTTTAGGATTACAATAGCTACTGCTTCTTGAAAAATACTCAAATTTCAAATATCGGAATGCTTTTGAAATCAATGCTATTTGCTAATGTATGAAAATCAATTCTAAATATTGGAGTTGAGAGGAAAATTTTAGTCCAGAAATGTGGAGAAAACATCAGATTAATATTAAGTTCTTAGTGAAGTACATGAATAATCATCTAGGCACAAACATGTGGAATACATTATCTGTAATAAAGATCAATGTTCATTTTATTGGCTCTATCATCCAAGGGACTTTGTGCTTAGAGTAACTGAAGGAAAGATATAAGGAATGCTATTTGGTCTGTGAGAAGTTGAAATGACCCTTTAAATTTTGTGCTAGAATAGACCGAATATAGGTCAGACCTGGATTGGAAATTCTTAGAGAGAGAAAACATGATCCAACCTGATTCTTATACTTAAACAATCTTAACTCATCCAATCTAATACTAGTGTTCTATAATAAAAGTGCTAGGAGAGCAGCTTAAGAAAAGATGATCTCTAGATTCAGCACTGGCAAAGGAAACATCAATGGAAATTGGGATTTTTAAGATAAAATTCTAGTTAAGTATGTGGTCTGTCAAGAAAAGTTCTATCAAGGCAGGAGCTGTGTTTAGGAATTTAGCTGCTATTTCCAATGAGTTGCCTGCGGGCTTCCAAATAATGTGATTAGGGGCACCATTTGCAGGATGATACTTTGAAATTCCAAATAATGCAATTAGGGAAACCATGTGTTGGATAAGATAGATTAACCAAGAATCTGATGAAGTACTGTTAGAAGTCCAAGGATCAAACGAGAACGACAGTTTTTATCAAAAAGCATATAAAAGATTTGTTATTTAATTTCCTCTCTAGTTTGAAGAATGATGGGTTACAAAAGGAATTGGAGGCTTTTTCAGAGTGAATTAAAAAAAATCATTGCCCTTGGATCATTTGTTTGCATCCACCTGACTGAAAAGATCTTTTGTTGTTGATGCAATCACACCACCATTTCATGTTGACTGCTTTAACCTTTGAACAATGGTCTTCTTTCTAGGCCTGAAAGAGGGCTCTAGCTGCTTGTGTGGGTCTGAATTCCCATAAGATATTTCTCACAGATGGCTGTGTGATCTTTATTTTCAATCCTTGTTGGACATGGGAGCTGACCAACAGATAGGCTTGATAGAAGATGTTAAGATTCAGGAGTACAAGCAAAAAGAATAGCTTACATTTCCATAAATCTGCCATTCACTTTATCTCATTAAGAAAATACTGGCATAGGTCTTGCACTGAGGGGTAGAGATGCTGGCCTTACGGTTTCCGATATCACATAGCTGTCATTGTAACCATCAAGCATTTTTGAAGAATCATTCTTTGTTAATCATTTCCAGTGGGTTTCCTTCAATATCATGCAAGCTTTTTTGAGAACTTTTGTTACCTAGGTCTCATCATATCTTTGTTGCATCACTTTGTTCTCCATTCGTACAGCTGCCATGCTTATTGTAATAAACCCATGTCTACAATCTAAGATAAATTGCCTATTCTTTTTCTTCTTATGATCTGTTTGAACTATCAATATTGTTCTAACATCTCAAAGACTTTCTTCCTTTATGGACGTTTTTCATTTTAACTCGAGGCATTTTTCTTCCTGCAGTTTTGCCAACCTCAAGGGTAAATTCCCATCCCTTGCCTTACTGATCTATCGTTCATCACACTGATATTTATTTTACTTAAGCCCATGTTTAACTTTTGCTGTGTGAACCTTCATTTGGTGATCATCATATAAACTATGTTTTAAGTATGATATCTATTAATTTCAAATTACTGTAAACTTACCTTTTCTGTTTGCATATAAATGTAACAAAATGATTCACGAGTCTATATGGTCAACTTTCATGTTTTATTGCCTGTCACTTGAATTGTAAATTCTTTACTTTAGTGTAGCTTTCTTTGTGAACTGATGAATATAAGTTAAACACTGACATGCTTTCTCATGCACAGATTAAGGCGCTTCTTAAGGAACGGTTACATGGGAAGTCATCTGGAGGTTCAAGTGAGAAATCTGAAACAAGTGCTTCGGTAGAACTGACTTCTCGTAACTTTGATGAACTAGTTCTAAAAAGTAAAGACCTTTGGATTGTGGAATTCTTTGCACCATGGTATGTAGCTCTACACGTAGTTTATATCTTGCTGTCTTGTAATGATGGTGATTGATATCAATATTCTTTTACTTCTTTCCACTAATTTGTTTGCATATGTGCTTAGAGTAACAACAAGAGCCACTAGACCAGTTTATTAAGAACTATATTTTGAGGAAAAAATAATCACTTTTAGTTTTAGCTCTTATAATGGCCATCTGTTGGAGCCTTTATGCCAACTATCTGAAATGTTGCTCCTTTTTTCATGTGCTTTTTTTTTGTGTGAAGTAAGAGATTAAATAACTACATTATTTTTGAGTCACAAATTATGGCACCTTATGATGTCTAAGTATGTGCAAGATGATGTTATCAGAGTAAGATTCATTTCCTAATTTGAATTGTTTATACAACCAGTTATGAACCTATCATCAACTCTAAACCTCATCCATTTAGGCATGGGACCATTTATCAACTAACAGAATCTATTTCCATTACATTCAGTGTATGATAGTATTCTTTGTTTGCTCTGGCCTTCTGTATAGTCTTGTTCTGCGTTGTCACTGGTTTCTATGTTTTTCATGGCATCTATGAGTGTCATAAAGGCCAGCTTATGATACTATGGCAATACCAGAACTAAACTTGTTTTCTTCTGAAAGTCCTTTATCTTGACATGTCAAGAGTATTCATGGATAAAAACACTAACATTTCTAAAGATCAAAGTTGCGGGATATCTTTGTATTTAAATGCTGCATCACATTTTCACATGTTTAAGAATTTGGACCCTGTTGCCAGCTACCTTTTCATTCTCAGCTTGTATATTCTTTGTCAATGGACCGATGTGCTGGTGAATGGATTTCGTTGTTTTCAGCAGCGAGACTAATTGATTTTGTTGTTTTAGGTGTGGTCATTGCAAAAAGCTGGCACCAGAATGGAAGAAAGCTTCAAATAACTTGAAGGGGAAAGTGAAACTAGGCCATGTTGATTGTGATGCCGAAAAGGTACTCTCTGTTTTCAGTGAAACTCTTCTATGTTCTTCTTTATCAAGTATAAACTTCACTGTATATTTCTGCACAGAAATAGAGATGTTCACCTGTACCTCAGTCTGCTTGTAGAACTTGATAGTTCACAAAACATTAAGCATGAGGGGTAGGTTTATGAGGCCTCATGTATTGCACTTATTTTTGCAATATGTTACATTATGCATGGTGAACAAATAGTCCATGGCTCCCTTATTCTTAGCATCCGAGTGATTGATTGTGTGTGTGAGTGTGTGTGTGAGGGAGAGGGAAGAGAAAAAAAGGAAGGGGGGGGGGGGGGAGTTGATGTGCTCTCCTTAATGTGGGTCTGGATGCCAGCTACTACATTATCAGATCCATAAGGAATTTGGTCTTTAAGTAAGCTTTGTGAGCTGCTTTCCTTGTAATGATCTTACCCTTTTGAGTCATATTTATTTAGACAAGTCTTTATTTTCATGAGAAGTTCTCAGACATGGGCAATGGAGAGATGTTGTAATGCTGGTTAATATATTACTTGCTTATCCTTCACCAATGATATTTTGTTTGGGCATTCCAGTCATGAATGTTTCTTTCCTTCAATTTCTGGTTTGTGATATTGAGATATTCATGTTGAACAATTTCAGAGGTGTTAAGCTTAATGATAACAAACATGCAAATTTCCCAGTCTTTGATGAGCAGATTCAACGTACAAGGATTCCCTACTATTTTGGTGTTTGGAATTGACAAGGACAGCCCATATCCGTATGAGGGGGCTCGAGTTGCTTCAGCAATTGAGTCATTTGCGCTGGAACAGGTTGAAACCAATGTTGCTCCTCCTGAAGTGTCTGAGTTGACTGGCCTGGTAAGCACTCGTGCATTGCCTTTTCATTTTACCATATGCCAATAGCTTTGTGCTTGTTGTAAGATGCCTTTTGATTTTGTAGGATGTGATGGAAGAGAAATGTGCTTCAGCTGCCATCTGTTTTGTGGCTTTCCTCCCTGACATCTTGGATTCTAAGGCAGAGGGAAGAAATAAGTACCTTGAGCTTCTATTGTCAGTTGCTGAGAAATTTAAAAGAAGCCCTTACAGGCAAGTGCTGACTTAAGTAGTTTTGGTTATTTGTGATTTTTTTTGGTTACAAATGTTAATAATTACACCATTTGCATGGAAAGAATAACAGTAATTACTAATGTCTATAAAACAGATATAATCTACATAAGTGGTTTTTCATGTTTTCCAATTACGGAAAAGGTTTGTTGTTGAATGTTGCCAAAAATTAAATTAATTGGTTATTTCGTTGTATTCTTGTTAAAATGATCATGATATATTTGATATTAATCTGTTATCTGAGGTGTTTTCTTGAATTAAATGTTCGTGCCTTATTATGATTGTGCCTTTTGTATTAATGGTTTTTAGGGAAGGTGGATGTTGAGGATGGCATCCACATAGACTCAGGATGGCTGAGAATTTTGATTTTGTAAAATAAATGGTTTAGCATTTCTTTTTTTCTTTCTTTTCATAATATCTTCAAAATAACACCATGCTCTTGACGTCTTTTCTTTACCTCAAACAAAGTCAACCACATGTGATGAATCTAATTTTTCACATTTATCAACTTACTATGTAGAGATTTGATAAGCTGTAGGGGATAATCATGTATAAGATGTCAGTATTGGGTGGAATCCAATGCTTCTAATTAGTCATCGACTAGGTTTTAGTGTAATGAGCATATGCTATTGGAAAGTGTAATTTCTTTCATTCTTAGTTGCGAAATGTATTTGACATTACATTGGAACTAAGGTAATTTATATGGCAGCTATGTGTGGGCTGCAGCAGGCAAGCAGCCTGACCTTGAGAAGCAGGTCGGAGTTGGTGGTTATGGTTACCCAGCTTTGGTAGCTCTGAATGTGAAGAAAGGCATATATGCCCCGCTCCGGAGTGCCTTTCAGCATGACCAGATCATGTAAGCTAGTTATTTTGGACTCATGTTTATGTTTTGTTTAATCAATATTTCAGTATGCTCCTATGAAAGAAACTAATGGAAATACATACTTCCAGGGAGTTTGTGAAGGAAGCAGGGCGTGGTGGTAAGGGAAACCTGCCTCTAGAGAAAACCCCTTCTGTCATCCAAACAGAACCATGGGATGGAAAAGATGGAGAGATCATTGAAGAGGATGAGTTCTCCCTTGAAGAGCTTATGGGGGAAGACACTGCAACCAAAGATGAATTATAACCAAGAAGCAGGATTTGAATAATTTATGCCCAAGTTTCAAAAATGAGGACTGTCAAGCAATTCGAACATTATGAGAAGTTGTGATTCATATGCTTTAGACAGTTTTGCCTCATGTCGAAGAATTTCAGGTCTGGCTGATGGATTGTTTACAGTACTTTTCTTTAGGGCACCATGCTTCATCATGGTCTAGTCGGATAGATCTCATATGATAGTTTCTTGTGAGGAGGCATGTTAATCCAGAAGCTAATTTTCATGACACATTCTGTGGTTCTGTTGGCTACTCTATTTGAATTCTAAGGAAATGTCTGCCCTCGTCCGCTCGAAGAGCAGGCAACGATTTTAATGTAACTTGAGTGGTTGACCTTCATGGTTAACGAGCAAGCCAAGGCGTAGTTAAAATTTAATGCCCAGAACTCTCTCAATGATAAGCGGTTCCATTATATTGTAGAATCCTATTATTTGACCTGATCGACACGTTAAAATCTGGACACCCCCAACCAGACTCTCTAATATATACATCGCCATCTCCTCTTAGACAAAATTTTTTATCCTTCATCAATCGAATTGCTCTTGGTTCTTGGACGTCCGTGACCTTAAATGAACTCCACAAAAATCTTGATACAGCTAAGGAAGCCCTTGAAATATATTTTCAGGGGTCTATTTCCTCATAAGATAAATTAAACATCCAAATACATTTTTTTCGGCTTCATCTATATCTATCTATAATCACTTGCTATCATTCATCTTTTCTTTAAATTCTTTGATGTTTTTTCTGCATATGTCTACTTTGTTAGGCTGCTGCTTATTTCTTTAACTACTTATTTGGTTCACGGGGAGTGGAGAGAAGAAGCGGCAATTTCTGAAAAGTAAGAAAAGTTTTTTTGTTGGATTGGAGTTTTAAGAAGAAAGAGAATGGAAAAAATTGTTTGATGGAAAGACATTTCTCATATTTCATGAAGAGTAGGAATCCATAGGAGATGTGTATTTTGACACTTCTAAAATTGATGGTCTTTTTCTTCTAAAAATATTTTTTAAGATTTATGACTGAAATTTTGTAAATATTAATGAATGGTTAAAATGAAATACTGAAATTATTTTTTCTCTTTATAAAATTAATATAATATTATATTAATATTATCATAATATTAATATTAATATAATATAATATTATTTTAGTATATATTATAATATTCATAATATATTAATATTATTTTGATATTTATACTAATATAATATTTTTATTAATATTAATATAATATTTACACTAATATATTAATATTATACTAATATAATATTATATTTATATCTATATTAATAAATTTATTGCATCAAAATATTAATATGATATTAGTATATATGTATATTAGTATATATTAATATAATAAATTATTATAATCTAATATTATATTATAATATAATATTGTTATATTTATATTAATATAATATAATATTATTATTTATATAAAATTTGTCAGCAAAAAAATATAATCTTATATTTATTAAAATATAATAGTTATTTATATAATTTTTAGAAAATATATGCTCAATTAAACATAAGCCACTCTACAGTAAATCAGTTTTCTATAGTCAATCAAACGTATCAAAATTATATTTCTGGAAAGTAATTTTGTAAGAAGTTACTTTCTAAGAAGTTGATTCCTGGAAAGAAAAATTCTTTCGATAAACCGAATGAGTCCTAAGAAATGGAACGTAGGAAGTATACTCTTACAAATACTTAGATGCTCAATAGTGTTGATTGGAGGTTATTTCACTACTGTTTCCAAGTTATACATGATGTTCCATATTCACATCAGTACACTCATTATTATGACTTCTGTTGCCAGTAACTAGGTTATCTTCAGTATCTTCAATGCTGTCCATTCTACCCACTCAACTTATCAATAGATTATACCAACTGGCTATTACAGTGTGGGTTATCAACAATACGAGTCTTCTCTTCTTTTTGGATGGGCTCTTTATTTGTATTCATATACAGTTCTTTTGGATGGTTATATACACTACTTATGGACAGATCTTTTTTAGAGTACCTGTGCTCTTTACTTTTGGCTCTAGAATACTCCTTGTATATATAGTTTTCAATATTTCAGTTTCTTTCATCTCTTGTACTTTTTTGTTCTTGCTTTTCGTCTGGTTTGTGGCTAAATCCATCAGGCCGATTTGTAAGTGACTTCGGCAGTTTCTGTATTCAATAAACAATCTATACTATTTTATCAAAAAAAAAACTACTTGCTATCATTCAAACGAGTTTTATATGATGGCCAACCCATCCGGCGTATATAAACCTTGCTAAGCACACTTGTGCAAATACGTGAGGCAGAAGCAGCAGCTCCAAGAGTCTTTGACGCTACTTGCGCTGCAAGGTTGGGTACAAACCCAACTTAGTTCTCCTCGACACGTTGCATTCTTTAATGTTGAGGGTTTCAATTATATCCTACACCTTCCTCGCTGTGCCAAAAAAGACAAATATGGCTGCTTCTGATGGGCTTGAAATCCTCTAACCTTTTCAAGCATCTCAGTACATTTCCAAATAACCATCCCTTTGATGGGGAAATTATTGTCAGCCTAACCATGAACCAACAAGCACAAATATATCTATATTACTCCCTTTTCCCACTTATTTCTTTTGTCTATCTTCGTGTGCATTGATCCATGGTTAGACCGGATATATCTAGAATATATATATATATATTAAAGAATGGAATGAGAAAATGGAAACAAGAGAATATAAACGAGTTCAGAATATAAAGAAAAATGATGTCTACTTCTTGGATTGCAAATCAATAACCGGATACTCATGTTCTTGTCACTAAATATATCTAGAATAAAAATTCATATATTTTAGAGATCTTTAACATATGAATAAAAAAGATATAACAACAAACAATTAAAATAACATAAGATCTTATGTTATTATGATTTAAATATACAGATATATTAATTTTAATTTGCATATTTTTAATAGTATATATAATGATTAATGAGATAGATCCATGATTTAACTAGTTTAACATATATTTAAGTATACAAGCCTAATAAAAATTATTATTTTTGTCTACTTGACGTATATATTAGAGACCATCAGAATAACTGGTTTTAATTTCTTTTAGTTTATTTTAGTGATATAAATCATGTTCAATGATGTAAATCTTTGATTTGAATACATAAATATGAATTTTGGATCTAAATGAAGTATATACTATTGAGAGGAGCAAAGTTCATCTCAATATACATACATCTAGGTAAATTGATATACCATTTTAGACCATGGTGTTTGCACGTATATAATACAAGGCTAGATGATATATACTTAATAAATTAGTCATCTAATAATCAAATATATGCCTCCAAATAATTGATATATAACTTCCTAATGCATACTACAAACTTCTTTAATAAGTATCCAATAATGATCTAATATACACCTCTAGATAAATCGATACATAATTTATAGACTATAGACCATACCTTTTATCAATACAAATTATATAACTAGATGATACATATCAAGTAAATTAGTCATCTAGCAAATCAATACACAATTCTATATAAATTGATACATAATTTTCAGAATATAATATTTATCAATACCAGACTAATTTTTTTAGTTTATCTAACATAAGAAATTTTATACATCCCATTTGTTATAATTCATGAACTCTTGGGTGGAAGGATCTTGGAAAGAAAGATAAATTTAGAGAAGAAAGAGACTCAAAAGGAGAAGGAAGACCTCACAAATGGGATTGAGGGCTAGTTTGATAAGGTAGAGGATGTATAAAGAGGCTTGATGAGGAAGAAAGAAGATGTAGATGGTCTTTCATAGACAATCTCTCTTTGCTAGTTAATACTTTTTTTATTTTTTAAATTACATGACTAATGAACTAAGGAGCCCTATCTTTATTTAATTTTAAATTTTCTTTAAAACAAATACTAGAGAAAATATGGTAAAATTGGACTCATGCCTTATATGATATCCTAACAAAATCATATGGGCAAGCATCAGAAAAAATTTAGAACGGACATTATAGTTTATCATATTTTCTTAACACTAATTTTAAAGAATAAATCTAAAAATCAAAGCCATTTCTACTGATGGAGTTATCGTCATGTTATAAAAAAATATGGCATTCTCTTTCTTTCATATTTTCGTTATATACTTTTTACCGATATATACTATATGGCCATATATATAATACACACTAAACAAAATTATCAATTAAGTCAAATATATACCTCCAAATAAATCGATATATAATTTTTAATTGAAGTTCATCAATATACAATATATGATCATGTAATATACACTTAGCAAATTAGTTATCTAGCAATCCAATATGCACATCCAAATAAATTAATACATAATTTTAAATATTATATTATTTGTATACACTATGTGATCTTGTGATACACACTCATTAACTTCCTCATGCATACTACAAGCTTCTTTGATATATACCCTACAGTCATGCAATACATATCTCCAAATAAAAGGTATGTCCTAGAAACTGTCTCAATTTATCTGAAAGTAGGTATTAGATCATTACTGATTATGTATTAATGAAGTTTGTAGTATGTATCAGAAAGTTGATAAATATGTATCATCATATCATATAATGTATATTAGTGAACATAACATTCTGAAAACTGTATATCAATTTACTTAGAGGTATATATTAGATTGCTAGACGACTAATTTACTATATATTATCTAACTGTATACTGTATATTAGTAAATTTTATATTCTGAAAGCTTGTATCAATTTATCTAGAGGTATATATTAGATCACTGCTAGGTGTGTACCAAATAAGCTTACAGTATGTATCAACATATTATGTAGTGTATACTAATGAATATAATATTATAAAACTGTATATCAATTTGTTTAAAGACATGTATTATACTACTAGATAAATAATTTACTAACTATGTATCATTTGGCACATGTACTATGTATCAACAAATTTCATGTTTTAAAATTATGTATAGATTTTCTAAAGATATGTATTGACTTGCTTAATTATTAATTTGCTTGGTGTGTATCACTTGGCTATATAGTATATATCGATAAAAGTAATTATGAAAATGAAGAAGAAAGAAATACTATACTTTGTTATTTTAATTATAAGACTAACATTCCGTTAATAGGATTCTTTGACTCTTAGATTTCTTCTTTGAGATTGATATTAGAAGAAACATGGCAAAATAAGAAGCCTGCTCTATATGATATTCTATGGTGCCTGCTCCATATGATTTTTGTTCATGATATCCTACAAACAAAAATCATAGAGCATGGATACCAGAAAAAATTTATCGGGCAAGCTATATAGTTTGACATGTATCTCTTAATACAAATCCTAAAGAATAAACCTAAAAGTCATAGACTTTTTTTACTAATGAAATTGTCAGTTTCATGATTAAAAAAATATGGTATTCTCTTTTTTCTTCATTTTCAGTACATACTTCTTATCGGTACATACTAATGACTATATAAATATACACACTAAAATTAATTATCAAGCAAGTCATATGACTAGATGATATAGTTTTTAAACTATATAGTTCATCAATATATAATATATGACTAAATGATACATACTTAGTAAATTAGTTTTTTAGTAATCCAATATACATCTCCAAGTAGCTTCTGGAGCATTAGTACCTCAGTATGCGCCTGCATAGCATAACGAACTACACTTATCGAATTGCTAATGCATACTACAAGCTTATTTGATGCACAATTAATAATGATCTAATACATATCTATAGATAAATTGATATATAGTTTCTAAATATGTATCAAATTAAAAACTTGTAGTATATTAGAATGTCGATCGGTATATATCACCATACCATATAGTATGTACTGATAAATATAATATTCTGAAAACTATGTATCAGTTTATTTGGAGGTGTGCATTAGTTTGCTAAATGACTAATTTGCTAAGTATGCATCACCAACCGTATACTATGTATTGATGAATTTTATATTTAAAATTATATATTGATTTATCTAAAAGCATGTATTGGATCACTGCTAGTTACATATCAAAGAAGCTTACCATATATATCAAAATATATATGTATCACCATACCATATAGTGCATACTGATAAATATAATATTCTGAAAACTATGTATTAATTAGCTTGAAATTGTGTATTAGATTTTTGGATAACTAATTTACTAAGTATATATCATCTAGCCATATACTGTATATTGATGAACTCAATGTTTCGAAACTATATATCGATTTATTTGGAGATGTATATTGACTTACTTGATGATTAATTTACTTGGTATATGTCAATTGATTATGTAATATGTATGCATAAAAAATATGTTATAAAAATAAGAAAAAAGAGAATACTATACTTTTGTTGTTTTGAATTATGAAACTAATGACTCTATTAGTGGGAGAAAATTTTTACTTTAAATTTTTTTCTTAAAAATTAGTGTTGGAAGTATCTTCATCTTAGCATCATATCAAGGATCATAGTTTAAAAAATTTGAATTTTTCATTTTAAATTTTGAATATCAGAGAGATCCAAGGGATCTATTTATTATTTCTTTCTATGTATAATCATAATTTGTTTGTTATTTGTTTCTATGATCATGATTCATTTATTATTTCTTTCTGTCTTTGTATGATCATGATTGTAAATCTTTTATATATTTTCAACATAAATATAGATAACCTCCTCACAACATTGAGATAAGAAAGTTTCCTATAATATTTTTTTTCATATGATATCAGAGCCTATCTCTATGGCATCCTCCTCCAACTTGATATCTACACCTACCACTTTACCTTCAATTGTTGTTCAACTTAGTCGGAAGAATTTTATTATCTAGAAGGCACGTCTTCAATCTCTTTTGATAGCCAATCGACTATGGTGTCTTGTAAATGGCACGACTTCACCTCCACCTCCAACAATTATTACAACTTCAGATGATAAAAGAATGAAAGAGAAGTCAATCTCTAATCTAATTTATGAATCATGGCTTCTTTGTGATCAAATCGCTCTAGCGTGACTTCTCAACAATATATCTAATGCAATGATGGTTTATATCATTAGGTTGCCATATGCACAAGATATTTGGCTGACTCTTGAACAGCTTTATGCTATTCAAAGTGAAGCATGTTACAGTACTCTTATGATAGATTTTTATGTTCTTAACAAGAGCTCGCTCTCTATTGAGGATTATTTGCAAGAGGCAAAGAGGATATCAAATAACCTGACTGCCATTAATAGACCGATGTCGCCCATTGATTTGTGCCATCTAAGCTTACTCTACTTTGGTCTGAAGTACGAACATCTTGTCTCTACACTCCATATATACCATAAGGATTGCTGCTAGTTTTAAAGAACTATATAGCATTCTTCTCCAATATGATACCCGATTGAGACTCTAAAATTTTAGAACTCATTCGGCTATGGGTGGGATTCCATCCACTATAAATTATATGCAAAAAGGCTGCCAACGTGGTCCATCACAACATGCCCAACAATTAGTACGTAATTTTCTAATGATGGAGCATCCACCTTTTCTTCATATAGATCTTACCACCGAAGAGCCATGACGTAAGACCTCAAATACTATTAATGGATGAACTCAAAATAAGGTATATTGTCAAGTTTGCCATAAATATGGCCACACAGCCTTAAAGTGTTACCATCGATTTAATTGATCATATCAAGCGGAAGCTGCTTCTCCACAAGCAAATTTTGTTACTGTGAATGATCCCACATGGTACACAGATATATATGCCTCTCATCACATGACTCCAGATTTGTCCAATCTTCATCTCGACTTCAACCACAATAGTTCTGATCAAGTTATCATAAAAGATGGTTCAGATTTGACTATAAAATTATTGGTTATTCTCTTTTACACATTTCTACTCATCCTTTCCAACTTCATAATATTTTACATGTCCCTCATATCACTGAAAATCTTTTATCTATATCTCAATTCATATGTGATAACTTTTGTTATTTGGAGTTGCACCCTGAATATTTTTGTGTGAAGGATCTTACCTCAGCTCAAACCCTCCTTAAGAACACACTTAAGGATGGAATTTACTGTTTCTCATATAGGAGTGTCACCAAAAAGGCTTCTGTTGCATATGCTGCTTCAATTAGTATTTCTCAATCTATTTGGCATCAACATCTTCGACATGCTTCTATGCCATTTGTTTATAAAATTCTTAATAACTCATGTTTATTTTCATAATAATGATAAAATTTCAGTTTGCTCTACATGTCAATTAAGTAAGAGTTATTCTTTATCTTTTTCATATTCTCATTCTAGGTCTTCCTCTTCTTTTGAACTTATGCATATTGATATTTGAGAGCCTTTTCATATTTTATCGCATTTTGGATACTGGTACTATACATATTTTTAGATGATTACAATTGTTTCTCCTGGTATTAGCCACTGAAAATTATTTGATCTTTGTTATGTCTTTTATATTTTTGCTTGCATAATAAAATATCTTACAATATAAATTAAATTTCTCCAAACTGATTGTGCTCGTGAATTTCAATCGTAAATTTTTAACAATAATTAAATGATCATGAAATTGATCATCACTTCTCATGCCCCTATCCCTCCCAACAAAATGGGGTTGCAGAACTCAGACACCCCCATATTGTAGAAGTCGGCCTTACTTTTTTTACACAATCTAATCTTTCTTCTAAATTTTGGGATACTATTTTTGAAACAGCTAATTTTCTCATTAATCATTTACCCACACTATTACTCCATTTTACTTACCTTGAAAAATTATTTAATAAAAAATAGATTATAATTTTCTTTATATTTTTAGCTCCTTATGCTTTCTCTATTTGCTTTCCTATAATAAAAATAAATTAGAATATCGTTCTCTTCCATGTGTCTTTCTTAGTTATCCTACAGATTTTCATAGATATTAATGCTATCATCCTTCTTCTAGGTGTATTTTTATATCTTAAGATGTTATCTTTGATGAAATAGTATTTCTTATGCACAGAATTCTTCTAGTGATACTCCTGAGCATATCAATAGCCCTCCTAAGACCTCTTCTTTACCATGGTTTCATTCGAGCTTAATGATCAATTAATAATAACCCATATCAATCCGCACATATCCCCAGCCCCAAGTCTTCAAACTCAACCCATTTCTTACAAATATATGACAATAATCTAGTCATGACATGTGACCAATGTTCTATAGCCATTGCTAAACTTACTATTCTTGAATCGGTGACTTCTTCTTCTCATATCGGTAGTCATCATATGATCACACGGTCTAAGGATGGCATGCTCAAGCCATATTGCTTTAGCACAAAATATCCTATGGCATTTGTAGCTTTTATTATCCCTGCCGATCCCACTCACTTCACTCAAGGCCAATGTGACCTCAATGGCTTGAAGCAATGGCAGATAAGTATAATACTTTACTCTCTAATGGTATTAGTTTTTAGTTCCACCATCT
This sequence comes from Elaeis oleifera, assembly GCA_000441515.1. Classification (NCBI taxonomy): domain Eukaryota; kingdom Viridiplantae; phylum Streptophyta; class Magnoliopsida; order Arecales; family Arecaceae; genus Elaeis; species Elaeis oleifera. The sequence goes on along the minus strand of KE505047.1, from coordinate 448,532 downwards.
CCATCACAACATACTATTGGCTATAAATGAGTATTCAAAATCAAAGGCGATCTAATGGCTCTATTGAGCGATATAAATCCATCTAGTTACTAAGGGCTTTAATTAACAAGAGAATGTTGATTATGATAAGTATTCAGTCCACTTATCAAGGCTGTTATAATTCATATACCGTTCTTTTCTCACTATTTCTGAAGGTTGGCCTATTAGGCAATTGGATGTCAAAAATATATTTCTCCATGAATATCTCACAGAGGATAATTATATGAGACAACCTTTTGGTTTCATTGATCCAGACCATCCCACTTATGTTTGCAAGCTACAACGTTCTCTTTATGGTCTTAAACAGGAGCCATATGCTTGGTTTCAATGGTTGAGCTCTCACTTATATATTCTTGGTTTTCATAAATCTAAGGCTGATGTCTCACTTTTAATCAAGCGCACCAAAGAATATGTAACACTTCTTCTACTTTATGTTGATAACATTATTCTTACCGGCACTGCTCCATTGGGTGATTTTATTGCTTCCCTACAAATTGGATTCACCATGAAGAATCTAAGCCCTCTTCACTACTTTTTAGGCATTGAGGTGAAGATAGTATTTTTGAACTTTATCTAATCCAATCAAAATATATTTCTAATCTTTTTCTCAGAACCAACATGTATGGTTCTAAGCCGGTCTCAACACCTATATCTACTGGCATGGGTCCCAACTCTCTCATTTTGATGGTTTGCCACTTTCTGATTTGACTCAATATCGGAGTATGGTGGGTGCACTTCAATACCTTAGTTTTACTCATCCTAACATTGCCTTTGCAGTCTTATGAGTAGGCCCACTTCTACATATTGGCTTGCAATCAAATACATTTTCGCTACTTGAAGTATACTATTCACTATGGTCTATATTTAATTAAGAGTCCATCATCTTTTTTCATGCCTATTTGAAGTCAATTGAGCTGTTGATCCGATAATCGACGTTTTATAAGAGGCTTCACTATTTTTTTGATCTTAATCTCATATCCTAGAGTGCTAAAAAGCAACACACTTAGCGTGCTCAAGTACCGAATCTGGATATAAAGGACTTGCAAACGCTACTGTTGAACTAATTAATTTAGATTCAATCTTTACTATAAGAATTGGATATCTCACTCTCTCAATCTCCTATACGGTATGACAACTTATCTGCCATATATCTTAATATCATTTTGATGTTTCACGCTCGAACAAAGCATATTGAAAGTAATTTTCATTTTATTTGAGAGCGAGTAACTCGTCATCAACTTCAGATCTAATTATCTTCTCCAACAAACAACTTACTGATATATTTATCAAAAGGCTTGCCTCCCAACGCTTTCAACAATTACGATCTAAACTTTTTTAGGTTGTGAGGAGTTGTTGGCAGTGGCCTTATATTAAGAATTTGAAGAATTTAATTTTAATTTGAATATCGAAGAGATCCTAGGGATTCATTTATTTATTTTCTATATCTTGATTTGCTTGTTATTTCTTTCTAGCATGATCCATTTGTTATTTCTTTCTATCTTTTATGATCATGAGTGTAATTTTTTTTTTTTTTATATAGTTTCAACTATAAATATAGATGGCCTCCTCATGAGATTGAGATGCAAAAATTTTTCATCATATTTTTTTCTTATATATTCTATTAAAAGAAGTATGATAAATTAAAAATCTGAATCATATCTTTTTCTTTCGTACCCGACAGCGTATGATTTTCGTTCCATATCCTACCCTTGTTCCTATAAGCGATTAATTCTCGAGACCACGAGGGCCCATCTTACGTGGTTCTTTGTCCTTCTCAGCTCTCTCGCTACGTATTCTTAATCCGTTCCTTCTAGTTCCCGGCGAACCTTTACCTTCCTTGTCTGTGATCTCCAACGTCCAACCAATTCCCTCCACGTTAATTCCAAAAGCAACCTCTCAACAGTCAGAGGAAGCCCACTTCCACTCCCTCCTATCCATCCCCATTTAAGCTAATTAAGGTATCTACCTCTATAATAACCCCGGCTCCTTCGCCTCCCTTCTCGTCGATTCCTCCTCCTTCCCCAAACAATTCAAAAGAGAAGGAAACGCACAGACAAAGAACAAGAAATAGAACGGAGGAGGAGGGATACGGACGGACAGAGAAGAAACGGAGAGAGGGAAAGAATCAAGCATCCCCATCTCCCGATCTCCGACGAAGGAGACCAGGAGAAGGTAGGCAAAAAGCGAGTATTGATATCAATGTCGAGATCAGGAGGAGAAGTTGATGATAATAATAATGCGAGACAGTCTCTGCTTCCACGGAAAGGGTCGTACACGCGGTGTCTCTCCCACGCCAGCGACGAGCTCAAGAGCTTCCGCTCGTGCCTCCGCTGGCTCTGCGTCGACCAGTCCGACACCCCCGCGCCCTCGTCTCCTGGTCCCTCTTCTTCCTCCTCGGCCTCTTCATCCCCGCCGCTTCCCACTTCCTCCTCATCTATTCCCCCGCCCGCCGCCCTTACGACCTCGCCGTCCAGCTATCATTAACGGCGGTCTCCGCCCTCTCCTACCTCTGCCTCTCCACCTTCCACCGCCGCTACGGCCTCCGCCGCTTCCTCTTCCTCGACAAGCTCGTCGGCGTGAGCGAGCGCGTCCGCCTCGGCTACACCATCCAGCTCAACAGCTCCTCCCGCCTCCTCGCCTTCTTCGTCATGCCCTCCTTCGCCGGCGACGTCGCCTACAAGGTGTGGGTGGTGGTACGCCACGGGCGCGGGCCGGCTGCCGGACTATTGTTGTTGTTCGGCGGGAGGGTGAGCGAGGCGGCGGCGTGCGGGCTGGAATTGGCGTCGTGGATATACCGGATGGCGATATTCTTCCTTGTGTGCGTGCTGTTCAGGCTGATTTGTTATCTGCAGATACTGAGGCTGCAGGACTTCGCGGCGGTCTTTCAAGAGCAGTCGGACGTCGCGACGCTGCTGAGGGAGCATCTGAGGATAAGGAAGCAGCTACGGATTATTAGTCACCGGTACAGGGCGTTTATTCTGTCCTCCCTTATTCTGGTGTCCGCCAGCAACTTTGCGTCGCTGCTGCTCACCACCGACCACCACCATGCCGAGGCCAACATCGCCAACGCCGGTGAGCTCGCTGTAAGCTTTACAAACTTCCTCTCTCTCTCTCTTTCTTTTCTTTTCTTTTTTCTTTTTTATATTTTGATAAAGCAGATATATTAAATTAAAAATTAAGCTTGAAGAAAGAAAAAAAAAAAATAATATAT
>KE505047.1:432971-445262 GCA_000441515.1 Elaeis oleifera | reverse complement strand
ATATATATATATATATATAAATACTGAAAAATAAGATCGCCGAAGAATCTATATGGTCAGTCACATAAATGTTATCCAATCAGCAGTATTAGCCTCTCTGCGAACGTACAAGACGTCAAGAGCAATCAACAAGCGCATCATTCTCCAACAATTTGAAATAATGAAATTTTTATTCTTATGTAAATGGTAATTATATAACGCACGCAGATGTTCATGATCTAGTAAACCAATGAGAGAGCTAATCCAGTAATCCTGCTATGGATGCTGGCATTGCGTTTGCAATCAAACTTTGAATTGATCAAATTTTATTTGCAATTTGGCAGCTCTGCTCGATCGGGCTTATGACTGGACTGCTCATATGCCTACGTAGCGCTGCGAAGATAACTCACAAGGCCCAAGCAATTACAAGTCATGCCGCAACGTGGCATGTTTTGCTACTATTGAATCCTTTGATGCGGACACCGAGGACCCCGCTTCAGAAACATCCGCAAATGCCTATCTATTAAGCAATTCCACGGCTGAGTCAGATGACGAGGCTAGGGATGAGGATGAGTTGGATGACACAAAGCTCATACCATCTCATGTCAACACCATTTCCTTTCAGAAAAGGCAGGCACTAGGTGAGCACCCATATAATCCACTAATTTTGCTTGCTACATATGTCCCAACATTGATTTCCTGGTGAATGGACATTGATTTATCAATGTTTCTGACTTCCTCGCTCAATCCAGTGACATATTTAGAGAACAACAGAGCTGGGATCACCGTATTCGGGTTCGTGGTGGATAGGTCTTGGCTGCAAGGCTTATTATGATTGAATTCTCTCTTATATTGTGGCTGTTGGGCAAGACAATTGGGATCTCTTAGGGCCACTATTGTCTCCTTTTCCTCCTTCAATTCATGCATTCGGATATAGATTCTCACCCTTCTTGTGTAGACGAAAGAGTACAGATCTATGAGATGTGAAAGCGATGGTGGAGGTGTTCAAGTGCGATGAGTTATGTAGTCTACAGTATCATGTAATTTTTGCTCCACTATTTCCCAAGGAGTAGCATTCGGTCCTAATATCCTATATTTATTTATTGATTTTGTAGATTATATCTTGAATCACTCGTGACACATGTTGTAAAGCTAGATAGCAGCTTTGAGTATTTCTAGCATAAACTGCAAATCCTGTAAGATTGGAATCAGTGAATTTGCCTTGAGGCGCCTTCAATACGATCTTTACTGCTGTGCGAAATGCATCAGAATTATCTGGTACTCAATGCTACAATAACACAATTTGTGGCTTGTTCTTTTCATTTTCCTGCATTGAATTTTTTTTTTTAAGGGTGAGAGGTACTTTATTTTCAGCTAATGGATAGGAATGGATCAAATTCCACATTGACGATATGAATACAAATTATTTTTAAAAAATAAATATAAAAAATATATAAATTATTTTTTTATACTTAAAATATACCTCCACTTGTGCAATGATAAATCTAGCACAACCTATTACAACTGGGATAAAAAATCAATAAATCTAACATGTTTGATTAGCAAATTATAATTTCACCGTCTACCAAATTTTGTTACTTGTAGTATCACCGACTTCTCTAGATTCTCACTCTTATCTCTCTTTAAAATTCCTATTTTCTTTCTAATCTTCTCAATTTTTCTTATTCCACCTCTCTGTCCCTCCTCCTTGCCTATCATCACTTCTTCTATTTTGTCTTTTTTTTTTTTTTCAATTTTCAATTTTCTAGAATAAGATTATATTTGCCTCATTTAGAATGGGAGTTAACCCATTCTAGTCCATTCATTAAAGTTAATCTACTGTTATTCTTATTTTTGCAACTCTCTCCAAAAGAGCATCGACAACAAAATAGATCTAGATTGTGGGATAAATTCATCATACTAAAATAGTTGAATCAAACTTTTAAAGTTATTTGGGGCATCTTACAGTTTAGGAACATCATTCACTTATGAGGAAGTGCAATAAAAGAAAACGTAACATTATCATCCAACACCGAGTGGCACTACTTATTTACCCTTTTTCTTTTTCTGAAACCCAACATATGAAATTTCTTACCAAAAAAAAATGAATTTTTAATTTTAATACCATAATTTCACTCTTAATCCCTCTAGTGTCCTCATTAATTCATCAATATGGACTAAACCGCATGACTAGAAGGCATTATCGGCTAGTCTTGCTAATGGGCTAACTAATATACATTAATTTTTTTTTTTTTTTTGCAAAGTAATTAATACTTATACATTTGAATTTGTCTGGCTCCATATTTTCCTGGTTAACACTTAAGTGATCCACTTTAGGGCCTGTTAGGGAACAGCTGGCCTACATCTCACTGCATTTGCCTCTCCACTAATAACAAACCCTCGTGGCCGGCACAGAGCAGCCCAAACCCCAGCCCATAACCTGTTGTCAAATCCAGTTGCCGACTTTGGGCCACGATCGTCAACTCCCAAGTCAGGGCACAGATTTTTCAAATAAACATAAAATATTTACTTACAAGCTAACTTTGAGGGCAACGTTCGCTATGGATGGTGTTGGCTACGACATCAGAGATCCATACGATAGACTTCTGACTGCTGGGACCCATATCTGTTTAAGTCATCGGTAAAAAAAAAAAGGCAGAGCTCCAGACAAGCATTATCTATGCATCACAAGAGCTACATGTAGAGAATATTTTGGTAAAAAATGATCCTATCATAATTATTGACTGAATCTAAAATCGTAAGGATGATAATTTTTGACACGATAAATGAATCTCAAACAATATGATATGAAAAATTTAATTTTATATTAAATTTATGCAAGTTCGTACGAAAATAAATCGATATAATTATGATCTATAAATTAATATTATTTATAGATTAACTCGTGAATTTAAAATAGATCAACATATTTTGTTTGATAATTTTATAAATTATTAAAAAATATTTTATCAAATCGGTAACAATTTAAATTCTAATAACACCTAATCATTCTAATCCAACGAAGCAGCATCACGAATTAGATAACTTCGTTTGTCACCGATTATATCCAAATTATTTCTGACGTTACAACGATATGTGCCCATGAAATTTCATGATATTTTATATTCTAATTTTTTTATATTGTATTCATATTATAAAAAAAATTGCTTGCGGTCGTGGGCCTCAAGAATGCGTCGGATTGAACGTAGGCGGCTCGACGCCAACCCTACACGAGCCGGACCAGATCCGCCGTCCACGCGTCCTCGAGGCTCGAGGTGATGGCCGCATCCGTGTTTGCGCAGCCCAAAGCGGTGGGCGTAGGCGGATTCCCCAAGGGCCAAAACCTTGGTCCTGTACTCGCAGCTTCACTCCATCAACCCTAGTTCTTCCTCCGCCTTCAAACCCTTGCTCCGGGGAATAGAGATGGCACCCAAACGCCCCGCCGTCGAAGCCACGTCCTCTTCCTCCTCCGACGAGGCCGCCTCCTCGTCCGACGAAGAGCACGAGGAAGCGCCCCTCTCCTCCCTTCCCCTGACAAAACCATCGTCCAAAAGAAGCCCACCAACCCCCCGCCCCGCTCCCCGGCCCCGAAGTCCCACCGTCCCAGCGCCCTGCCCCGGCCTCCAGCGACGAAGACGAAGACGACAGCGAAGACGAAGAAGAAACCTCCGCTTCCGAATCCGACGATGATCAAGCCAAGAAGCAGCCCCCGCGGCGCCCCAGCCCCAGCCCCAGTCACCCTACCCGAACCACCCCCAGCCCACCGCTTCCGGATCCAGTGATGGGTCCGGATCCGGGTCCGACTCCGAAGAAGAATCCTCCGACGAGGAGCCCGGCCCCGGCCGCCGCCCCTCTCGCGGCGCCGATCCCTCCATCAAGCCTATCAGCTCGAAGCCCATGGACGAAGCCTCCCAGCCCAAGAAGCCCGCCGCCGCTTCCCCGTCTCCCAGGAAGAAAGCGAAAACCTCGGAGCCTTCGGAGAATGACGGCGGCGGGCAGAAGCGGCCGCTGTTCCAGAGACTGTGGAGCCCGGATGACGAGATCGCCGTCCTCTCCGGCCTCGTCGAGTACCGCTCGAAGAAGGGAACTCTCCCATCGTCCCATGAGATGGACCAGTTGCACAATTTGATTCGTGGCTCTCTTCAGGTTGAGGTCAGCAACAACCAGCTCAACGACAAGATTCGGCGCCTGAAGAAAAGTTCGAGACCAATGTTGGTAGGGCAAGAACGGCGCGGACCCGACCTTCTCCAAGCCCCAAGAGCGCACTGCCTTCGAGCTCTCGAAGAAGATATGGGGGGCTAAGAAGATCCTCTCGGAGGATGCCGGTGCCAGCAGCGGGAGGAAGATGAGGGTGAGGAGAGTGACAGTGAGATGGCCGGCCAACAGAATGTTAAGGAGGAGAATGCTGCCTCCCCGCTGCTTCTCTGAAGCTTCTTGATGGTGTGTCGCCTGCACCGCCATTGGCAAATGGTAGTGCTAAGCTTCGGTACCCTTTCTTAAGCGGGGCAGTTACTAAATTGGCGAATGAGTGCAAATGTGGAACGGCGATGAAGAGGGCGCTGGAGAACGTTGAGGACTCGAAGGCGAGAGCAATGGAAGAGAAGGTCAAGAAGCAGAAGATGGGTGAGATGAAGCTGCATGTGCGCCGGATGGATCTGATGAAGGAGACAGTAAAGCACATCGTTGAAGCTCTAGCTAAATCGGATTGATAGGCATCATTTCCCTTGTTTGGGATGCTTTGCAGTTTTGGTTTTACTGGCTTCTTTGCTGTTGGTAGGTCTCTTTCTGTTCTAAAGTTAAGTGCTTTGTTTGTTGTGATGTTGAATTCTCTTTTCTGGTTCTCTTTCTTCATGATGAAGATAGAAGTGTATCACTTGGTGGACTTGGAAGGCCACGTCTAAATGTTTCCTTCTTAATGTTTAGCAGGCAGTCGTCTTTTCTGTAGCCGAACAAATTAAACAGTTGCTTAATATGCCAAATTAATATATTGCAATTAATTAGATGAAGCTCGTTTAGAATTATTGGTTTGCTAATTTGCCTTTCCCTTATTCATTTGGTGTTTGTTATGTTGATATTGTAAATTATTATTGGTTAAGAGGTACTTAATCTGATATGTTTGGTCTTTAACATGGCTTTAGGTGTTTTCAGCATAATATGATTTAGTGGTTTTCTTATGTTATTGTTGGTGTTATTTAGATTCTTTGAGCTTTTGGATGATGAATAGCTGCTCTGTGATCTTGCACATATAATGCTGCTGAGTAGTTATATTTCCATTAGGTGATATTTTGGCTATCATGCGTCATCAACACATTTCTTCTACGGTGCTGATTTAACCAATTTTCATTTTGCTTCATCTTCTTACAGAAATTATATTTTATGTCACGTGCACCCTACATTGATGTGATAAGGTTTGGTGCATTTTCCAATTTTGTAGCTTCATTGAGTGATGTTTAGGTTGTAACATAATTGTTTCATATTGCATCATATGGGTATAAATTTAAGGGCCTCTCTCGATTCCTCGATGGCTTGTCTGTGGAATAATCTATACCTGGCCAAGTAAATGGGGTTCTGAGGAGAACTTTTGTGAAGAAGAGGACGTGTTTACTGTTAAAGCAAGCTTTCAAATCACCTTTTAAGAAGAATATGTCATCGATTTTTCCCTTTTGGGGATAGCATGATAGGGTGCTTCCCCTGATTGGCTAAAGTTCTTCTCTACCGTGGCTTCTCCTTCCCCCATCTACTTATAAGGGGTTTATTGCTTGGATAGGTTATCCAGGCTACCATACAGGCTCTAAGTCTCTTTACTTTCTTATTCACCTGCTAAGGGCCACTTTGTGCTCTACCTTTTTATAGCTTTCATCTCTTTGAAACCTTTATCAATATGGATAAGGTTAGGAGTAATTATAAGCTAAAGCTAAGCAAGCAATCTTGTCAATTCAAAAGTGCACTGTCATATTTTCAGAATTGTCATACAATTTTTTATTGTTAAAGTTTCTAGGTATTAAATATTTACATTTCTACTAATTTGTTTTAGTTTAATGAATAGCTCAATAGTTAAGAGCATGATGCTGTACCTGTGTTTCCCTTTTGGTTATTTCTCTTTCTTCCCTCCATTTCCCATATTCTGAAGAGGGATATTCTTGAATGGACTTGTTTGGTTTTGGAGCAACATGTGCGCTGATGGCATGTATGGAGACTCTGAATCTCACACTTCTAGTATTTTGACACCCACCATCTTGAAACAATACATAGGAAGAAGCTTTTCCTATTCTTACAGCTCCTCCCTTCTTCTCTATACTGTGAAGTTGTGGGTACTGATGCCCCCTTTAGGTTCACTAAGCAGTCTTTTTTGGTGTAGCTGAGCAAATTTAGTTTATGTTTCATACATGCTGTTGCAGTTGATGATCAAATGAAGTTTCTTTAAAATCGAAAGATTTGCTGCTTTGCTTTCTATTTTTCACATATGATTTTGTCACTTAGATTTTGTTCATTATTACTCGTAAACACGTATTTTGAAGGACATGCTTTTAAACAGGATTCAAGAAATCCATTTGGGATGTTTAGTGATCAAACTTGTGTTTCTTCAACTAAGTCTTATGTTGTTTTCAGTTTTATATAATCAATTTAGTTGTAATACTTTTGGTCTTTCATATTCGTTGGTCTTCTAGGTGATAAATGGTTTTTGTGGTTTTGCAATTGGTCTTTTGTTGATTTAAGCTTCTGAGGACAATTATTTTGAGTTCTAATAGTACCATCTCGGCTTTTATGTACTAGGAAATATTTATGATTTATTAAATCATACTGATATAGCAAAATCTCATTTTGCTTTGCTTTCTTATACAAGATACATGTTTTTGCGAGGTGTACTCTAAAATGATGCTGTAAGGTGTTTTACATCATTATGCAAGAATGCTTTTATACAAACTTTTGTGTTTTCAGTTGAGGAAGATGGTGCAAAATCAGATCAGATTGTTATGGTGTTTCATGTGACTTTGTATTAATATGCAGATAAATCATTTAAGGCGTGGTTTATGCAGTGCTGACAATCAGGTCTGGTCAGATTGGGTTAGATACGGATCAGCTTGTAGGTCAACATTCCATCAACTCGAATCCAACCTCTTTGTTGGAAAGATTAAAAATCCAATTCTGAACCTAATAACTAAATTAAAGAAGTGACTAAATTGACTACGACGGGTTGTATTAAGTTAAATGGTTTAAACAGGTTAAGTATCGTCACCCCTATTTTAGAGATATCCACTGAGGAGTTATGATGACAGTTGTTCACTGGTTATAGAGGCTAAATGAAGAGGTAACACGGGTCCGTTATCAGTTTTAGGCTCTTGGTAGAGAGGAATCCTGTGTCTAGTGTCACAGACTACCCTCACCAAGAATCTGTAAGTATGATTGACACTATTGGGTTTACGACTTATAGCCATTGATCTCAGTTACTGTAATTGATTATGTGAGGAAGTAATTGCAAGTTGGTGCTTCCTTTTTGCTCTAAGGTGTTGATGAACATTTCTGTTTTTTTTCTCTCTTTGGTATGTTAAACTCTTATGGGTCTTTTCTTCTTCTTCTTTTTAAATTAATAATGCGTTGAAACTTTCATGCGTTATCTATTTGACACCTTTGGAAATGGTGTTAAAGATTGTTTTTGAATTGCATAATCTTCAGGGACTTTAACATTCTTTTTTAAAAAAAATAAAAAAACCTTTATCCAATTTCTAAAGATTCATAATCTTTTGTTGCTATCGTCTTACTAATCGAAATCTGACTTTATGGATTAAGAATGAGACTGTAGGAAAGAAAGTTATATTTTATTGTTCTTCTCAAATTAAAGTTAGATTTCAAATGAAATCTGTTTTCATTGTTCTCGCATATAATGTATTCCAATCATTTTCTGATTAGCTTGACTAATGCAGCACTCGTTCAGTTACTAGTATTGACATAAAAAAGATTGTTCCTTAATTGCTAAGTCTGCTGTACTATTTGTAACATACCTTATCAACTGATAGAGTAATCATGCTTGCATATATTTTCCCAATCTCAAATCAATGAAGTTTGCTTATAGAATTTATCAGGTGAGTCTGCTTGCTTTTAGATGATTTAAAATTGATTTAATGGGTAAAGAGTTTTGGAGTTGAGCATACTGTGTTATGCCCTAAGTGATTTTTTTAAAAAAAAATTATGTAATTTGATTGCTAAAAATGCACGATACATGGAGAGAAGTTAATAAAATCAGCCTCGTGAGGATGCAGTGGGTACTGGGGTGGAAAAGGTGAAGGTTAGCGTCTTCTGGTGCGAAAAATAAATTATATGTTTGTCGGACGGAGCGTGGTAGCTGGGGCTAAGATTACGAAATAATAAATTTATTATTAAAAAAATTATTATGGAGGAAATAATTTTGATGAGATTTGATTGGTGAAAAAATTATTTCGAAAAATGATATTAGAAAAAATTATTATATCTAGTTGGAGATAAATTTATATAAAAATATGATTAAATTTATAAATATATTTTTAATATAAAATAATTTTTTAATATTAAGATAGTATTGTAATCTTCAATTAATTTTTATATAATGATAATAATCACATAATCTTTTACATAATTTCATCTTCATTTAATTTTTTTTGTAAAAGCTCTTGATTGGATGAATTTAGAAAGATATCGGAATAAATTTAATAATTGCATATGTAGTTTTATTAGAGATATTTTTATCAAGTATGGATTATCATTATTCAGATATTTATCAAATACCAACTTCTCATGATATTTATTTTATCTTCTTTCTCTGAAAAATAAACATGAGATCTATCAATTTTTTTATCATCTCTCTTCTATTTTTCATATCAAATATAGTTATCTGATATAAGAATTATTTTTTCATATCAAATTATCCTCGACCATCGGATCTTTAGAGGTCATTTGGTTGGAAACAATCTAACATGAGAAAATGATTCTATATCATATTATCATGTTTGGTATGAAAAAAGAAGAAAAAATAGGTAAAAATATTAGTGGGCCTCATGCTTATTTTTTAGAGAGAGCAAGTAAAACAAATATCATGGAGATTGGTATTTAATAAATTTTTGAGTGGTGATAATTCATACTTGATAAAAATATTCTCAAGGAAGCTGCATACGTAATTTTTGAATTTGTTCTGATATATTTTAAAATTCATTCAATAAAATTTTTTATAAAAAAATTAAGATAGAGATAATATTATGTAAAGATGTATGTGATTATAGTCATTATATAAAAATTAATTGAAAATAATAATATTATTTTAATATTAAAAAAATATTTTATATTAAAAATATATTTATAAATTTGATCATATTTTTATGTAGATTTATCTCCAACCGAATGTAGTAATTTTTTTAATATTATTTTTTCATAATAATTTTTATTAAATAATATAATAAAATTATTTTTATAATTATTTTTAAATAATAATTTTATAATTGTTAATTTATTTATAATCTAACATATTCTAATTAATTGAATTACGACTCGAAGTACTTTTTCATGCTAGATTATTCTCAACCAAACTGATCAATAAAGGGCTCAAAGCACTTATGTTACCATCCTATTTTATTCAATATTTTCTTTATACGGTCTGTTCGGTAGTTTTTAGCGTTCCATCGTCGCGGGCGTTAAAAAGTTTAAGGCAAGCAGTCCACTAAATTTTGATCTGCTTAAGAATAAACAGGACAGGAGTTAACCTGGCGGGTACGGAGAGAAAAATCCTCTTACGCGTATTTGCTTGTCTCGATCTTGAAGAAGTAGCTAAGCCTCTACTATCTGAAAAGGATGGTGTCGATCCTTCAATTGAGAAAATGCGTGGAAGAAACAAAAGACTTAAATTTCTACTGGATAGTGATTTGACAGGTGATCGGAAGCCAAACTCCTTCCATAATAGTTTTATGGGTAAGAAATAATATTTATATTTTATCTCAATTTATAAATATTTTCTGCATCTTAACATAATATTATTTATAATTTTAATTATTATAATATTTCTGCTAACTATCTAATTTGGGATAGAGCTCGCCAACGACGTCTATATGACAAAATAAATTTTGAAAGATTGATATAAATTTGTTAAATTATTTAAATAAATAAATATAATATAGATTAAAAAATTAAATATTTAAATATTTAAATCTTAATCTTAATCTTATTTTTTTCACAATCTTTCTTCTTAAAATGATCGTACAATCTTTGTCGGCAACTCCCTGACCCCGTTGCTACGGTCTCATGCCTCCTATCATTATCATCTCCATCTTAATTCCCTATCCTCCTTTCTCTTCTTTCTTTGTCTTTTTTCCTCTCTATTTTTTCTTTATTTCTCTCCTTCTCCTTTCCTCTTCCCTTCTTTCCAAAATTTGGGTGAAGAAGATCAAACAGCGATGGCTTAATACCATTAACCCAGCAGCTGCAAATCTCATGACTATTCTAATTGTAGTTCCCAACTTGTTCTTTCTTAGGATAACACAAGCAAAAGGTCCTTAACAGCATAGAGTCCATCCAAGCATTTGCCGAAGTTTGATCATTTATCAATTCATCGAGAATTGACGACTTCAATCCCATTTACAAATGAAATAGAGCCATTTGATGGAATAAAGGTGAACCAATAAATTAGAGGTCACGGAATTCAAGTAAAAAAAAAAAAATGTGCATGAGGCAGATCTAGTGCCAACTCGGTTGCCGGCATACCAAGCTTGTAATAGTCCGATTCGAAGAAGATATGAAGGGATAGGCGATAGAAGAGTAGAAGTGGGGTGGAAAAGACACCATCTGCAGAAGTTTTCGAACAAATGAAGACTACTTTAAATTAAGAACAAAGACCTGCCTTGGATTGAGAAGTTTTGGAAGATGTCAAGAGTGAATGCAACAGAAGAAATATCAACTAAGAAGGTATTGAAAGCAAAAAAGTAAGAGATACAACTCAACAATCTCATCTCATCCATCTCCAACATTTAACGAGATAAGCATCAGATCAAAGATTACAATAAATTGCTCGAAGATCCCTTTAAGCGGAACAAAAAATTCTCAATAGTATTTTCATCTTCTTCATCTAAGTTTTAGAAAAAAAAAAAAAAAAAAAGAAGAAGAGGAGAAAGGAGAGAGAGAAGGAAAGAAGATAAAGAGACAGGAAGAGAGGAGGACGAAGGTGGGGGCCATGGCAGCCGGTGGGATGGGGGCAGCAGCGGCGGTAGCCGAAGGGTTGCCGATTGGGTTGTATAGCCATCTTAGTGAGAAAGATTGGGGAAGAAGATGAGACTAAGATTAAGGCTTAAATATTTTAGATTTTTAACTATTTTAAATTCAAATCATATTTATTATTTTAAAATGATCCAACAAATCTATATTAATATTTTAAGTAATTCATTTTTATCACGTATGGGATATTATAATAAATCAAAAATATAAAATTGATATTATAGTAATTGAAGATATCAATGATATTTGTAAATTAAATAAATATAGAATACTATATATTTTTATTATAATTATTGATGGTTTGATGGTATGAGTGTGGTAACTACATAGGCACTTTTTTTCTTTTTTTTTTGGGTGAGGGGGGGTACAACTACATAGGCACTTCACTTGAGAGAAGAAAGCAGCTGAAACACGTGTGAACGGATAATTTAACAATTGACATAGTGATATATTTTGGAAACAATCTTCTCAAGAAGATCAACGGAACAAGATCTATTGGCTATTCTCATGCTTAACGGTTTTAGTGAACATAATGTGGTAGGTGTTCAAAAGATCGAGTAAAGAGAACAAAGGAACCTTATCGAAAATGAAAAGAGAGTAAAGGAAATTAAAACAGCGCGCGCAGATGCTGTTGCCGCAGCATGGACGATCACTCAGAGAATTTGTTACTTCCTTTTTGTCCAAAGTTTCTAGTAACACTAATGTATGGGCATTACATGCAGATGTCATTATTAAAAATGCCTGGAACCTAAGATTTTATCCAAAAAAAATTATAGAAAGTTGAACATCTGGACCGACAGCATCATCCAAAATATAACTTAAGCTTTGACACCGTTGCGGGAAGCAAAAGTGTGACGAACTAAAAATATTATATCTTATACCATACGCATCATATGGTGGTATGCCATTCAAAGTCCATGAGAGCGGGCAATTTGAATAGCATGGTGCAACACCTTCGAAAAATAATATTATTATGATGTAGAATATAATTTTTTTAAAGCTCAATTTTATTTAAATTTATTATTATTAGAGAAATTATTATAGCCGCTGCTTCCAAGAGCTTCGTCCATTAAGTGCGTACCT
>KE505047.1:398575-432355 GCA_000441515.1 Elaeis oleifera | reverse complement strand
AGAGAGAGAGAGAGAGAGAGAGAGAGAGAGAGAGAGAGAGAGGAGTGAAGTCAGGAGCGGCGCATCCACAATACGAGCTTATAGGGGCCAACCAAACCCCTCTCCCGACGTGGCCCGTTTCCACCCATACAGCAGCGCCTCCGGCAAGCTCAATCGCTCGCACGTATTATAAAGCATCTCTCCCTTCCACCGCCCCAGACCTCTCGCTCCTGGCCGATGCCCTTGATTCCGAATCGCATCGCTCCAATCTGTAGTGTTTTCTCAATGGGGAGTCGTCGGTTGGGCGCTGGTGCCCTCGGTGGTGAAGCCGGAGTCGAGGGCGTCGCCCGCGGCAGCGCCGGCCGTCTCGTCCTCTGGGACGACGGACGCGGCGGCAGCGGAGGTGGTGGCGACGGCGAGGGGGCAGCGGCGGAGGAGGCGGAGCTGGACAAGGACCTACTGTGCCCGATATGCATGGGGGTGATAAAGGACGCGTTCTTGACGGCGTGTGGGCACAGCTTCTGCTACATGTGCATCGTTACCCACCTCAATAACAAGAGTGACTGCCCCTGCTGCGGCAACTATCTCACCAAGAGCCAACTCTTCCCCAATTTCCTCCTCAACAAGGTCCCTTATCCCTCTCTCTCACTCTCTCCCTCTGTTTTTCCCTTAATTCTTGGTTCAAGATGCCTCTACTCATTGGACCCTCGATCAAATCAAATCCTTGCCAAATTCGGGGAAATCTTGGAGTCGAAATTTTACTAAATCTAGATAATTTGCTTCGGATTGGTCGATGCTAGGTTTGGGCTTTGGTAGTTTCGTTATCGAGGTGTCATCGTTGGGTTATAGTCTATTGGGTTTCAAAATTGTTGGAATTGAAGCAGGTTTCAGGAGTGAGATGGTAGTTTTGGGGATGGCCATAGTATTTGTATTTACGACATAGCGGCGCTCTTATGCCAAATGCCATCAAGATTTAGCTTTAGTCTTTTTCTTTTTTCCCCAAGGGCTTTAAATTAGGCGCTTGGACTTCAGAGTATGAAATCAGAAGCTCTTTTGTTATTTTAAATTTTGTGTATGGCTTATACACATTGTGTAAGATCTTTTTCTTTCCTATGATTTTAGTTTGAAACAAAAATTCATCCTCTGGGTGCTTTGATTTCTGTTTCTATCCTTTTTCCTCTTTCTGATGAGAAGTGTTGGACGCTAGAAGTATCCTCTAGCGGACACAAATTTCATAAACTGAAGTGACTGAGCCAAAAGAGAATGTGTATCTTTAGGCTCTTCCCAACAAAGGATTGCTACACTGATAGTTCTTTGGTTGGTTGGTTGAGGGCTGAATTTAAAATTTGCAGTGTGCAATTGGGAATGCACTGTGTTAAGATCACATAAATAGATTATTTTGATTATAGATGATATGCAAGCTTATTTATGCTAACATTTAAAATGTGGTCTTTGATACATGAAGCAGTGTGAATTAACAAAGAATCTAGAGATTTATAAGAACAAGGGATTTTTATGGACTTGCTCAAAGTATTTGGCATTAAACTTGTTGACCCGAGTATGTTGTGGAGTAGATGATTGGCTGATCATGCATCTTCAAATCATATATGACAAACAAAATAATGAAACAATCATGCAACCCAACAAGTCTGTTAATAATGCACCATACTTGAAAATTCAGCATTTCAAAATAGTACCTTGTACTTTTCAGGTGGGCAAATTTCCAGAAATTGTAGGAACTAGAATCTATAGAGGAAGAGGACTTGAAGGGATAACAGCATCCTGGAAAACTAATGTGGCTTCAGGTTGTATTAAATTGGAATTGCAAAATAAAAGAAACAAATGAGGAGATAATAGCAGGACAAAAATAGTAGAATGCAACTGTCACCAAAAGATGAAATTTAAATGGGTGTACTTTGGAGAGTAAATCCAAGTAGGGAAGTCTCAGCCGTGTAAGTACAGCAGTTGGATTTCATGCATATATTTAATTATTGCAGATCTGATAAAATTTTGCTGAAGGAATATATCTAAATGTATTTTAATGTTCTCCATTTTTAGCCCTGCGTTGTCTCTTTTTAAGTTGTATCTTTTATTTTGGCAACATGTTTAAGGCATTGTCACTGATGTTCATTATAATTTAAGTGGAGTAATAACTTACTATGTCTCTTGACTAGTTTCATTTGGCTATAATATGTTGAACCAGGAAAGTATTGATTATAATTATAATTCTTGGTTCAATATTGTGTAGCTTCTGAAGAAGACATCGGCTCGTCAAATTGCAAAAACTGCATCACCTGTTGAGCATCTTCGCCTGGCACTACAACAGGTCAGTTGTTACTTCTTCACTGGATTTTCTAAACTGAAAAATATAAAGTTTTCTTGAAGTCCTGCTGACAATCATACATATTCTTTCCATGCATAACTGGGCAAGCTCTTGCTCTGATATTTCTGATTGCTATTTGCCAAGGACTCTGATATGTTTTAATTTAATTCACTAATATACCTGCTTACTTGGGTACAGGCTCTTATTTGAAGAATTTTATTGTTGTTAATAATGAGTGCAGCCAAATCTTTTGATATTTCAAGTCATATAGGTGGCTGATACTGTGAAGTGATAGTACCGAATCTTTATGCCTTGATGTTTGTCTACATTGTTTCTGTTGGTTTCCTAATGAAGTAATTTCTCTATTTGAATAACAACGTTATTTTGGGAAAGTAATTTAAACCAATGCATTTTAATCTAGTAGGCATGCGTCAATAAAATAAATGGTAGGTGGCCAATACCTTGGTAGATCTATTTCTTCAATAAAAGTTATTTCTAAAGGAGATTTGGCTATCCTGAAGCAAAGGTTGTCTATTTACTGCAGACTACTGAAAGATTGTATCTTTCCCTGTTCAGAAGTCATTATTCTCATAAAGTAATGTCTTTGACAAATGGAATAATCATGTTTTGTAGGGTCTATACTGAATCTTGTAGACTGAGTTGAGTGAAGTAGAATATCATTGTCTAGACTCCAACTTGTGTCCATATTTGCAGTCAACTGGTTGACAGTTTCTGTCAAGTCCTGAATTTTTTTTTCTTAAAATGATTTAATTACCTTTCTGAAGCCATATTTCTATATGTAAGTCAAGAGAATTGCAGTTTGTAGGTATTCAGGAATTATCTTGGACGTCACTTTCAGCTTAAGTTTCAGAGGCTTTTGATTTAGCTAGGAGAATGTAGTATTTGCTAGTCAGTTATGTAGTATTTGCTGGTTAAATATGTGGTAAACCTAGTCAAATATGTACTAGTTGAACTGTGTCAAAAACATTACTGTAATTTGATATATCAATTAATTTAATTAAGTTTGCTTTTATTATTGAGTGGTGCACTTTGACTTGCCTTCTCTTTTAACAGATTCCACAATCTTTTTGGCCTTCCATACCT
Source organism: Elaeis oleifera (assembly GCA_000441515.1). Taxonomy (NCBI): domain Eukaryota; kingdom Viridiplantae; phylum Streptophyta; class Magnoliopsida; order Arecales; family Arecaceae; genus Elaeis; species Elaeis oleifera. Next base: position 428,949 of record KE505047.1, on the reverse strand, counting down.
GTGATTCTTTCTTTACCTGTCGTATACCCTCTATAGCATTTTCATCCTTCGGATGCATCTTCATGCATCCTTTCATCCTTTGCCAAGTCCACGGTTATTACACAAATCAGTTGTCTTTCCACTCTATATGCAGGAATCTGAATTAGGAGCTACATGGTTGCCGAAGGGCTAGTTTTGATTCCCTATTCTATCCTTGATCATTAATCTGTGAATGTGGTAAGCAGTATTTTGGCTATATAGTAGGACAAAGGGAGGGAGAGGAGGGAGGGTGGGAGGTCTGGCTTTTGATTTTTATACATTAATTATATAAATTAATTTTAACTTCCTGCTTGAAATTGTTGTGAGGAAGGGAATGGTTTTTGGCCACACTTTGGGCTGGACACTCGTTTTTAATTACTAATGGAAGAATGTTATCATGTGAGTGGTGATATTAATTGTTTTGAACTGCCTGCTTGAAATTATTAGGAGATATTATCTCATAAAAAATGTCATCATCATCCAAGCTTTCACCCATAAAATGGGGTTGGCTAAGGAGCACAACTTGTGAAAGCACAGATATGAGGCTGATAGTAGAATGAGAAAATTTCCTCAATCCTTGTATGAAGGCTTCTATAGGTTTGTATTCATGACATGAAGAAAGGTTTAGCTTTTGTATTGTTCTATGATATTTGAATTGCTGCCAAACAAATCTATTTGAACAATTGCATTTGTGTTATTACTGCTAAGAATGCCTGGTGGCATTTAACGATGTTGCTCTTTAATTTTCACCTTTATGTTCAAGGGCCATTATTTGCAGACTTTGATGGTTCTCTTGCTCGTAGACAGGGTTGTGAAATGTCGATCAAAGAGGTAGATGTTCTATTATCTCTCCTTTCTGAGAAAAAGCGGAAAATGGAGCAACAAGAGGCTGAGACAAATATGCAGATCTTACTAGACTTTTTACATTGCCTTAGGAAGCAAAAGATGGACGAGCTGAATGAGGTTGAGTGTACATAACTTTGATTCTTTGTTGTATATGATGGCTTGTTGGTCTTTCATTTACTTTGTTTCTTCTTCCTTTTAAATAAATCAAAGTAATTTGTGCTTAGTAATTTCCTTTCTCTTGAACTGTTGTTTACCAGCTAGAATGGCGCATATTAAAGCAATCAATCTTATCAGAAATATAAATTAGCACATCTTTGGGCTCTTTGTAGGTTCAAACTGATCTGCAGTATATCAAAGAAGATATAAATGCTGTAGAGAGACACAGAATAGAATTATACCGAGCAAGAGAGAGATACTCTGTGAAATTGCGCATGCTTTCGGATGATCCTGTAGCAACAAAGCTATGGCCTTCTGCAGTTGACAAGCGTAACAGTATCCTTGTCTCCAGTGCCCGTAGCTCTGTTATTGGGATGTGCACTGGAAATTTTCAGGGTAAGAAGGTTGACATGAAGGCTCAAATAAGTCATCAAGTAAACCAAAGAAAAGAAGCCTTCAATGGTCCAGACCCACAACATTCTCTTACTCAATCAGGGCTGGCTATAGCTAGAAAGAAGCGAGTCCATACACAGGTTAGTGCTCACAAAGTTAATAAATTTGTATTGGGTCTTTATCAATTAGAACTCTGGATTTTGATTTATATCTCTAGCTGGTATTAGGTGACCATATTTTAAAACCCATTTTACAGTTATATTTTCATTTTGGCTTCCTGTTTATAACTCTTAATGAAGCATGTGTATCACTTATGACCATTTGCATGTATATATATAGAACCATTTAAAAGAAATCAAATCTGTGAACCTCTTTCAAGCGCTACGTGTTTAGATATCTTAATGGATTCAGTGGTTTTTGAGTGTTTAACACCCATAATTGGGTAATGAAAGCAACTTGTACAGTTTCACGTAGTTGATGTTTATCATATAGCTAAACTATGATTCATAATACGCTTGGCTTTATATTTTTTGTCACTGGCATCCTGTTGAATTTTTTGTAGCTTTATACATATTGATCTTTCAAGTTTGCACTGTAACTGGAGTTGAATTTATGATCGACTGATATCTAGCTTCATACTCTTTTCCCTCTCTTTTTTAACAATCTCCTAATGCTATCATGTTTATAAGGGATGAGACCTCAATTTTTTTCTCTCTTCGCTTAGAAACTTTCCAAATTCAGGGGAATCTAAGGTTGGTCCTTAATTACATGTGCTTAAACATCATAAAGTAGTAGAGCTCCTTGTCTTCCCAACTGGTCTACTGGGTTTGAAAAATCATATCTTTCTTGCCTAAATTTGCCCTCAATAAGGTTTCAGCACTAGAGGAATAAAATTAAGGGGGAGCCATTTGTAGAAAAATTTCAAACTTTTTTGGATCATAACCTATAAGGTCAAACCCCATATAGATAAGGTAAGGCTTTGATGTGGTAAGATGTCTGTAAGATGGTACAGGTACAAAGAGAGAAAGTACGTGTTAGAGTCAAAATACTAAATGAATTATCAAAGGATCTCATAAAACATCCTGGTCCTTTTTCAGTTTAAGCTCTGCTCGGTTTCATGTAATTTTGAGGATTGTTGGAAGTCATGATTGCAGAAATTTCTAGAAAGCCTTTTCCAGTTTCAGGTGTTTGCACTATGGAAGTCAGCATTTCTAAGGATCAGGCTTATACATCTTCAAAAATGATCAGGTGTAGTCCAAAATTATGAGCATAGCATAGTTTTGGTCCATCATAGCGCACTAGAGTTCCATATGATGATGGAATTGTCTGTTTGACCTTTTTAGAAGTGACTTATGTGTTTTCTTGAGTCAAGCCATTTATGAAAGCAAGAGGCTAATACATCAGTAAATTAAACAAGCTAGTTATGTGCACTAAAACAATTAAAAGCAGATTATTGCATTGCTTGAAATTAGGATCCACTTGCATGCAATTAAATCATCAATTTTTTCTTTGAGTATGTCGCTGGCTTCTTGAATTTCCAGCAAATATCTCAATTGGATTTGTTCTACAGATCTAAACAGCAAATATCTCAATTGAATTCCAGAAACTCAGATATCCCCCATCCAAACAGCTAATTCCAGATCTATAAATCTGGACTTCATACTATGATCTTCGTATCCTTTTGTTTCACTATTATTACTTTTTTTAAAGCATAGCTTGGTTTTCAGAGAAAGGCTGGGCCACTGGATTGGTAAGGTATAGATTTTTCTCTTTTTTATCTGTTAGCCTGGTTCTTGTTGCACATAGAGCATGGCATCTCCTTTTCTGGTATCAAGTTGACTAAAGTCTCTAATCAAAAGTTGAATTCCCATTAGGTGGATTTGTTTGCATAGATAATTTCTTATTGTACCACATTCATCATGTTTTAGCTTTCTTTGTTGTGAATGGTCGACTAGCTAGAACTTCATATTCAAAGTATTGGCTTTATAAATGGATAAGTTTATTTTAAATGTTACCAGTTATTCATTTTTGCTTATGTTAATTTTGTAATTAAATTTCCATCGTTTTAATCTGGGTCATGCATAAAGTTCTTGTATCTTTCATGCGATAATATTTGCTGATTTCATGCGTTAAAAACTAAAGGGACTTAGTTTGTAAATATACTTGATTTTTCCCCCCTTTCCTTGATATGTTCTTTATTGATCTGCATTCTGTGAGCTGCTTTCTTAGTTCTGCAGTTTAATGAGCTCCAAGAATGTTATTTGCAAAAGAGGCGTCTTGGAGCTAATCAACTGCATAGGCAAGAAGACAAAGATATAAATGTCATAAGCAGAGAAGGCTATCACCCAGGTCTTGAGGATTTTCAGTCTGTGCTGACTACCTTCACCCGATACAGGTTCTGCAATTAAAAACAATTCTTAGATTTCCGTGTTGCTTTTGTAAATAATTTACTTATCAATGCATGTGTTTGTTTGGCAAATGTTTATTTGTTTATGGTGTTGATTCTCCATATCTCATTGTCTTTCTCTTGTTGTTTTTTAATGAAACAGTCGCTTGCGTGTCATCGCTGAACTCAGACATGGGGATCTCTTTCACTCTGCAAACATTGTATCCAGGTATATACCAGGCAATAAGTTTATAGTTTATTCACTTTCACTTATTTCTGCTTGTGGTAATAGTTTGTGTTTTCATTTGTCAGCCCTTTCATATCTCCTACACTGACAATGGATTTGGCATATTTTGGGAGCGCTGTAATTTTAGAAGCCCATGGACCTATCTTGGAATAAACATGTAGATCCACATATATGAAAAGATTTTGATATTTCATTGTTGAACCAGCTATCACAATATGCTCAATTGTCAGTTTGGGACAATGGAGTTGAAATGACCAATGACAATTGTTGTTGTTTCACTTAAAAATATTTAATCATGATGATTCTGTTTTAAAAAATAATATTGTAAGATTTATACAGAAATTCATCGAGTGCTAATTACATTTTTCCCATAAATTGGGAGAGTAAGCAGTCCAACTTTTTAAGTGGTTGATGATTGAAAGGATGGGAATATGTCCTAATTTAATATGTCTTGTGTTCTTCATTTTACATGCCTGATACGACCAAATTTGGTTCCTAATATCAAGTTCCAATCCTTCTTTGACTTGTTTACCGGTCCTCAAAAGAGAACATATTAGGTATTCTCATTATTGTATCAGTTAATTTAGTCCATAAGCCTTTCAAGGGTTCCATCAATGGAAGTAGCTATTTTCATTTTATTCTTGAAATAAAATTCTTCCATTTAAGTGAAGAATTTATGATTCATTAGAACATTTGATATGCTTGCTCAGTTTTCATTGTTCCATTGTTATTATTTTGGTAATTCAATACTGAATCTAGTTTGTAGGCATGTCATTTTCCTTTTGATTTATGCAATGTTAAGTTACATTTCAGTAGAAACTGTTGTTTGAATGACCATGGTGTTTTCATTGAATACTGCTGCTTTCTCTGGTTGTCTGTTGCCAGCTAAATTTCCTGAGATGATTAATAAAGGGTTTCCACTGAATGCAAAATTTATGTGTGCTTCTCCAGAGAAATCTTACTGCCAAGTATTTGATAATGTTGGATCCAGTTAAATATTTGCTCATCATTTCTTTTCTATGTGTTGCATAAACACTTAAAATTTAATTGTCGATATTTACTCTTTTGTATTTTACGTTGCTTTGTTATTCTTAATAACTTAATCTGAGGCAACACTATGGTGGTCTTTTTCATACAGCATAGAGTTTGACCGTGATGATGAGTTGTTTGCCACTGCTGGAGTGTCAAAACGAATAAAAGTTTTTGAGTTTTCCACAGTAAGCTCTTTCAGAAGTATTTTCTTACATTAGACAAATTTTTCCCAAATTCCAAATTCCTTTTGGTCATTTTAATGATTTTCAGGTTGTAAATGAACCATCTGATGTACACTGCCCGGTTGTGGAAATGTCTACTAGGTCCAAGCTTAGTTGCTTAAGTTGGAACAAATACTCAAAAAACATTATTGCTAGTAGTGACTATGAAGGGATAGTAACTGTTTGGGATGTGACTACTCGACAGGTAGCTTTATTTGCTTCTTGGAATACTATGTTACTATGTACCCTTATCTATGGTCAAGGTGATCTATACTATGTGGAGTTAGGAAAATTTTATAACTTTCTACATTTTAGAGTGTGATGGAATACGAAGAGCATGAAAAAGAGCATGGAGTGTTGATTTTTCACAGACAGAGCCATCAATGCTAGTATCTGGCAGTGATGATTGCAAGGTAACATCCATATCTATTGACTCTAGATTGCAAATGCTAGCTATACGTGGCATATTCCTTTTCTTATCCTTCTCCACTTCTTAAAATTCTGAAAGTAGCCAGCTTGACATGCTTATCTTCTGCAAAGACAAGTGCTAGGAGTCTATTGTCGAAATGTTCTTACATATAGCATTTACAAGGCCACTGACATTATTGACAATATGTGCTTGCAAATATTTTATGTGAAGTCTCATTTTCACTCCATTCCCCCAACTATTATTACCGTTAGTTTGTTGCAACAAAATAATAATTCTGGTTTAAATTTTTCTTTAGCAAATCTATAAACCATCCTAATTTTTAATTCTGGTTTATATTTTGTCTTTTACCAAATCAATAAATCATCATGATTTTTTAACGATTTATTTCAAAGTTCTCATTTTCTCGAATGTTTCTTTTCTCTGCATTTTCTATTCTTCAAGCTTTATGACCGCTTGTTCTCAAACTTAACCATAAAAAGATTCTGCTGCTGAGATTACTGGCTTTAACATAATTATCTATGAACCTGAATGTTTGACAGCCTACACTCTTATTCCATCAGAACCATGGCATGTATTCATGAGATTTTGTTTGTGTCTAAACAGTCAGGACAGTTACTACTCATATGCTTAGAGAGTCTTTGCAATTATTAAATTAAATGGCTGCAGTTGATAAGTATTCTATGTTGAACATTTACCTCAGGCATGTAGGTCAGTAACTTTGAACTGAAGAATATGTTATGTGACGTGCGTGGACATGCTTATTGACTGATATGGAACAAGAATGTTGAAATCTGAAGTATGTATTCTAGAGTTTATACAGCATTTCCGAAAATGAAAGTATACCCTGTACATAATTGGCTGTTGGTGATGTTTGAGCTAAAACTTCAAAGTTTTATTGCTTTTTCTTCTTTCTTCATACCATGAAAGGGCACTCTCATGGTAAATCCCATTTGGTTTTGGTTCTTAAACCCACAAAGGTAAGACTGACTTTGATTGGGATTATTCAAAATAGCAATAGGTAGGTCATTTGGCAAAAACTAATTGGATGTCTTTAAAAAATAATCATATTGATCTAGATGGATTTAACAAACCATTAACATTGTGTATTGTTTGTTAAAGAGCAAGTGTTGGAACATAACACATCATTGAGGAAGGGAGAATGGGCACTATGACCTAATGTAACAATAAATATATTATTAACCAAGAATTATTATTAAACCATCCCGAACTAGAAGGTTCAGGTTGTCCCATACCAAACCAAGATAGTTCAAGCTTTTAGAAGTGCAAGGGGCGAATTGGACGAAAAGTTTCGCTCGGTCTAGTGTAGTAGTAATCAAGTTCATCCTAGCTGAAACAACCTCTCCTATAAAGACCCATCTCCTATCTTAACCTCAGTCCCGATCCTTCTTCTCTCCTTAGCTTTCTCTCTTATCCATCCTTGCCAGTCACCTCGATTGCCTCAGCCTCAACACTGACCCCACCAATCTTGGGATTGGGTTATATCGTTCATGCAAAGAATGATTGATCTTTTTTCTCCATAGCAACCATTGGGTCATGCATCGCACAGCTCTCAAAGCACTCCAAACTTTCTCTTTCATCTACCTATGCAGATCTCGTAGCAGCTATTACGCGATCCAATGGTATATATCGCAAAAAGGGTAAATCATTCATTTGCACGAACTCACCAATCTTGCCTCTATCACCAATTGCCCTCAACAACCTTGATCTTTACTAGCTTCCCCATCATGTTCACCAGTATCTTCTTCACCAGCATCGAGAAGGATGCTGGAGCCTCCGTGCTTCCTCCCTCTCGTAGCCACCATCATCAACCTCCCTTGACCACCTTGGCTTTGGCACCGACCTCACTAAGCTCGCCTGCATCATTACCAATATCTCTCGATGCCCTAGATCCACACATGCTCCTTTAGCATGCCCGCTACAGCCATCTTCTCTGCCAATCACCTCCTCCTCTCCTCTCTAGATTTGGGGTGAAAAACCTAGATTAGATGTAGCAAAACCAGACTAGGATGGTCCTGTATACTTTGTATTGATACAATATCGTACTAACTCGGTATATGACAGCACGAGTCATGGTAGTGGTGCTAGTACAAATAACCTTGCTTTGAACCAATACACTTTTTATTGAAAATTCAAAGGTAAGGCATGATCATTAGTTGTACATATATCCAAAGTTTTAAATTTTGTGGGATTAGGCTATCCCAGTTTTTCTATGGAATGGAATGCACTACCATCCGATCCTACCCTAACACTTGAGATAGAGAATGTCTCAAGACATCCAAATCGGGATGTTGGGATGATAGGGGGATGGTCCTGTCCGGATACATAAAATGGTACCCCATCTTGATATCTCATTAGGACTTGAATCCTTGTATATATTCTCAACATACATCAAAATTTCATCCTCTATACTATAATAAATAATACACTATATATGTCTTGTCAATTAATATTGAAAGTGAAGTAATTTAAGTTAAAGTAGCCTAAGTTCTCAAAAGTAGTATTTAAATTTCTCGATGGATTAGATACTTGGTCAAAGCAAAATAATTGGAAGTTGGAAATGAAATTGTATCTTGGCAAAATGCCAATTGGATAAATTCTCCCTATTTGCTTATGCAAGATGTGTAGTATGGTACAAGGACTATTGAACCATAAGGAACTAAATGGTTTAGGGCATATCGAACTGGTCCAGCGAGGAATCAGAATTGTTTCGCTACTCAATTCGATCCCAATTAGGAACCAGGCTGAATTGTTTGGTTCCTAATTTCAATACATGTTTGGTTATTCCAACCAAACCAGTCAGCTCAGTGGTTTATAATTTGAGTTGCAAGTTACAACTCCTCCCAAAATTCTTCTTCCTCTCTCCTGATCTTCCTCGTATGTCCTTACTATCCTCTCTCCCGATCCTCTTCTCCCCTTTCTCCTTATCATCCTCACCTCTCACAAGTCGCGATCTCTTGCTACGGTTAGGGTCCCATCACCAGCACAATTGCCAACATCATTGCCAACAATGACAACGATAACCAAGAAGCGACCAAGATGATAGCAACATTAAAGATATATGGTCCCTCACTTCATCCCTCTCCCCCTCTCTTTCACCTTCTCCCTCCCTCTCCCTCTTGGTTTTGGTATGCATCAAGTCGGTGCAATACGTACTAACATCATACTGAACCACTAGCTAGCATGTATGAGGCCCAATATTGGTTTGACAAACCTTGGTAGGTGGTACAATATACAAAGAATGATAAAATACCAGATGAGGTGTTATTTTTACTCACCACCATGTGGAAAAACAAGCCTAGGTGCATGACTATCAAAAATATTAACCAACTAGTTGGATATAAAAATGTTCGGTTGAGGTTTCATTCAAATCTATCGGTACAAGCAAGTTTTACAATACTAGTCATACCATCCCGTATTGGGTATATTGTACCATACTGGTACCAAACCAAGTCTCGATACATCGAACCAACCTTCGACTAGGTATATCAACACTATACTAGCATGGTATCGGTGCCAACTCTGGTACTAAGATGATGAACCTTAGGTGCAAGTATATAAAAGCACACAAAATATTATTTGAAGAAGCATTTATATTATGAAAGGTACCTCCATTATGAGAAGCCAACCTCAAGAGTTCTAAAGCAGCAGCAAGGATTCTTAATATTAAATTGATGTATGAGATGTTGCTGTAAAATGACAATGGTTGTGCTAGTTCCAGCTTAGCAAAATATATTTGTGATATTTCTCATTGAACATAATGTAGAATGACATGTGGATGCAATAAATTTTGGGGAGAGAGTACAGTTGCAATCTATGCTAAGGCTTCATATAAACCATAAGGATAGATCACAGATTATAACTATTACATTAGCAAGCATTATGTCAGAGCAATAAGTGGGAGCAAAAAGTGATGGACGGTAGCCCATTAATCTTGTCCAAGTTTACCTAAAATGTGGGCTTGGACCTCCATGAACTTTGGGCGCCCACCAAGCACCAAGAAACTGGGCAGCCCCAGGCCACCTATCTTTAGTCTTTGGCCTTTTAAAAGGACGCAAATACTTTATGCAACTACTTGAGGCTAAACTAAAGGGCTTGAGTAACATAGCCTCCAACTTTTTCGATAGCCTCACTAGCAATAGCATCACTATTCAACCTAGGTAAGATTTGCATCAGAATGACATGATTGCCACACCAAGCAATAGCACAATGGTGATCTTGTTGCCCAAATCCCAAACACCATGATCTCTTTCGTAGTTGTATTCCGTTCCTCGCTCTCTAGTCATTTTTCTCCAACTTAACCTTATTACATTCCATGTCCCAATATCATACTCTTTCAATCATGGTCTTAATTCCCGATGGGACATCTCGAGGGACATCGAGATGGGGTACCATCCCTAGTGTCGAGACGCAACTGTCCCGTCATTGTCCCAACATTCCCATCAGCACGTCTTGGGACATTCCTTTTCCCAAGTGTTGGGATGGTGCAGGATGACGGTGCATCCTATTCCAGAGGCAAATTAGGACATCCCTATCCCATGGAATTTAAAACCTTGCTTCCAATCATATTCCATGCCTTGCTCGTTTATTGACCCACGTAACCACAATGTTAAGCTCTAGTTTACCTTTGTCCTAACACCACCACTCCCCTGTTCCATCTCCTCCACCCATCAACTCCATGCCTCCTTCCTGATTCCCAATTACTTCTCTCTTATGTCTAAATGTTAGCTAAATTTATGAGGCAATGGAGTCAAGTTCATATTTGAATATGCCTTTTTTCTGATTCCAACATATAGAGTCAATGATGTTCACGATTTGGATATGGATTCATGTGACATTTGATGCAAATTTGCTCATTTCTATTGCTAGCCACAATGGAGATGTAATCATTAGTTGTACTATGGTCAATATTTGAATTTGATAGGAGCCTAATCTAGAAGGTAGGTGACCAGGTATCGGATTGGTTTTATCAAAGACCATAGAGCTCCTATACCGGTGACCTTGCCAATATTGGTGATCTTAGATTTCATTTTATAATTTGGTTATATTGTGATTGTACCAAGGATTGGAGCAAAGTTTAAGTTTTTTAAGGCTCATTGTAAGGGCAATTATAACAATTAGGTTTTTGAAGCATGAAGTTCAAATAGAAGTTATTTAGTAGTGGGTCATAATCATCATATGAATCATTTGGTGTACATTTATATTGATGTTTGAGTAACATGGGAAATATAGAGTTGAATTAGATGGAAAGTAAAAGAGGGGAGACAAATATTAAAGTATTATATATTACACCCGGGCAAGCTAGGGGCTAGCATCATATGAATCTGTGCTAATTCTTAGGATGCAATAACCTGTAAGGATACTAGTGTACAAAAGATTGGTAGCTTGTATGCTATCTTTTCCAACATAGATTGATTTTGTATAATATAGATGTGTGTTGAACGGATGAACATAGTTGAAGGTGCCTAGCATCATAATTATCTTAGATGTATATGCTGATTTTTGTAAACTCGTTCATTGCATATTTTCAAGTATTCTATGATACAAAGTAGCATTATGCAACCATCTTTAGTCATTAGCAACACATATAAGTTCCAAACTCATCATGGAAACTTTGCACCTATAACTATGCAGATTAACTTGTGCTAGATGTTGTAGATGTCTCTCCAATACAACAGCATGCTGATCTGCTAATAGTCTAGCATATGGTGCTACTTGATATTTACAGTATATATACGAATAGAAGTATGCCTTAAATGCCATCTAATGATTGAAACTGTGCAAATTCTGCTTATAGGTCAATACATTACGTGTGATCATGTAATTTTTAGCAGCCAGAAATAATGCATAGTTTATGTTATTTCACATGTACAAGTGATCAGCTTTGGGCCAACTTATGGAAGATTAGTGCATAGCTCATGCATCTTCACAGCTGCAACACTACAGGGCAATGCAATTGCTACTGTGCATGTCACTAGGCATGCTAGAGCAGCAGTACTTCTAGATATTAAATCAAAGTTTTCATGCATTGACATGTGGAGTGTGTTTTCATTTAAATTCAAGAGTTTCAGATCTTGCATGGTAAAGAAGGATCAAAGTTTTTCCAACCAAAACAATGTTTAAAGTTTCTTGAACTTCCCATCTTCTCGACCTTAGGGGTCATCTCTATCTAACTATTCATGAGCTGAAACAGGCTTTATGTTTGGTTTAAGCATTTCTTTCATGTTGGTACCACTACAGGTATCGCTAGGAGCAATCATATCATGCTTTTATTAAACAATGCTTCTAGAATGACATCTTTGTGTCGGTAATATGACTACTGTGGTGATGATGTTTATCATGTTACCCATCTGAAGAGGCATCCTGGCAATATCCTGTTATTAATTTGAGTGAAAAGGACCTAGGTTATCTTTTCTGGATCCACTTATTATCTCCCATATTATGTAATCAAAGTGACTACCTTGAAATTTTTTGAAACTTCAAGCGGACTGTTGTCTTTTTTTTTTTTTGCTTTTAGAGTGGAGCCCAGGGACATCAATCAACAGCATCTATGCTGTGGTCCTATTAATTAACTACACCAACATGGTTGTCCCATGAGCTTGTCTTGATCCTCTTTATTGTGATAACTCATGCTGTTTAGATTTCTTGCAAATGATTTTCACAAGTAGACTGGCACAGGATATCTTGATTTATTAGTGCTTCATCGTACAATTTGATCCAACACTCCAATTTCTTACATTCAGTGTATTGAGCAACTTATGAATGAATCAAGAAGTTCTGCTCTGTGCTGTGTGCTGTGTGCTGTGTGCTCTGTGTTCTCATGAGCACAAATTTGGTCGTGCCCAATTGTGATTTTGAGAATAAATAGCAGAGTAATATTATATTACATGCTTATACATCACCTTTACGTGTATGAATTATGTACCTTGGAGTAATCTGTAGTTCATTGCATACATATATGTTAGGCTACTGGCCTTAATAATCGATTTATTGCTAAATGCTTGGCATCCAAATTTTTCTTAACCAAAGAATCTTTAGATCCCTGATTTTAACTAGTTCAAGTTGGAAATATGCCTAACTAATAGTCTTGTTGATTGCCTTAATTCTTTTGAGTAGAGAGTGGACTGGAGATAACAGTAATCAATTTCTTGTGTAGCTATCCATAAGCATTACTAATATGATGTATATGTGTTTTTCACTTTTAGTTTGCTTGATTTAACAAAAAAAGAAAATGTCTTTATTTGTTCTGCCCGTGACCAATAGGTCAAAGTATGGTGCATGAAGCAAGAGGCGAGTGTAATCAATATCGACATGAAAGCGAATATTTGCTGTGTCAAATATAATCCTGGATCCAGCATTTATGTGGCGGTATGTGGCCATTCATTATCTTGTTTAGCTTGTCCTTGCATCATTTCATAAAATCAGCATGTTGTGTCATTTTTCAGGTTGGTTCTGCTGATCATCACATCCACTATTTTGACTTGAGGAACACCAGCACACCACTCCATGTTTGTCGAGGGCACAGAAAAGCAGTTTCATATGTCAAATTCTTGTCTGTCAATGAGCTTGCATCTGCATCAACTGACAGTACATTGCGCTTGTGGGATGTAAAAGAGAACTGCCCTGTATGTCCTTTGTCTTCACTTATTATATGCAATATATATGCCTGTCATTCTTAGTTGTGCACTGTTTTCTATACAACTTTCATGAGTAATTGCTGCATAGAGCCACTATCTCACAGTTGACTCTTTTTTTTTTTGTGTACCAGTCTGTTGATTGTCATCTTCTAATGAGAACAAACAAACATTAATCAGTTTCCATCCATGCTGTGGATACATTAGTTTAATTCCATCAGCTTATCTCATTTCTAGGTCTCACCTGTTAACCAATTTTTGAGGTTTGAATAATATCAATTCATATAAGGTACTTTTGTGGCTACTCCAATAGGCCTTTATTCATTCAAATGGTAAAACTCTGTGCTCAATAAATTGAATGGTGGATCTCCAGTCCCTCCAAGTTATTGCTTATCCAAGATTTTCATTGTGCAGAAACACTTAACCTTCTTCTTAGTGACGTTGTGCAACAAATTCATAGCAGTAGCTGTATGATGGGGCTTGTGTTATACCGTTGGTGCATTTGACATGCTCCACAAGCACCTCAAGTATTGGCATTCTTGTTATCTATGGAATCACTTTGTTAGGTTACATTTATGTATAATTATTGTATTTGTTAGAGTGAAGATTTAATGTCATGAGCAATAGAGAAGAAATCATAAGAGAAGAAGTTTTCAAATCAACACAAGGGACAAAGAACAGAGAGTTTGCTGATCCTACTGGTATGCATATATGCAGACATTTATGAATCTTGAGAGATAATGTGTGTTCAAAAATCGATGATGGACGATCTAAATAGGCAAGTTATACCACCGATTATAATCTCTAATGCATATAACGCCTCAAAATCATGTGATTTAGAGGTCAGTGGGTGCAGAAATAGATGGCTTAAGCAGCGTGATGCAATATTTTTATGTGATCTACGTATCAAAGCTAGAGTTCCTATTTGTACATGTTTTAGCATGTGTAGATTATGATCAGTAGTGTGAAATATTTAATATTAGATGCCCTACTATCTAGTTTAACATGCTATCCTGATTGATACCATTCATTTTTGCATCAATTTGATGCATGGGTAGGAGATAACGGAAACATATTAATTTTTGAGTTCTATTTTTAGAGGTACAGATTATGATTCACCCATGTAGATCTCCAATTGCCCTTTATTAATTTTGGATCGTTAAATATTTTACCAAAATTTAATGTGATTTAACATGTGTTTGTATTATGAAGCAAAGATAAGAGGGGTATGAAATTGCATGGTGGTGTGCTTTGTTCCTGAATTCAGACCTTTATATCTATGCTGCAGGTGTTTGTTTTGTTCGGTTAGCCATATCACTACATTTTTGGATGGCTGGTCCAGTACCTCCATTAAATTGATTCCCCTATGATTGCTAGTTTTGGACCTTCCTTTGCTTTGGTGCTGTTCAGAGCCAATGAGCAAAAAAAAAAAAAAAAAAATGAAGATTGAGATGACACCTTGATATTTATCCTTCAATATGAAATTGTTTCCTCAGGTGCGGACATTCAAAGGCCACACAAATGAGAAGAACTTTGTGGGTCTGACGGTAAACAATGAGTACATTGCTTGTGGCAGTGAAACAAATGACGTTTTTGTGTACCATAAGGTAAGTCGGTTTCTGTTGCTTCAAGTGGCTCTCCTATTACTGATAAAATGACATCCAATTGTATGTGCTGTGTGGTTCAAAGAACTTTTCTTAAATCTTTAGGTTTCTGTGTCTCCCTTCACGAAACTGGAAATGCTACTTGCAGGCTATCTCCAAACCTGCAGCATGTCATAGATTTGGCTCCTCTGATTTGGATGACACAGATGATGATTCTGGATCGTATTTCATTAGTGCTGTTTGCTGGAAGAGTGACAGCCCTACAATGTTAACTGCCAACAGTCAGGGGACGATAAAGGTCCTTGTACTTGCAGCTTGACTTCAGATGAGGGATCATACGGATTGGAGCTTTTAATTACTCAAATGTGTATTTTGCAATTTGCATTAGTATTTATGTTTGGCCCCTCATAGGTAGGTCGTCTGCCGATGGTCCAGCATATGGTGTTACCTGGCTTGTACAGTATATATATTGGAATGGATGTATGCCTGGAATGCCGTTTAATCATTGAGAGTGGAAATTCTTGTTTATAGGTTGATACATGACATTTAATCATATAAACTTTAGCAGCCAGAAATAAAACATAGATTATGCTTTTGTTTTCTTTTGGTAAGACATAGATTATGCTATTTGACATGGCCAAGTGAACAGTCTCAGACAAGCTGATGGAAGATGGCGCATGCTCATGCATGAACATAATTTCACAGCTGCAACAGTATAGGGCACTGCAATAGATATTTGGTGCCTAGGCATACCTGATGGAAGATTAGTTCTCTCGAGTGTAGCCAAGTTACGAATCATGTGGTGAAGTTTAACGATGAAACTACCTCACCCGACCTACCTTTCAATTATGCAGAGACGTTTCCAGTCATTGTTGATGGATACATTGGATCTTTTGTATTTAGCTAATGACCATTTTTTCTTCAGCTTGATATTTTATTCTTCCCCTCGATCACAAATAATATATCACTATTTTGAAAGCTTGTTGAGCCGAAGGTGGCTCAATTATCCATTTGGATCAAATTGAACCAGGCCCAACCAAAACATGCGGAGGAAATTAAAAATAATCATTAGATATGGAGCTAGCTGAAAGATACAATTCTACACAACTACCACACAAAGATGATTACTTCGCAGCAAAAGATTTAGCTGCGGCCTGTGCAAGGGGTGATGACGCCTGATTCATATAAGCTGTTGGACCGAGCAAGGCTGCTGACTGCAACATGCTCGATGGATTTTGTTCACAAAAGGATGCAAGAGCAATCAAAGTTCCCTAACAGAATGAAAACAAGTTTTCAGTTTTCACCAAACTAATATTGGTTAATCTTTTGCTGGCCTGTTTGTTGGTACACATACTAAAAAGCAGCACGACAATCATTAGCAACTAATTCATCCCATGGCCAATCCCAATATGTCTGTTGTTGGGGGTTATATGTTATCCAAGCCAAAGACATAACAAGTGAAGATTTGGACAGTTTCGGACCTTACTGATCCTCACTTTTCAACTGATCCATCTCGGATGGTGTTTCTGATGGAGAACTAGCCGATTTTGATCGAGCCGATTTTGACTTCGGTCGTCAATCTCAGCCATCAGCATTAGAGCAATCCACACCTCTACCAACCACATCCCCACCGATCCGAAGCACTTTAACCAAATCAGATCCGATCTGAGAACTCCGTGCCTCTTTTCAAATTCAAAGCAATCACAGCATGACAATTGGCTCTGAAGCAAATGAGGCAGGAATAAATAGTGCTCTCCTAAATCTCACCACGCTGCACCTGAACTGGCTGGGATGGACTAGAAATAGTGCTCTCCCAAATGGCTCACCTCTATCTATAAATAGAGGCTTAAAAGGATCCTTAAGGTAAGGAATATGTCCCTGATACACTCTTTTCTCTATTCCAAAATTTTGACTTGAGCGTCGAAGGATCTTCGTCGAAGCCAACTTTGGCCAAGACTTATTTGCAGGTTTTGCCACTAAGAAACCGCAATTGCCTTTCAACTCGAGCAAATCCAACCTAAGTTAGATCTCTGCAGTAACAGATTGGCGCTAAAAGGAGGGCTTTGCCCGTTTCTTAAGGAGCATGCCATTTGTCACGATGCCATTACGAAATGCATCCTTAAGATGTTCTGGACGTTCTGCCACCATGGCTCCCCCACGATCGAGGATCCAAACAAAATCATGTCTCGGCACCACAGCCGGTGCCACCCCGACAACCATCATAGTTGGCCTCCGAAGTGAGTCAAGACCAGTTTGCCACACTGGTCACCCAGATGTAGGTGCTAACAGTGACGGTCGATGCCATGTAGCATCATGGTCGGACGTAGGCGGCGCCCCCAGCAACCTCCTTAATCTCCGCCATGAAGTCCAAATCGAGGAAGATAGACTAGGCTCAGTCGACCCCAGAGTCCCGAGCACAGAAGGCATTTGCCTACTCCCAATTTCAAAAAAGTTCCATTCCAGGCTGATCACCAGCCCGCCATGCTAAGACCCACATGGTTCATGACGCCGACATGGACCAGAGACTCCAAAAGATGAACCAAAAGATTGAGATGTTGCAGCACCGAACAGTCGGATAGGAGGGCCAGGTTGGTTTCCGCATTGATCCATCATTCTCTAAAATGATCATGCAGGAACCACTGCTCCCTGGCTTCAAAGCTCCTCAGTTGGAGAATTATGATGGGTCAATCGATCCGATCAACCACCTAGAGAGTTTTAGAGCTCTCATGCTTCTCCACGACGTCAGCGATGCGATCCTGTACCGAGCCTTCCCTTGTACTTTAAAAGGATGGCTTGGGATTGGTATTCGGGGTTGAAGTCCAGCTCCATCTACTCATTTGATCAGATAAATTAGATGTTTGTTACTTATTTCGTGACCAGCAAAAGGCAACATCGGCTATCAGCATCCTTAGTGCATATCAAACAAAGGGAGGGAGAATCAATTCGAGAATATATAGCTCATTTCAATGCAACTGTTTTAGAAGTGCATGATCTAGATTAGTCGGTCGCTATAACCGCCTTTCAAAGCGGGCTTCAGAAGAATTCTCTTCTTTATTTACTAGAGAAGAAGTATTCACAAGATTTTGTAGAAATGTTGGACCAGGTCAAGAAATATGTCCGAGTAGATGAAGCTTTTGAGAAGTATGGGGTCCCGGCCATACCCCCGATCAAAAGAAAATGAAGAACAAAAGCCCATGTCGAAGTCAAAAAAATCCCCACGAGGTATCCCACGATCAAGGACTCCCCCCGCGGCATTAGAGAGTGAGGACATCACTTCAAACTGTGAGATGTAGAAGCCTCTGAGGCAATATCGTCACTCATCGAGACACTGATCCCCTAAGGAAAGGTTTACAAATTATACTCCTTTGAATACTTCCAAGGCATAGGTGCTTTGGAGATCTGAGAGTAGCTGTCGAGGCCCCCAGACTGAAGGCTAAGCCTGAAAATTGCAATCAAAGAAAGTACTATTTTTACCATGACGATCACAAACACGACACAGAAGATTGCAGCTAACTTCAAGACGAGATCGAGGAGCTCATTCGGAAGGGCAGACTAGACCGCTTCATCCGGAGAATAAGGGAGGGTCCGGTGAGGAGACCTCGACATTAGAAGCAGCCTCAGTAAGAACCTCCCACGAAGAACCAACCTATGACAGGCATGATCAATGATATCATCGGAGGGCATAGAGAAGCGGGGCTGGAAAGCTTGGCTACGAGGCAGAGAACTGAAGAAGCAATTATGTTCTCTGAGGAGGATGTGGAAGGAGTCCTGTTCCCACATAATGATGCAATAATTGTATCCATGAGAATTGCAAATTACGATGTATGCCACATCTTAATTGATAATGGAAGCTCCGTTGATATTTTATTTTATGATATATTTTTCAAAATGGGTATTGATTTGGGTCGGCTGGCTGGACTAGCTCCCCCCTAGTGGGTTTTACAAGAAACACCATTTCGATTGAGAGAGTCATTACTCTTTCGATCATGGTAGGATGACAACCCAGGCATTCTACCACGGATATCAATTTTCTGGTTGTAAAGGCCCCTCAGCCTATAATGCCATTCTGGGACATCGGGGCTAAATACTCTCAAAGCCATCGTATCAACTTATCACCTATTGATGAAGTTCCCCACTGCACATGGAATTGGAGTAGTTCCAGGAGATTCAGATGCTGGCTCGCCACTATTACGCGATCACCCTTCAAGGAGTGGCGACCACAAGTCCACTTCCGATTGAAGGACTTGATACTCATGATGAATTGATCAAGGAGTGGAGGAAACCAGTGGAGGACCTAATGATGATCTCCGTAAATGATGGAAATGAGGAGCACACAGTTCGGATATGATTGAACCTAGATGAGATAACTTGTGACCAACTGACAACTTTTTTTGTAGGACAATGCAGACATCTTGGCTTGGTGGACTTCGGACATGCCTGGGATCGACTCCGAAGTCATGACCCATCGACTGAATGTGGTTCCCCTCCATCGACCTGTTAAGCTGAAGAAACATACTTTCACCCTTGAGTGTCAGAAAGCTATCGTCGAAGAGGTTGATAAATTGATCTGCACCAATTTTATTAAAGAAGTGAATTCTTCGATTGGCTGATGAATGTGGTCCTCGTGAAGAAGGCAAATGAAAAAATGGTGGATCTACATTGACTTGATTGATCTCAACTAGGCCTGTCCAAAAGACAATTACCCTTACCTTGGATTGACCTACTAATGGATGCCACTTCGGGCTATGAGCTCCTCACAGTCATGGATGTCTTCTCCGACTATAATTAAATTCGGATGGCACCTGAGGATAAGGAGAAAACTGCATTTATTATTGGCCAAGGTCTTTACTGTTATAAGGTTATGCCATTTAGCTTAAAAAATATAGGAGCAACTGATCAACGATTGGTGAATAAAATCTTTGAGGGGCAGATCGGTCAGAATATAAAGGTGTACATGGATGATATGCTGGTTGAAAGTCGAACATCGGATAACCATATCAATGATCTTAAGGAGACTTTCAACACCCTCCAAAGATATCGGATGAAGCTGAATCCATTAAAATGCACTTTTGAAGTCACCTCAGATTTTTTTTGGATTCATGATCTTACAAAGAGGCATCGAAGCAAACTTAGAGAAGATAAGAGCCATTCAAAAAATGAGTCCTTTGAAGACTATAAAAAAAATTCAGCACCTGACAGGGAGGATAGCAGCTCTCAGCCACTTCATCTCTAGATTGGCAGAACGTTGACTACCCTTCTTCAAAACTTTGAAACAACCAGCTAGCTTTAGGTGGATCGAAGAATGTTAATAGGCATTTAAAGGGCTAAAAGCTTATCTTGGCTCATCCTCACTTCTTGCTAAAGCCGAACTTGGTTATTTGATGGTTTCCCTGATGGTGATAAATTCAGTGCTGGTGCAGGAAGAAGAAAAGATTCAAAGGCCGATCTATTATACAATAAAACCCTCCATGACACTGACACCAAGTATATGAGGCTTGAAAAATTGATCTATGCTCTCATTACTATATTCTAGAAGCTTCGACCCTACTTTCAAGTGCATACCATTGTAGTCTTAACCGACCAACCCCTCAAAATGGTTCTACATCGACCAAATATGACTAGTCGGTTGGCAAATAGGCTATTGAGCTTACAAAATTTGATGTGAAGTTCCAACCTCATCCCTCCATCGAGGCATAGGTTCTGGCTGACTTCGTAGTGGAGTGCATGATCCCAAAGAATCATGAATCAGAGGAGATTCGTGAAGAGACTGAACTGATCAAGGAGGGTTCATCGAAAGTCAGATATGAGGAGTTATGGACCATCTATGTGGATGGATCATCCAACTCTATAGGATCGGTAGCGGATTTGTTACTTGTCAAACTGGAGAGATTTATCACAGAATATATCTTGCAGTTCGACTTCTCAACCATCAACAATGAGGCCGAATATGAAGCTCTTATCGTTGGACTAAAGATTACCAAAGAGCTCGGGATGCAAAAGCTAAAATCTACAATGATTTTCAATTGGTGGTAAGACAAGTGAAAGGCGATTATGAAGTGTGAGAGGAGAACATAAAGAAGTACCTACAAAAGATAAGAGGTCTGATCTCAGTATTTACTAACTTTGATATTCAACAAGTATCTAAGATGGAGAATTCAGAGGCCAACCTACTATTTAAATTGGCAAGTTTGGCACCATGAGACCTCCTCAGGGAATCCTTCTTCGAAGTCTGGAAAAGGCCTAGTGTCGAAGAACCATCTCCGATCTTGCAGATTGACAACGAGCCAAGTTGGATGGATCCCTTCGTCTGATTCCTCAGAGACAAAACACTGCCATTAGACTCCAAAAAGGCTCAAAAAATCAAGTACCAAATGCCTTGCTACATCCTTTATGAAGACAGGTTGTATAAAAGGTCTTTCTTTCTACCCCTTCTCAAATGCTTAGCACCCTTCGAAGTTGATCGTGCATTGCGAGAAGTTCATGAAGAAATATATGGGAATCACTTGAGGGCAGGTTACTAGCCTACAAAATATCATGATAAGGATACTATTGGCCTTTATGTAGAAGATACAGTCGATCTGACAAAATGATGTGATCGATGCCAGTATAATGCCAATATCCAACGACAACCAACCGTACTGTTGACTCCAACCCCTTGGCCCTTCACATAGTGCGAAATAGATATTCTTGGTTCATTCTCCCTGATATTGGGACTGTGAAAGTTTTTACTGGTTGCTATCGATTACTTCACTAAGTGGATGGAGGTCGAGCCACTAGCTCGAATTATGAAAGCTAAGGTAAAAGACTTCATCTAAAAGTATATCATATGTCCTTCGATCTTCCTCAAGCTTTGATCACAAATACGGCCGTCAGTTTAGTGGGGCACAATTTGTAGAGTTCTGTTGCAAACATGGCATCTCCCATCATTTTACCTCAGTAGGACATCCACAAGCCAATAGAGAAGTCGAAGTAACTAACCGAATGAAAGCAATGATAGACCACGCCAAGGGGTCAAGGGCAGATGAATTGCATCATGTGTTATGGGCCTACAGGACTATTCAAAGGATTTTGGCTCCCTTCCTTATGGATAGAGAGTTTTGATAAATAGAAGAATACAGAATTACTTCGGACGAGCTTGGACCTGCTCAAGAAACTTGTGAGAAGGCACGAGTCAGAATGGTAGCTTATCAACACCAAGTAGCTCGCTACTATAATTTCATGTCTGAAGTAAAGAGTTCAGGGTCGGTGACCTAGTCCTACGATGTGCTAAAGTATCCCAACCCAATGAGCAAGAAAATCTCTCTTCTAGGTGGGAAGATCCTTACCGAGTTGATGAGAATGTCAGGCCAGGGACCTATCGCCTGAAGCAGCTAGACGGGATCCCACTACAATATCCTTGGAACTCAGATAACTTACAGACATATAACCAATAAATTTTTTTTAATAAAGTGTCTCCTTGATTCTCAAAATTTTGTAGAAGAGATCTTCGTCTCCAAAAATGATGCTCGCTAATTGCACTTTATAACCCAAATGAAGTCTGCTAATTGCACTTTGTAAACAAGATGAAGCTTGCTAATTGCACTTCATCTCCAAGATGAAGCCCGCTAATTGTATTCGACTCCAAAAATGAAGTCCGCTAATTGCACTTCATAATTCGAACAAAGCTCACTAATTGCACTTCATAACCAAGTCGAAGCCCGCTAATTACACTTCATCTCCAAAAATGAATCCTGCAAATAGCACTTCGTAATCCGAACGAAGTCTGCTAGTTGCACTTCGTTGCTCGGATGAAGCCCACTAGTTGCAATTTGGCCGCTTAGACAGAGCCCACTATGATGAAGGCACTTTATCGTCTTAATGAATCCCCCCACGACCAAGGCATTTCGTTGCCTATGATGCATCCTAAGATAATCCTTATACCCTAAATAGATCGACATTTCTATATATCCGAGACATCCGAACAATGAGATGAGAAGCACATGTAAAAAAAAAATTCTAACTTAAAATTAAGACATTTCATTCCAATAAATTTGATTACAGCATCGACATCGTGAAAAGCGAACAACCTTAAAAAAAAAAGAAGAAGAGAAAAAAATATAGTATCCATCTTAGAATGGCCGTCTTTAGCTCATGAATCCCCAACACATCGTGATTCAGACGCATCCTCAGCCGTCGAAGCCATTTGAGCAATGTCGTTGACTTCGGGCACCATTTGCTCACTCAAAACTTCAAGAAGAGATGTATCAACATCTGGGAAGAGCCTCTCAACTGAAATTCTGTACTTCCTAAAGTCGGCCTCGAAAGTCATGACTAATGCTTTCACTATCTTCAGAACCATCTTGAGCTGAGTGGCAACAGTTTAGATTCCTGATGTTTGACTTTATCTTTGGCAGCCCTAGCCACCACTGCATTCTCTACCACCTTAATGCGAAGCTCTATCATTGAGGATCGCTCCCCATTCAAGGTTTGAAGGAGACGATCAATCACTTTCTAAGCAGAATTGAGTTTGCTTCAAAGCTCAGTAGCTGCAAACCTCTCCTTGCTTATCGAGCACTCGAGATCGTCAATTATTTTCCAAGCTATATGAAGGTTGCCCCGAAGTTGGCTAATCTTTGTGACTGAACCCCACCTGGCTTCTTTGATGGCCTTAGATGATGCAATAATATACTCCAATTCGGATATTCTATCCTGAGTCATGCAAAATTCCTCGCAATAAAGAGCTACCTTTGCAGCTACACCCCAAGTCACGTCCCCGCCACCTTCGCAAACTTATTGCATCCTCTGGTCAACTGGGATCTTTCTGTGAAGTATGCTTCGTTAGTCTACTTAAGGCGCCCCCTCAGATGCTTTACTTCAACCAAAACATCATTGCAGTCTTTCTTCATCTTAAGAAACTTTCATTCCATTTCGGCATCTTTCTTCTTAGCCCTGCTAATATCTTTCTTAAGGACTTCAATTCAGATCTTGATAGGTAGGGCCATTGGTAAAGTTTAGGCACAATGGCTAATAGGCTGAAAGAATAATACCCTACATGCCAATCGCATATGAGATGTGATCAGATATTTTCTATAATTTATCTTTCAAACTCATGTAATTGATATTATTTTAATAAATATGCTTCTCAATTCATTATATGCTGCATCTTATTATTATTTTAAGATTATAATGAATCCGATAGATCTGAATAATAGTTTTAGGGCAATGATGAGATCACGTCAGTGAGAATTAAATCTTTGATAGTCATGATCTAAAATATTTTCAGTCATTAGTTCATTGAGTCGGAGATCAATGATACTGATAAAACTGGTATGTCCTATGTATGCTCAATCATGAGGGTGGTTGATCTCACAACCTCTTGTGTGGTGACACTAATACAAGGATATAGGTGCTCATTAGAGAATAAGTTTACTAAATAAACTTATGAGAGAATATCTGATGGAGTCTTATTTACATGTCAGCTGATGATTCTCTAATGGGAGTTGTATAAGTGATCTTTTGATCTGAGATCACCATGATATTTTGTGTATATGAATCCATATTTTGGTTCACTTCTTAACTTGATTCTTTGATCCTTGTGTGGGGTGTTCTGAATGTGGTAAAGTATGCATGAAGATTGTGAGTGATCAATAAGGGATCAGTCACTCCTAATAAGGAGAGTAAACATCTTATGTGATCTCATAGATTGATGATTCTGAAAGTCTTTGACCAAAGCAGGAGGATAAGTAGAAAGAGATTTCTAATGTATCATCAACTGAATCATCACCTTCTGATCAAGATATATTTAGATAAGCAATTAGATTTGATATGATTCCATACTCATAACTCATCTAGGATGTTGTTTGATTGAAAGATTAAATTGCACAAAACTTGCCACTGAAGGATATTTTGATAATTTATATCAAATTTTATTTCTTCTGGATAGTTATGACATGTTGCTAGATGTTAATTTTGACTTATAAACTCATCAAAATTAAAAATTTTAATTTAAAAATTAATTAGAAAGAGTCTTAGAACTCTTGAGCTGATCTAATCTGATCAGATTAGGATTAGGTCAAGAGTCTGTGTCCACTACTGACTAGATTTGAAATCCAATGATTTACACACTTTAAAATTTGATCTTGATTTGATTTAATTAGAATTTAATATAAATCTTAAGGGTTAATTTAATATGCTAGCATATTGTGTTAACCCAAGTTTCTAATTAGGTTAAGTTCAAAGTATTTGAGCTAAACTGAACCTGTTATCTTTGACTTGATTGGATTGAGTCTATTTTAATTAGACTCCTACCCAACTTGGAAGAATTTTAAGTGTGGAAGGAGACCTTCACACCACCCAAGTTTCATGCCAAAAATTAATTGCCACCCATCCTTTTAGCATTAAGAAGAGGAAGAGTCTTTATTCCTTAAGACTCTTAACCATCTCATCGATTTTCTCTGTTTCCTTAATTATCACGTGCTAGAATTTAATGAAAAATTATGAGGTGTAGAAAAGGAAGAGTTCTTCTGTGTGAAGCCTCTTTTGTGCCACTTAATGCATTAGAAATTTAATTCTCCACATGAGAGAAGTGAAGTGCCAAGAGTTGGCACCCCTTGGTTCTCTTGATATCCCTTCCTCGTCTATTTATATGGGACGTCTCATATGGGATAAGGGCTGAATTTTGATGAAAATCAGAGGCCTTTGGTGTGTGATAAGAGAAAAAAAAATTGAAAAAAATTTAAGAAAAGACAAAAAAATTAGGAAGAAAATAGAAAGAAAGGTGGTGAGAAAATAGCAAGTGTGGTGAGCTTATCCTAGGATTTGATTTTTTCATATGTTGGAGCATAAAATCAAATCCTAAGTTGTGAGATTTCTGAAGAGAATTCTCTTGACATGATCCTAGTGATAAAATCGAAAGTAATTGAGTATTGGTACGATCATTTTTTGAGTTCGAAGCTAATAGTATTCTTATGAAGAAAAAGCTACGACAGTGCATCGATTAAGAAGGATCTTGACAAACTTTCATATGGATCACCATTAGAGGATTTCTATTTTGAAGTCTCATAGAGATCACCTTCTTATCATACTGCTCATTGGAGAAAGTATAAATTTTTATCTTTTTGCATACTTGATTTTGTTTTGTTCGACATCTATAAGGTGATTCCAGGATTTGGATTTCGGTTTAACAGTTTTAATTGTTAAAGCTTTCGATATGTATGTTAAAATTTTAAATTTATATTTTATTATATGACCAAAATTCAATAGTGATATCAGAGCTATCCTTGTTAGATTCGATCAAACAAGTACAAAAGTTATAATATAGAATTGTTCTAATTTTATTTTGTCAAAAATATTGCATCGATTTCTAGCATCGATCTTAAAATTAAAAATTATTTTTGATTTTATTTGAACCATGAATTTAAATTTAGTTATTAAATTTAAATTTATGATAATATGAAATTTATTGATTCATAGTTGTTTGATGCTTAAATCGATTTTTTGATTAAGGGTGTAATGCATGCCTAATTTGATTAGGATTTATTTTAATATTGACTAAACTTGTTATATATTAAGTCATTTGTGCACCCTTATATGATTATTGTAATCATTTTTGGCATGTTAATATGATTGATATTATAATTTCAAAGGCATGTTAAATTGCATAATTTGTATGTTATATTTTATGTTGTAGTTAAGATGTGTTGAGACCAGTTCAAAGATCCTCTATAAAAATTATATTAAGTTGTAATGTCGGGATTCACTTACAAATCAAATATCGAATTTATTTGATCAATTGGTATTTAGATAAGTATTAAAGATGATTTTCTAATTAGATCCGTATGCTGGCCTGGCTAACTTTGTTGGTGTCGAAGAAAAGCTACAGAAAGCCTTCCACCTACCGACCTGATCAATTTGATCTTATTGAGTTTCGAATTTAGATTGATTAGTGATGTAGACACTACAAAGACCTTCCTTCATGCTTGATCAATAGAGTATGTCAAGATCTTAGTGAGCTTGTTATGTTATCCACAAGATTTACTATAGAAATTGATATGATGTTGACTAAGTGCATATTGATGCTTATGGTATATTTGAATAGTATTGCCTTGTTGTGCTATCCACAAGGGTGACATTATTTAAGTATGATCATATGGGATTGAAGTATTAACTAGAACACTGTAGTTTGTTATGCTATCCACAAGACTATGAGTGATCTAGAGGTAAGAGAGAAAAATATTGAGAATTGTATGAAGTACAATTGGTAAAGAGTTATCTACTTTTGAACTCATGAATGTTTGTTATGCTATCCACAAGGTGTTTGTGAGGAATAAGGATCTCAACTCCACTTAGAAACATAATGATGTTTCTCATTTTTCATACTTTAGGGCTATGAAATTCGTTAAAATAGTAGAAGACACAATTAGACAAAAATCTTAATCTAGTTGTGCATATCGTCATGAGTTGTCCGCTTATATTGTGTTCTTATTATTGTAGATTAACTGCATAAATGACATCCTCACTGTCACTTCGAGGAATACTAGATGCTTATAAAATGATCGGATCAAATTATATGGACTGGTTGAGAAATCTGAGAATAGTTCTCACATAGAAGAAAGTCGTCTATATACTGGATTCACCTATATCCGATATGATCAGAGAAGATGCATCTGAGAAGGAAAGGACCAGATATAAGATGTGAAAGAATGACAGTGTGACTATCAAGTGTATCGTACTTGTCTTAATGAACAATGAGCTTTAAAGGTAGCATGAGGACATAGATGTTCCTTCTATTCTCCTTAATCTAAAGGAGTTATATGAAAAATAAAGTCAAACTACTAAATATGAGATATCTAAGCAGTTGTTCTGTATCTGGATGACTGAAGGCATGTCTGTGTAAACTCATGTTCGTAAGATGATTGATTTGATCACTCATCTGGGATAATTGGGTTTATTATGAATAGTGAACTTAGTCAGGATTTGATCCTGCAGTCACTTTTGAATTTTCTCTCAGTTTGTCATTAACTACCACATGAACAAACTGAATGTTAGCTTGTCTGAATTATTGAATATGCTTAAAACAACAGAGAACTATTTCGAAGGTGAAAAGGCTCTAGTTCTTCTTGTAGATAAGATTAACAAGAAGAAAGACAAAAAGATTCCAAGAAAAGTTGAACCCTAAGGCTAGTATCTCCAAAAAGAAGGCGAAGAAAGTCTCCACCAAAGGTACTTGCTATCACTGTGGTAAGGACGGACACTGAAAGAAGAATTACAAGGAATACCTTACAACTGTGAAATATAAAAAAATAAATATTGCTAAAGATTTGTATATGATACAAATAAACTTATCATTAAGTACTTCAATTTCAAATTCTTGGGTATTGGATACCGCCTGTGGCTCACACTTTTATAAATCATTGCAGGGTCTAAAGAAATAAGAAGTCTGAGTAAAGATGACTTTGAGCTGTTTGACGCTAGTGGAGAGTCATTCAGACCGAAGCCATAGGAGTCAAGATTTTGAAGCTACCTTCGAACAAATTTTTAGAACTGAAGATCATTATTATATTCCAAAAATTATTAGAAATATTATTTTTGTACCCTTATTATTAGAACAAGATTTTGAAATAAAGTTAAAATAATGGTTGTTCTATCTATTTTTTAATAAATTTATGAAATATTTTATTGATAATGGTCTTTATTCCTATAACTTAGTGATAATATACTTCATGTTGATAATATGAAGAAAAGAAAGAGAGAGGATGTGAATGTCACATACCTCTGGCACTGTCGATTTGGTCATACAAATGAGTCAAGACTTAACAAGTTATACAAAGATAAATTTTTGATTCTTATAATTTTGAATCATATGAAACTTATGAATCTTGTCTCATGGGTAAAATGACAAAGACTCCATTTATCGGATATGGAAAAAGAGCGAATGACATATTATACCTCGTACATACTGATGTTTGTGGTCTAATATCGACTTAAGTCAAAGGTGGATACTCCTACTTCATCATATTTATTGATGATATATCTAGATTTCGATATGTGTATTTAATAAAATATAAATCTGAAGTTTTTGACAAATTTAAAGAGTATCAAAGAATGATTGAGAAACAAACTGATAAAAATATTAAAGCTCTTTGATCTGATCGAAGAGGAGAATACTTGACTAGTAAATTTCTTGATCATTTAAAATAAAATGATATTCTCTTCCAGTGGACACCTCCTTACACTCCACAATTAAATGGTATTGCAGAAAGGAGGAATCTCACCTTCTTAGATATGATGCGGTCCATGATGTGTTTCACGGATCTTTCGATCTCCTTATGGAGATATACTTTCGAGGCCGCAGCATATGTTTTGAACAAAATACCATCAAAATCTATCTCTAGCACTCCACATGAGATATGAAAAAAGAAGAAACTCAGTCTTAAATATCTTAAGATTTGGGTTGCCCTGTTTATGTGAAAAATATTGATAGACACAAGCTTAGTAATAGATTAGAAAATATAGATTTATGGGTTATCCCAAAGGAGAGTATAGGATACTACTTCTATCATCCTACTCACAAAAGGTGTTTGTTAGTAAATATACCATTTTTTTAAAGAAAGAGTTCATCCAAAAAGAGGGCAGTGGGAGATCTGTTGAACTTGAGAAAGTTCAAAACCTACAACCTATCCAGAATTCACAAGTTGACTCTCAACCAGATGTGTCCATTATTGAGGCACAGCCACTACACACACTTCCTCTCTGAAGGTCAAGTAGAGTGCGTAATGTATCACTCAGGTATGGATTTGTCATTGAGAATGACAATACATCCTACATCATTGAGAATGATGATCTTACAATCTATTCAGAAGCTATCATGAGTAGTGACTCTAACAAATGGCTCAATGCTATGAAATTCGAAATGGACTTCATGTATCCAACTAAATTTGGACTTTGGTTGACGCACCTGAGGATGTGATCCCAATAGGCTGCAAATGGATCTTCAAGAAGAAGATTGGAGCAGATGGTCAAGTAGAGACTTATAAGGTCAGGTTAGTGACAAAAGATTTCAGACAAAATAAGATGTTGATTATGAAAAAAATTTTGTATGTAGCCATGCTCAAGTCTATTCGGATTATGCTTGCTATTGCTGCATACCATAACTGTGAGATCTGGCAGATGGATATCAAAACTGCCTTCCTTAATGAAAATCTTGAGCAAAAGTTTAATGACTTAGTCAAAGTATGCAAGCTGAATAGATCCATTTATGGATTAAAGCAACCATCGAGGAGCTGGAATATCCGTTTGATGAGACAGTTAAATCGTTTGACTTTATCAAAATATGGATGAACTTTATATATACAAGAAGACTAGTGGGAGTGCTATTGTCTTTTGATCTTGTACATGATTGACATATTGCT
>KE505047.1:375575-386959 GCA_000441515.1 Elaeis oleifera | reverse complement strand
GTTAAGGGCGATGATTATCGGCTGGTGGCCGATGGTAGTAGGGGCTGCGATGGTGTAGTCCAGAGAAATCAAACCGACGGTCGGCGGTAACCATCGGTATTGAAAACTAAAGAAAAGAGGGGCGAAAACAGTCTGAAATAGGGGACATTTCTCCCCAACAAAATCCGACGAACTCGATCGCTGGCGGTAGTGCACACAGGTAAGAAAAGAAAGGGGGAGAAGAGAGGAAGAGGAGTCGGGACTTACCTCAAGCTCTGATGACTGCTGTGGCAAGGAATCGAGACGAGCACGATGAAGGGCTTCCACGAGAAATCTCCGACAATCCTTACTGATTGCTCTCGATGCTTGATGGGAGGAAGAGACAAGAGCTCTCCCCTTTAAACAGGGCTGGAGAGGAGGAGTTTTACTCCTCTCCTGTGGTGATTCTGACTCCGATCGGGAGTCGTCTTAGAGAGAAGACTTCCTAACAGAGTCTTCTTCTCAATTTTTTTTTTGGACTGGACTTCGGGCCTGATTCATAACATTTGCATTACTAATTTTTTAGACAAATTGCTAAGATCTATCTATATTTTTATAATATTTTTATTATATAAATATTATTATACATAATATAATATTATATTATATTATAATAGAGTATAATATAATATATTATATTATTATATATTATTTAATAATATATTATAGTATATTATATTATATTATACTATATTAATATCTTATATTAATATAATATAATATTATATTACATATAATAATTCAATATATTATAATATTATTTTTATTATAGTATTATTATTATATTATATTATATTAATTTATTATAATATTATAATATAATATTTATATTATATTATAATATACTATATTAAATATAATATAGTATATTCTATTATCATAATATAGTATAATGTATTATATAAATATTATTATTGTTAGGGAGGATATTTTCTCTTTGGGTCGAAGACATAAGCAAGTGGCAAAATATGGGCTAATGGATGTGGTAATATGATCTGATCTTAACTTCGATCTATGATGATCCTTAATTCTAAACCACCTTGAGCGAAATTCTTAGGATCGGCCACTCCTAGCTCGCCACTCCAAGCTCCAGTATCTGATTTACTACTGTCTCTACAATGACTGACCTTTAATACCTAAACGACTGCAGATGGTTGGACACTCAAATATGCTAAGTTCTGACTTCGGCCGTAGGCATGCATCAGCCGCCATCCATCTTCACTTCGTTGAGCAAGATCCAACCTGGCCGTTTCTTCCTCGACACCCACTTCCATTAGATTAGACCAAACTCCCAACTAAAGGGATAGGATCGATCCCACTTACATCTTAATTCAAAATTCAAAAGCACCCACGACTTCTAGACAGTTTCAGAATGAAAAAAGTAGGTGCAATAACTATTTCATCAATTTCGATCAGAAATCTCGCCACGTCATGTCTGGATCGGCCTCATGATTTCTCTTGACATTTACACGACTTTAACCTACAAAAAGATCTATAGGGGATCTTTCAAGGTACGTAACCATAATCTTTCTACACTTATATTTTATTTTCTGTTATCTGATTTGAGCGTCGGAGGGTCTCTGCTAGACCCAACTTTGGTCAGGACTTGCTTGCAGATTTTTTTTCGGGAGGATATGCCATCACTCCAACCTTTTTCGACCGTGGTTCAAATTTTAGCGATAACAGATTGACACTAGAAGAAGGATCCAGACCCAATTGTGAGAAGGAGCATTAAACAAAGATTATAGCACCACGAAGAGCATCGATCTGAAGATTTGGCACCACTGTCACCTCCCAGTCAATGGAGAATGCGGCGGGCCAACAAGTTTCAGTGCAGTCACAGCCGAAAGTTTAGCAACCGCCTTCCTCACAGGTGGTGACCATTAGTGCGGAACAATTTTATTTACTGTTCCAACAAGTTCAAACTTTGACCATCGTCATTCAGATGATGCGGCAACTTTATGCTGTACCTCCGATAGCGACACCAGCAATGGCGGCTACAATCGCACCCCTACCGGCCAGCACAGCACCAATGGTGAATCCACCTTCAGCAATTCTCCCACAACAGCCTACAGCAGTAGTGTCGGTGTGACCTCTGCTCCCCCCTTGAAGTCCTGTGCGGGGGAGACAAACTCATTACAGTCGATCCTAGAGTTTAGAACCTAGAAGATGATGATCACCGAGTCCACATTCTAGGCAAGACTCAACATCTAGTCAACGATCTCCCCCACAGTGTTCTGAAAATTATACTACCAGAGATGCAGAGATTGACTATCGACTTCAGGAGATGAATGAGCGGATCAAGGCGATCCATCATCAAAAATTGGCACGTGACAATGGGTATAATACTAACCCACCATTCAGTGATCGGATAATGCAAGAGCAACTCCCTATGAACTTCAAGATGTCGCAGCTTGAGAGCTACCATGGGATCACTGATCCTGTGGACTATTTGAAAAGCTTCAAGTCTTTGATGCTCATACACGGGCTATCGATGCCATCCTTTGTCGCACCTTCCCATCCACCCTGAAGGATATAGCTCGGCATTGGTGCCCTAGCCTGAAGCCCCAGATAATCCATTCTTTCGATAAAATTAGCCGACTATTCGTTGGCCATTTCATGAGCAGTAGGAGATAGCAGTAGCACTTGGACTCCCTGATGAATATGAAGTAGAGAGAAGGGGAGTCCATCAGATCTTATCTCGATCATTTTAATATGGTCATGCTAGAAGTCCGCAACCTAGATCAATCGATTACGATGGCCTCCCTAAAGGATGGATTGCTGAAGAATGGTCTTCACTATTCTCTGAAGAATATCTATCCTCGAGACTTCATCGACATGCCGGTCTGAGTAGAGAAATACTCTAGGCCAGATGAGGTGTTTGAAGGCAAGCCCGTGATGATTCCAACTAAAGACAAGAGGGAAGAAAGGTCAGAGTCTCCACCAAGGAGCCGGCAACCCCCTCGCTCTCCTCCCAGACACCGAAGATCCCGAACTCCCCTGTGAAACCCTCGACAGAGAGACAACCCTTGAGGGGATTGGCGTGTGACTCCACCTGAAAGATTCACAAATTACACCCCTCTAAATGTGGCCGAGCACAGATGCTTATGGAGATCAAGGATCGGATCCCGAGAGTGAGAAAGTTACGGTCCAACCCTGGTTGGTGGAATCACAATAAATATTGTCTTTATCATTGCGACCACGACCACAACAACGAAGACAGCTTCCAGCTTCGAGATGAAATAGAAGAACTTATCCGGCATGGTCGCTTGGATCGATTCATTTGGTGCCGGTCGGATCATCAGGAGGAACAATGAAAATTACTTGCTCTGCCAGAACCGCAACAGAGAGAGTCTTTTGGGATCGATCTTCTACAGGAGTAATTGATGCAATAACTGGAGGACCCCACAGAAGGATGGAGAAAACTGCCAAACCATCCAAGACGTCAAAGATTGAAGAGTCCTTTGTCTTCACCGAGGAGGATGCCCAAGGAGTTCAGTTCTCTCATAATGATGCGATGATTGTAACTCTTAATATTAAAAATTATGATGTACGTCGCATCCTAATTGATAATGAAAGCTCGATCGATGCTTTATTTATGATGCTTTCTTCAAATAAGCATACTGTCAGAACGAATGGGATGGATGGATACCCCTCTTGTGGGGTTTACTGGAGATGCTGTACCAGTCGAGGGAATAATAACTCTTCCTATAGTAGCTGGATGATATCCTCGATGATCTAGAATCCATGTGAATTTTTTGATAGTTCGAACGTCTTCAGTCTACAATGCAATTCTTGGACATCCGAGACTCAATGCACTGTAAGCCGTCGTGTCCACCTACCATCTAAAAATGAAGTTTTCGAATGGAGTCTAGAGTTGGCGAAGTGTGTGGAGATCAGGCTCTGGCATCATAGTGTTACAACATCGCACTTCGCAGATCGGGGCCATCCGAAGCCTACCCAGTTGACGGACTTGACACACGAGATGAGTTGTTTGAAGAAAGAGAAAATCTGATGGAAGATTTGGAGACAATCCCACTCGAAGATGGCAACAAGGAGCATACCGTCTAGATTGGGTTGAATCTCAATTAGATAACCAGAGAAAGACTTATCTCTTTTTGCAGGCCATGCTGGTGTTTTCGCCTGGACACCGACTGATATGCCTAGCATCGATCTGAAGGTAATGATACATCGGCTAGGTGTCAACCCAAATTATAAGCCTGTTAAGTAGAAGAAAAGAAGCTTCATACCTCAGCGGCAAAAGACGATAATCGAAGAAGTAGATAAGCTATTGGATGCAGGCTTCATTCGAAAGGCTAACTATCCCAGCTGGATCGTGAATGTGGTCCTCGTGAAAAAGGCAAATGGCAAATAGAGAGTTTGCATCAACTTCACAGATCTAAATAAAGTATGCCCAAAAGATAGCTATCTCTTGCCCTCGCTTGACCAGCTGGTGGATGCAACTTCAGGCCATGAGCTCTTTCACTTTTATGGATGCCTTTTTCGGATATAATCAAATTCGAATGGCTCCTGAAGATGAAGAGAAAATAGCTTTTATTACTGATTGGGATCTCTTTTATTACAAGGTGATATCTTTGGATTTGAAAATATGGATGCCATTTACCAGCGCCTAGTAAACAAGATCTTCAAAGATCAAATTGATCGAAATATAGAAATTTATGTGGATGACATGCTTGTCAAAGTAAAATCTTTCGGACTCATATTGAGGTTCTTGAAGAGACCTTTACAATATTAAGAAAGTATAAAATAAATTAAATCCTACTAAGTGCACCTTTGGAGTGACATTAGAAAAAATCTTGGACTTCATGGTGTCCAATCAGAGATAGAAGCAAATTCAAAGAAGATTCAAGCTGTATTAGAAATGAGTCCATCAAGAAGTATAAAGGAAGTTCAGCACCTCACCGATCGAGTGGCGGTCCTAAATAGATTTGTCTCGAGATCGGCTGAACACTATCTTCTATTTTTTCAGATATTGAAGCAGTCGAAGAATTTCCAATAAATTGAGGAGTGCCAGTATGCCTTTGAAGAACTAAAACAGTATCTAAGTTCAGCACCGCTCTTTAGCAAGCCAAACATCGGCAAGGAGCTTTATTTGTACTTGACGGTATCTCCAGCGGCAATAAGCACTGTGCTTGTCCATGAGCAGGATAATGTTCAGAGATCGATTTACTATATCAGTAGAGTCCTATATGATGCGGAGACTAGATAGATGAAGTTAGAGAAGCTGATCTTCGTGCTCATTATCACAGCCAGAAGATTTTGATCATATTTCATGCACGTCTAATTGCAGTGTTGACAGACCAACCACTCAAAGGTGTTCTACATCATCCCAACACTTTCAGACGATTGACGAAATGGGCCATTGAGCTTGCAGAATTTAAAATTCAATTTCGATCTCGATCTTCTATCAAAGCTCAAATCCTGATGGACTTCATTGTAGAATGCACCATCCCAGATGATCTGGAGATGTCCGAACCCATTCAAGGAGATATAATAGAAGAACAGAAGTCATTAGAATTAGAAAATTTCTGGATGATATATGTAGATGGTTCATTAAATGCCACTAGATTGGAACTGGGTTACTACTGCTTGGACCTAGAGGATTCACTGCAGAATATGTTCTGAAGTTTAGCTTCCCAGCTACAAAAACTGAAACGGAGTATGAAGCACTTCTGGTAGGTCTAAGGATCGCCAAGGAACTTAAAGTGTCAAAATTGAAGACCTGCATAGATTCCTAATTGGTAGTAGGACAAGTGAAAGGAGACTTTGAAGCTCGGGAGGAAAATATGAGAAAATACCTACAGAAAGTGAAGGATTTGACATCAAAATTTTCTGACTTCAACATTCAACAAATACCTCAGGCCGAAAATTCAAAGGCCAATCTACTTTTAAAGTTAGCAACCCTTGCACCAGGTGACCTTAAACTTTTGAAGTTTTGAAAAGGTCAAATATAGAAGATCCAACTTAAGTCCTACAAGTTGATGATGAATCCTGCTGGATGGATCCTTTATTCATTTCCTAAGGGACAGAGTGCTACCTGTAGATTCAAAAGAAGTTAGAAAGATCAAATTTCAAGCCTCACACTACATCTTTTATAATGAAAGACTCTACAAACAATTTTTTCTTTGCCGCTCTTAAGATGTCTTCATCCTTTCGAAGCTGAACATGCTCTTCGAAAAGTGTACAAAGGAATGTGTGGCAATCATCTGGTTAACAAATATCGAGCATACAAACTACTTCGACAAGGATATTATTGGCCCAAAATAAAGGATGAAGCAGCCGACTTTGTCAGACGATCTGATCGATGTCAATGGAATGCTAACATTCAGCATCGCCATCTATGCCGCTCACTCCGATTGTCGCCCCTTGATCGTTTGTTCAATGAAAAATGAACATCTTAGGTTCTTTTCTACTAGCATCAAACAAAAAAAATTCTTGCTAGTGACCATTGATTATTTACTAAATAGGTGGAAGCTGAGCCCCTTGTCAAGATTATCGAAGCTAAAGTGACAGACTTTGTTTGAAAGTCTATTATTTATAAGTTTGATCTTCCTTAAGTGATTATTATAGATAGCGATTGTCAATTCACATATTCGAGGTTTGCTAAGTTCTGTCAAGATCATGATATTTTCCAGCACTTTGCTGTGGTGGGTCATCCCCAAGCCAATGGAGAAGTCAAAGTTACCAACAGAACCATCTTGCAGGGGCTAAAAACTAGGATCGATCAAGCAAAGGGAGCTTGGGTTGATGAGCTGTATAATATCCTATGGACTTACCGAATCACCTAAAGAACTCCGATAGAGGAAACTCTTTTCAACCTTTCCTTTGGAACCAAAGATGTCATCCCTATGGAGATCGGACTCCCCTCGCACTGGGTTGAAAATTATAATGATCTAAGTAATGTAGAACGGCTCCATGTAAATTTAGATTTGCTTGAGGAAATCCATGAGAAGGCGAGAGTGCGAATGGCGGCCTATTGATAGAAGGTGGCGTGGTACTACAATTTTCATGTTCGAGGTAAAGAATTCAAAGTTAGAGACCTAATCTTGCGGCGAGCCGAAGTCTCTCAACCCACAGAGCATGAAAAACTAAGTCTCAACTGGGAAGGTCCCTATCAGGTGGACAAAGTAATCCGATCAGGAACTTATCATCTCAAGCAATTGGATGGAACACTTCTACCTTTGCAATGAAATTCTAAAAATTTATAAATATACTATCAATGATGCTATTATTCCTACTGAATATTATATTCTTTTTAAAATATTATCATCTTTCGATATTATTTTGGTGAGATGAATTTTCTTTGAGGACTAACCGACTAACATGCTATGAAGGCAATTAACAAAAAGAAGATTGCTAAGAGAAAATGAAAAGAACAAAAAAGGTATGCATAAAAGTCCACTTTTTCATTACTGTAAATACTTACAAAAAAAAGTAAACAGAAGGACAAAAGCAGAAACACAAAAGGAAAAAGAACAGGGACCCTCTGAAACCACGATTCTTAGCCGCATCAAGAGCAAGATCCAGGACAAGGAAGGTTTAATCCTCGTCCGAAGAAAATACCCCAACCTTCTCATCACTATTTCAAGATGAAGGTGGTGCAAGTCCAGTTGCAACATCAGGTACTTGATGTGGACTTTGTAGTTTTCAAAGCCCTACACAAATCTGATCATGGAGACATCGAGAAGCTCTCATTTGAAGTCCTCTGAGGCCTTGAACTTAGCAATACAGTGGAGGCAGGCTTCTGTGAAGACCTCCTCAGTGGTCCTTGGATGGAGCGTACCATCGATGGAAGAGCCCTCATCAAGAGTCCTCGAAGGAGGTGCGTTGGGCACTGTCTTCGCCCTCTTGGCGAAGCCTTCCTCAAGGAACTTTGCCTTCTTTTTGCAGCCTCCTTAATCTATCGAGGACCGGGCTCCATTGTCACAAAGAGACAAAAGAAAGAGCAAGAAGATGGAAGGAGTTTGTGGGTGCACCAGTGGCTAGAGGGAGTAATTTATAGAAAACCCAAGCGTAAGTGCGCCCATGCGAGGACCAATCCAACTCCACCATGTGTTAAATTTCAAAACACCAACCATCACTGCCGTTTACTACATCTTCTTCTTATCAAAGCGGAGTCGGTAGAGTGCCTCGAAAGCCATCTTGATTCGCCATGTGGCAACTGAAATTAGCCTGAAGAATTATCGATCAATTCCCTTGAAAATTCCACTGGTCATTATGGCAAGTGGAGTCCCAAGATGCATCCTGAGTGGACGTTTAGACTCCTGGAGGTGGTTTATTGACCAACGACAACTAATTAAGACCCTTGAATGTTCTCAAACTGTTGATCGCGACGATCCTCCTCCCAACAAATAGCAGGAACCTCCGCTACTAAGAAGCAAGGGCTAACCTTTGAGGACCCCTGAAGGCCGAACTCGCTCTTTAGCGGGTCAATATCCATGAAGACCATAATAATTAGAAAAATTGGGTTAACGTATAAGGACCCCAAAAGGGCCGAACTCGCCATTCAGCAAGTTAACGCTCACAAAAGTCTTGTCAGTTTGGAAAGTGGGGGCTAACCTATAAGGACCCCCAAAGGCCATCCTTGCTTTTCAGTAAAGCCAATACCCATGAAGACCTCGATTGGTCAAGAAGTGAAAGTCAACCTAAAAAGACCTTCGAAGGGCTAACCCAAGAGGACCCTCTTACCAGCCATCAGTATTAGAGTGATCCACACCTCTTACTAACCACATCCTCTATCGATCCAAAGTACTCTAACCAAATTAGATCTGATTTGAGAACCCTACACCTCCTCTCAAATTCAAAGCAATTGTAGCATGACAGCTAGCTCCGAAGCAAATGAGGCAAGCATAACATCCATGTCCTGAGAATTCTGATCTCAAATCTCACCATGCTGCATCCGAACCGATTGAGATGGATCAGAAATAATGCCCCCCCAACTGCTCACCTCTATTTATAAATAGAGGCCTAAAAGGATCCTTAAGGTAAGCAATATCTGCTTAATACGGTCCTTCTCTTTGTTTTAAAAATCCTAACTTGAGTGTCGGAAGGTCTCTATCTAAGTCTAATTTCGGTCAAGACTTGTTTTGTAAGTTTTGCCATTAGAAAGTCGCAATCGTCCTTCGACTCCAGCAAATCCGACATAAGCTAGATCTCTACAGCAATAGTGCATGAAGACCTCAATTTGGACAAGCTTCAAAGATAATATTTTTGATAGAAGGATACATGATATTGAAATGCAGCTAGTTATTCAAAGAAGAGTACTACCGAATCATCTGGTGAGTGATGTCTGGCCAAGGCTGTAGATTGTTTCATGAGTATGAGCGAACTACACATCATATCCCTTGTTGCTGGAATGTAGCCATGTGATTCTTCAGG
Source organism: Elaeis oleifera (assembly GCA_000441515.1). Taxonomy (NCBI): domain Eukaryota; kingdom Viridiplantae; phylum Streptophyta; class Magnoliopsida; order Arecales; family Arecaceae; genus Elaeis; species Elaeis oleifera. The sequence continues at coordinate 377,542 of KE505047.1, read as the reverse complement.
TGACTTCTGCAGCCATGTGATCCCATCCTACCAAACCACCAAAACTCGAGTCCCGATGACTATGACTTCTGTCTAACTATTAGAATAAGTTTGGGCAAAATTCACTACATCAACGATACTCATAGCATCATGAGTCCATGTTGCAAGAAGAATTGGTGTCTTACTCACCTGGTGGGTGAGCCTCAATGACTGACCATCTGGAATTCTTTTATGCTTTGAATTAATATAAGCGATCGTCAGTTGTCACCTACAGCATACTTGGCAATCTCTACCAAGTCAAGCTCAAGGATTGGAAATGATTGATGATATATCTACCGCCCTAAGAAATTGTTATAGCTAAAGTAATCTATTGATTAGGTGGCTGATATTGTTTGGTTCTTCTGGCTTCACATCAAGCCCACTTAGGAGTAGCGTGCTACTTTGGGTCCTATGGATCGTAAAGCTTAATTTTCAATATGATTTGTGATATGAGAATGGATCGAAAGTATTACAGTGAGCTCTTAGCATTTGTAACCATAAATCTCCACCCCTTGATTTGCATCTACCTTTTGTAGCAGATGGTGTTGGAGCCAGTAACCATGGACCGCACCAATTCCAACAGCAACCCATCACGGAGTCCAACCTACCAAACTCACTTTGGCACACTATTGATATGCTAAAATGGTTCGCTTGGCAGGAATAGACCTTTATCCACCTCTTATCTATCCTTGATTCCCTTTCTAAATTAAGCATTTGGTGACACCAATATTTTTTAAAAAAAAATTACTATTTCTGTTGCTCAAGTTTGGATGATTCATACGCACCTCCTCATTTTGAAAAATTTACAAAGAAATCTTTCAAATTTCTGGAGCATTCATTGAAGTAGCCAACGTCCTTTAGCGTGTTGTTTCAAAAACCCAAAGAAAAGAAAAAAAAAGCCTTTATTCTTTTCAACCTTCTTTGAAATATATTCTTCTACCTTCAATTATCTCCCATTTCGTGCCGACTTTCCAACCCTATCCTCCCTCCCCTGATGATCATGGAGCATTCGTTGAAGTTCATTTTTCGTGCGTTCTAGCCATCCCAAATACCTGTGGCCGCCATTGACTTCATCCACTCCCTCCTATCTCCTACCCTATTTTTTTCACTGGTAAATAGTAATTCTCTGATCTCTGATATTTGCCTCTTGTATATTTCATTCTCTACTCTATCCAGTTGAGCGAACTAGAGATGCGAGTCAAACCTCTAAGAGGAGATTGATGGGAAGGACAGTAAAAACCGATAATAATGAAGCTCTGGCCTCCCATTCTTTGTTTGCATTTCTCTAGTGGGGTATTGCGCAATTTTGAGTAATTTAGCAATTTCGATTTGTTGGATAAATTGATGCTAGAATCCATTACGAAATTCAAAGCATGCTATTTTTTTTTCCACTTTCACTTTATGTCCTGGTCCAATTTAGCTTAGGATAAGCTTTAAGCTAAATAAACCAATCTTACTCCTAGTAGGAGAATATAACATGTGGAAAGTTGTTAGTATCTCTTTTATCTGATAGGACTCTATTCTATCTTATGATAGCATTTTATCTTTTAGTAGAAAAAGAAGTGTGGTTTTATAATTTAGAGAAAACAGTTATTAAAAGGATATGTTCTTTTGAGGGTAAATAATTTATTCAGTATTCTTTTGGATAAGTATTTTTCAAGTAATATTTATATAGAAAAATAATTTATTCATATTCTTTTTAATGTATTGAAAAATGATCCAGAAAGCTGTTACTCATGTTCTTTTGTATTACTAATTTCTTAAATAAGTTGCTAAAATCTATCCATATTTTTATAATATCTTTTATTATATAAATATTATTATATATTATATTATATTAAATATAATATAATATATTATATTATTATATATTATTTAATAATATATTATATTATACTATGTTAATATCTTATATTAATATTATATTATATATAATAATATATTATAAT
>KE505047.1:329874-369419 GCA_000441515.1 Elaeis oleifera | reverse complement strand
GACTAGGGCGATCAAAATTTTAGGTCTCACTAGCATGATCTCATCATGGCCCTAAAATCATTGCCCAATCTATGAAGTTCGTTATAATCATAATAAATATGATGCAGCAAATGACAAAACACAATACCTCACAATAAAATAACCAATGTCATGCAAATGAGTAAGAAGATAACATAAAAAGTTCATCACATCACCCATATGATTGGCTTGTAGGGCACCATTCTTTTATCTTCCACTTGCACTAAAGCCAATCGCCCCTGTACCTGATATCCATGCGATCAAGGTAGCGAACACACTGCTGTTGTGTCAAGACTTAGTGAACTGATCCATTATGTGGTTCTTTATATCAACTCACTTTATGATCTCATCATGAATGAGGTGAAAGTGACTTAGGATGTGCATGGATTTTTGATAAGACCACACCCAACTCAGTGATGAACTCTTTCATCAGGCGACTTTTCTTAGCAATCTTCACTAACAGTAATTAACTGAGTCAAACATAGTTTGCTGTTTAGAACTCTTCCAATTCACTGCTCCTCTAGTACTTCTCAAGTACTTGAGAATATTTTTTACAGTTTTCAATGATCCTATCCTGGATCTGCCTAAAATCAATGGTCATGCACAAGGCATAAATCACATCAGGCTTGATACATAATATATATGGATAATAATACTTTACACCCATCCATGTTGAACCCCTTCAACACAAAATCTATATACCTAGATTGAGACAAGTCTAGCATCCATTTAGATCTATCTCATAGATCTTTAAGCCAAATATAATGGATACTTCACTCAAGTCTTTTATGAAAATTTTTTTGTGATAAGCATGTCTTTGACCGGGAGCAATATCGAGACAACCTTCCCTATATGTAGTATGTCATCTACATACAAAATCAAAAAGTCGGTAGAACTCCCACTTATCTTCTTGCACACACACGGTCCATCCATATTTGATAAAATCAAATAATTTGACTATCTCATCAAAAATGGATGTACCAACTCCTTAATATCTGTTTCAACCCATAAATAGATTTGCCCTCCCACTAGAGACAAACTCTCTAGCCAGTATGCAACTATAGCAAGTAACATCCGCATGGTCATATCTATTAGCAGTCTATCAAGTTACACCCACAGGTACTTCAACCAAAGTTCATACTTGATTGATATACAGAAAGTCCATCACGAATTTCATGGCTTCAAGCCATCTGTCAGAGTCCGTACTTATGACTACTTCCGAATAGATCATGAAAATCATTCTCAATGATGTGTGGTGTATTGTCATTCTTAATGATAAATCTATGTCTGAGTAGCACATTACACACTCTGATTGACTGTCGAAGAGAGGTGCGTGCCATGGTTGTGCTTCATCAGTGGGTACATCTGATCGAGGATCAATTTATAGACACTCCATAGATTATTGTGGGATAGTTCATAGGTCTTGAACTTTTCAAGTTCAATTATCCTCCCACTGTCTCCTTCTTGGATAACTTTTTTTAAAAAAGTGGCATACCTACTGTCAAATATCTTTATCCAGTAGGTGGTAGAAGTAGTATCATATACTACTCTTAGAATAATCTATAAATCTATACTAATCTGATCTAGCACAAATTTATGTACATCAACTCTTTTCACATAAACTGGGCAACCTGCCTCTTCCCTTTCCATATCTCATATCGAGTGCTAGCAACAGATATTGATGGTACCTAATTCAAAATATATGCAGTAATTTTTAAGGCATATCTCAGAATGAGATAACAAGATTTGTGAAACATATTAAGGAACACACCATATCTCATATGGGGTGTCCATCTCTGGGCTGAGTATTATTAGCCTTTGAACATCCATATGTACAAGGCTTAACAGCTCGCACATCTTTTTCTCATGTCTAGTAAATAGGATCTTGATCATTTTATCCATGAGATATGATTTACAAGTTCTATATGATTCAAAATCATACAGATCAAAAAATTCTTCTTTGTATTACTTGTTTATCTTTGACCCACTAAAAATGACCAAATAGGCAGTACCAAAGATATATGACCATCAGATATTCTTTTCTTATTCTTATCAACATGAAGGATAACATCATTGAGTGATAGAAATATGAGACCATTATTTTCATAGCCATAAAAATTTTCAAAAGGAGAGTAATTTTTGTCCTTTACATTAATTTCAAAATCATATTACAATAAAAAAATTAAATAATATTTTAATAATTTTAGGCTTATAATAATAGTCCATTAGTTTTAAAGCCTTGCCAGAAGGCAACGCTTACAAAAAGATTCCTTCAGCTTCAGCCTGGATGGACTATCCACCAGTGCCAAACGATGTGAAGTCATCTTTCTTCAGCTTTACAGTCCCTGCAATACCTTGCATAAGTGGGATCTTCATAAGATATCTCATACTTAAGAATCTAAAGTTGAAGTACTCAATGATAAATTAGTCTGTATTATTTACAAACTATTAGCAGATGCAACTATTGCACTCTGCTACTACTTCACACTTACAAGATAACTCTTGCAATTTTTTTTTCATTATCAATCATTGCTACAATGAAACTAGGTACTTCTGGCAGAGGCATTCTCCATCTTCTTTTCCTGAGAGATGCTATCCATAAATAGAAGAAATTAGAGAATGTTTGCAGGATCACATCTTGATTTAACTCACTATTAATGAAAAGAACCTAATTGACTTAATCACATGATCAAGTTAATTAGGATACACTTGGCAGTCATATTGTCATCTCATCATAAATCATATATAATGTTTTCTTCTTTTTAGCATCAATTTCGATCAAATCAGGATCAAGAGAATAGGAGACTATCTCCTAAGTGAGAACTATTCTCAGATTTCTCAACTAGTCCATGGGGTTCGGTCAATTTAAAAAGGTATCAAATATACCATGCAGTGATAGTGAAGATGCAGATGTATTTATATATAAGAACAATAATATAAAAAGACTACTTATGATGACATACATGATTTAGATGAGTTCTTTTATCTAATCATGTCTTCCACTTATTTAGCAAATTCTATAGCCTTCTAGTATGGAAAATAAGAAACCTTGTCGTTAGATTTTTAAGTAGGATTGAGATCCCAATCTCTCATAAAAGTCTTGTGGATAGCACAACAAACTTCTGTGAGTTCAAGAGTAAATAACACTTTACCAATTGTATCTCATACAACTCTCAACATAATTTTTGCCTCTAAAATACTTATAATCTTATGGATAACACAACAAACTACAGTATTTAGTTAAGTCTTATCCTTCATTCTTATATGATCATATCTGAGTAATACTATCTTTGTGGATAGTATAACAAGATAGCAGTACCCAAATATGCCATAAGTATCATCAAGTCAACATTACATCAATCTCTATAACAAGCCTTATGGATAGCACAACAAACTCACTACAATTTTTAACATACTCTATTGACTTAGCATGAACTAATACCATTAGCATTATTATGCACCAAAATAGTATCACATCAGTCCCTACAACAAGCTTTGTGGTTGCACAATAAACCTACTGTAGTTCCTGACATAATACTGACTTGGCATGAAAGAAGGCATAGGTAATGTTCTTAACACTTCGTCATTATGACTTAATATAATTTAAATGAGAGACTTAGGTCTCATGCACATCCAAAATATATACAAATATATCACATGCAATTATATTTAATTCTAACAATCAGTATATAAGATCCAATAAAAGAAATTGAATGGTTATGGACTTTTCTAATCATTTGAGCCACTGGATGGAATATGGGCCAAACCCTAGGTGCATTAAGATTGAGCCATCTCATGATCGATCTATATGCACTTTTGCTCTCCAATCACTTGGCAGTTCGATCTTCATCTCCATGAAGATTTCTATGAATACTCCGTCTTCCTTCTATATTTAAAATAGAAAAAATAATTTTATTTATTTTTTTAGATAAATTTCTATCCTTAATTTTACATCAATATGTAAAAGTCTCAATCAATAGTTGAGAATATTACAAAGGAAGAAACATAAAGGTATAGCTAAAAATATAATGTAACAGGGACAACCAGCCCCTTTTACAACTATTGTAAGTACATCTATACAATCAGCAAATGCAGACATATTTATTCCATACATCCATCACATGGGTGTATCAAGTCCATAACCTTTCATCATGTATTTATAACAATTATATAAAGCATGAAAAAAATTACCCATGTTATTCTAATTGTGATATCATTCATGATCATGTCACTTAAGATATTTAAGTACATAGGCTCAGGACCCATCTAAGATTTTTTATTTGGATTCAACTCTTGATCCAATTTTAATTTAAGTTAACCATATATCATCCTTTTGAGTTGAGTTGACCAATTCTTAAACAGATCCTAATCCAATTAGGTTAGCAAAGATCCGATCAACCATGGCTCAAGCCTTAATCAAATTAGATCAATGATAATTTAATCAACCTTAATTAAACATAATTTCTAATCAAATTAGAGTTATGAATCTGATTTAATCTACAATCATAAATCCTAATCATATTAGGTCAATGAATTGTAGTTAACCAAATTCATCAGCAAAAATCCTAATCCATGTCCGAAGCATCTCTTCTATGATCAGATTTTTCGACCCCATACATACCTAGGATAACAACCATGATGGAAGACCCACCATGACGAATGCCCAGTTCTATGGTGCTCGACCCTTGGACTTTGGGTGAATGCATCATATGCAAGAACTCTAAGTCTTAGCAATGTACATCACATGTATCACTTCAAGGCTCTGTGCATCGCATGTATAAGACTTACAATTTCATGAAAAATCAATCGTAGGATCTAACCTAAACTTGTCGCACCAATATTAAGACCATGAAATTTCATATCAAGATTCGATCATGGACTGATAACATTTATCCTTAACAAAAGATGCATCAAAACATCAATTAAACATCTTGAAAAATCAAATTTTGACGTATCATGAAATTGATCAAATCCATATCACAACAATAACATGCCATTTGATTGAATCAATCAAAGATGGCTCTGATACCACTGTTCCTATAGTGTAGCAGAATATAGTTTTAAAATTTACCATGCATTTAACTATTTGAAATAAGTTTTAACAATTAAAATATGACTATCAGAATACAAACCTTAGGAACTTCTTGATGATTACAATCAAACAACTCAAGTATGCAATAACGTAAGAATTATATCTTCTTGAAGATGAGGATCAGGTAACAGAGTGATCTCTATAAGACTCCAAAGTAGAAGTCCTCCAACGATGATCCACACGGAATAGATCGGGGTCCTTTCCAACTTATAGTGCTGTAGTCAACTTCACAAGCCCACTGCTAAATTTTTTCTCAAGAACTAATAGCACCACCACTTGTACGCCATCGAATCCTCCATCAGAGCCATGCTAGAAACTTTTCCTTATAAGAACTCACCACCCAAGAGCGATTTAGAAATCCAACCATTGGATTTTCTAAATCCTAGGACAAGCAACCCTGGCTTTCCATTTTTCGCTCTTGTCTCTTTCCATTTTTCTCTCCCATTTCTCTCACTTATCCCACGCCTAACCACCAGTAAAAAGGGGCTTAAAATATCCTATGTACCACCTTCTTTTATAAGGAATAAAAGAGCACCTCCAAGGGATGCCAATAATTGGCATCTCATTGGTTTCACTAGTGAAATAAATCCAATTAAGAAAGTCTGTTAAGAGTTTAATGAGCAAAAGGACTCTCTTTCTGCGCACAACGCCCGAAGCAACATCATATGCCGCCACCCCTTAGGATTTTGTGTGGAATAAATAGGAATTATGGAAAGTAGTTAAGATACTTGCATAAGAAGGACTCTTCCTTCTCTCACGCACAATAAATATAGCATCCCAAATTAAATGGCGTGTAAGTTCCTTCAACAAAGAAGGATTCCTCCTCTTCTGTGCTTACAAATTTCTAAGACCATCTGATGGCTCGTGGAACAAAGCAACACGTGGAATTTTAAAAGAATTAAAAGGAGTGCTCCAAAAGGACTCCTCCTTCTGGATGCACATTAATATGGGATGCCCTTATTATTTGTATGGTAATATGGCGTGGAGGAGGTGGATTCCAAATAAACACTTTCAAGTGGATTGGTTAACCAAATCAGAAATCAAATGTTTGAACCTAATCCCATTAGGTCAAGGCTTCAGGCTTAGGGTTCGCACAAATTTTTTTGCACCAAATCCAATTTGAAACTGGGGTTAATCTTTGTGCTAGCAATTTAATTAACCCATAAGATTTATAATAAATCCAATCAGATTAGATCAAGATCAAATTCTTATTGTGTGATCCATTGGATTTCATATCTAGCTAGTAGTGAACTCAAGCTCATGATCAAATCCGATTAGCTCAGTCCAAATGTATTAATTAACTAGAACATCTTCTAATTAATTCACGAATTAAACTTCTTTAATTTTAGCGAGTCCATAAGTCAATATTAACATCTAGCAATGTGTCATGACTATCTAAAAGACATAAAATTTGATAAAATATCAAATTATCCTTTCATGGCTAGTTACCGTACAATTCAATCCTTCGACCAACATTCCAATAAATCATGGGTATGGAATCATGTCAAGTCCAAATATCTATCGATATGTATCTCGATTTGATGATGATGACTCAGTTGATGAACTAGTAAAAATTTTTCTACTATTCATCCTTAATCTAGTCAGAGACTCTCTGCGTCATCATCCTATAAGATCACATAGGATGTTCTCTCCTCTTACAATGAGTGATCGATTCCTTATTGATCACTCACAACCTCTATATATATTTTATCAAATTCAGAACATCCCACACATGTCTCAAAATGGCATGCTAGGGAATGAACTAAAATAAGAATCCATATACACAAGGTGCCATGGTGATCTCAGATCAAAAGATCATTTGTACTACTCCTACTGGAGAACCATCTGTCGATATGCTGTAAAGCTTCATCAGATATTCTCTCTGTAGATCAATTTAGTGAACTCATTCTCTAATGAGCACCTACATCTTTGTATTAGTATCACCATATAAATGATTGTGAGATCAATCATCCTCTCCATCGAGCATACATAGGATGTACTAGTCTTACCGATATCATCGATCTCTGACTCGATGATCCAATGACTGAGAATATTTTAGACTGAGGCTATCAAAATTTTAGATCTCATTGGCATGATCTCATCATGGCCCTAAAATTATTATCCTAATCTATGGGGTTCATCATAATCATAAATAAAATATGATGCAGCAAATAATAAAACACAATGTCTCACAAATAAAATAACCAATGTTATACAAATGAGCATAAAGATAATACAAAAAAGTCCCATTGCATTGCCAATGCAATTGGCTTCTTTCACTGGACCAACATTGAAGATCTTAATGAGACCTTCACAACATTAAGAAAGTACAGAATGAAGCTAAACCCAACAAAGTATACATTTGGAGTGACATCAAAAAAATTCTTGGGCTTCATGGTGTCCGATCGAAGAACAGAAGCAAATCAAGAGAAGTTTCGAGCTGTATTAGAAATGAGTCCACCAAGAAGTATAAAGAAAGTTCAGTGCCTCATCGGTCGAGTGGCGGTCCTAAATAGATTTGTCTCGAGTTCGGCTGAATGCTGCTTTCCATTTTTCTAGACATTGAAACAGCCAAAGAATTTCCAATGGATCGAGGAGTGCCAGTGTGTCTTTGAAGAAGTAATGTAGTATCTAAGTTCTGCACCACTCTTTAGCAAGCCAAACATCAATGAGGAGCTTTATTTGTATGTGACGGTATCTCCAGCGGCAATAAGTGCTATGCTGATCCATGAGCAGGATAATGTTTAGAGGCCAATTTACTATATCAGTCGAGTCCTGTATGATGCGAAGACTATATACACAAAGTTGGAGAAGCTGATCTTCATGCTCATTGTCATAGCCAGAAGACTTCGATCATATTTCATGCACATCCAATTGTAGTATTGACAAACCAACCAGTCAAAGCTATTCTGCATCATCCCGACACTTTTGGACAATTGGCGAAATGGACCATTAACCTTGTAGAATTTAAAATTTAATTCTGACCTCAGCCTTCCATCAAAGCTCAGATCCTGACAGACTTCATTGTAGAATACACTATCCCAGATGATTTGGAGATACCCGAACCCATTCAAGGAGATATAGAGAAGAATTGGAGTCATTAGAATTGAGAAATTCCTAGGTGATATATGTAGATGGTTCATCAAATGCCGTTGGATCAGGAGCTGGGTTACTACTGCTTGGACCCAAAGGATCCATTGCAGAATATGCCCTGAGGATGAAGCACTTCTGACAAGTCTAAGGATCGCCAAGCAACTTGGAGTGTCAAAATTGAAGATCTGCATGGATTCCTAATAATAGCAAGACAAGTGAAAGAAGACTTCAAAGCCCGAGAGAAAATATAAGAAATATCTATAGAAGGTGAAGGATCTGACATCAGAATTTTTGACTTTGACATTCAACAAGTACCTCGAGCTGAAAATTTAAAGGCCGACTGCTTTCAAAGTTAGCAACCCTTGCACCAGGTGACCTTTCACGACAATCATTTTTAAAATTCTGAAAAGGTCAAATATAGAAGATCCGATCCAAGTCCTATAAGTTGATGATGAATCCTATTAGATGGATCCTTTATTCACTTCCTAAAGAACAAAGTGCTATCTGCAGATTCAAAAGAAGCCAGAAAGATCAAATTTTAAGCCTCACACTATATCTTCTATAATGGAAGACTCTACAAATGATTCTTCTTTTTGTTGCTCTTAAGATATCTTCATCCTTCCGAAGCTAAATATGCTCTTCGAGAAGTGCATGAAGGAATGTGTGGCAATCATCTGGCTGATAAATCTCTAGCATACAAGCTACTTCGACAAGGATATTACTGACCCAAAATACAAGATGAAGCAGTCAACTTCATCCGACAATGCGATCAATGTCAATAGAATGCTAACATTCAGCATCAGCCATCCATGTCGCTCACTCCAATTGTCGCCCCTTGGCCATTCGCTTAATGGAGAATGGACATCTTAGATCTTTTCCACTAGCATCAGGCCAAAAAAACTATTGGTAGTGGCACTTGACTATTTTACTAAATGGATGGAAGCTGAACCCCTTGCCAAAATTATCGAAGCCAAAGTGACAAACTTTATTTGGAAGTCCATTATTTACAGATTTGATCTCCCTCGGATGATTATTATAAACAACGATCGCCAATTCACAGGTTTGAGGTTTACTGAGTTCTATCAAGATCTTGGTATCTTTCAGTACTTTATCGCGATGGGTCATCTCCAAACCAATGGCGAAGTCGAAGTCACCAACAGAACCATCCTGCATGGGCTGAAAGCTAGGATCGGCCGAGCAAAAAGAGCTTGGATTGATGAGCTGTATAATATCTTATGGGCCTACCAAACCACCCAAAGAACTTCGACGGAGGAAACTCCTTTCAACCTTTCCTTTGGATCCAAAGATGTCATCCCTATAGAGATCGAACTTCCCTCATATTGGGTTGAAAATTATAATGACCCAAGCAATGTAGAACGGCTTTATGCAAATTTAGGTCTGCTTGAGGAAATCCATGAGAAGGTGAGAGTATGAATGGTAGCCTATCGATAGAATGTGGCATAGTACTATAATTCCCATATCCGAGGTAAAGAATTCAAAGTTGGAGACGTGGTCCTATAGCAAGCCGAAGTCTCTCAACTCACAGAGTATGAAAAATTAAGTCTCAACTGGAAAGGCTCCTATCAGGTGGTTGAAGTAATCCGATCAAAACTTATCACCTCAAGCAATTGGATGGAACATTTTTACTTCGGCCATGAATTTTAAAATTTATGAATGTACTATCGATGATGCTATTATTCCTACTGAATATTATATTTTTTTAAAATATTATCATCTTTCAATATTATTTTGATGAGATAAATTCTCTTTGAGGACTAACCGACTAACATACTACGAAGGCAATTAATAAAAAAGAAGATTTTCAAGAGAAAATGAAAAGAACAAAGTAGGTACACATAAAAGTCCACTTTTTATTATTGCAAATACTTACAAAAGAGAGTAAATAGAGAGATAAAAGTAGAAACACAAAAAAAAAAGAACAGGGATCCCTCCGAAACCATGATTCCTTGACTGCATCAAGATCAAGATCTAGGACAAGAAAGGTTTAATCCTCATCCAAAGAAATATCCTAACCTCCTCATCACTATTCTCGGGATGAAAACGGTGCAGGTCCAGTTGCGACATCAGGTGCTTGATGTAGGCTTTGCTGTTTTCAAAATCGTGCACAAACCTGGCCACGGAGGCATCGAGAAGCTCCCTCTTGAAGGCCTTGGAGGCCTTGAACTCAGCAATGCAGTGGAGGCAGGCTTCTATGAAGGCCTCCTCAGTGGTCCCAAGGCAGAGCGTCTCACTAGTGGAAGAGCCCACATTAGGAGTCCTCGAAGGAGGCATGTTGGGCGCCATCTTCACCCTCTTGGTGGAGCCCTTCCCTCAGAAGAACTCTACCTCCTTTTTTGTAGCCTCCTTAATCTATCGATGATCGGGTTCCATGGCCACAAAGAGACAAGAAGAAAGAGCAAGAAGATGGAGGGAGTTTATGGGTGCACCAGTGGCAAGAGGGAGTAATTATAGAAACCCAAGCGTAAGTGTGCCTACACGAGGACCAATCCAGCTCCATCATATGTTACGTTTCGAAACAACAACCATCATCGTCATTTACTGCGCCTTCTTTTATCAAAGTGGAGCCAGTGGAGGACCTCGAAAGCCATCCTAGTTCACAATGTGGCAACTGGAAAGTGGCCTGAAGGAAACCGTCGATCAATTCCCTTGAAAAATTTTGCTGGCCATTATTGCAAGTGGAGTCCCAAGATGCATCCTGAGTAGATGTTTATAAAGGAAAACTAGGCCGTTCTATGCATACAATTTTAAAAATTTAGAGGAAAATATGATAGATTAAATAATTTAATCTACATTATATGCACAAGATCTAATCTAAATTATTTATCAAGATCTATGATATGATTAAATATATGATTAAGATATAAAATAATAAAATCTGGATCGATCATATCGATGCTCTGGATCAGATCTAATCATTAGATCTGATCAAATTTGATCTAACAAGTTCAGAAATCATTACCAGAGCATGGATTGCTGATCTCTGTAATTGAATCTTATGGATTAGAGCTCCTTCAGGTTGCTCGCAGTCACACAAGATGTTCGGTCTTTATGGATTGTCCACACGAAGATCGATTGCTGATCAATCTTCTCGAGAGTGCTAGCTCGCGAAGATCTTTGATGGCTGATTTTTTTCTTTTTGAAGCTCTTAGGCACTCTAGAGAGGAAGAAGAACTAAAAAAGGAGAAGAGGCTAAAGAAACTTTTTTTTTGAAATCACTTATTATCTTGGGTGTCCAACTATTGGATCCCTTTATAGATGGGCTAGGGATTAGGGTTAAGAGGAGGTGCCAACACCCTTCATGCCATAAAAGATATGGCATCCAAAATTTTAATGCAGATTTTATGATGGCGTGAGAAATAAATCAGATCTTTCTCACGTCAACCAATCTCTTAATGTGAATAAGGAAAGAATTTTTTGTGCCACCAAAACTTTCCTATGAAATTAGATTTATTTCTTCTTATCTTCTTATCTATGATTTGAATCAAATTCAAATAAGAAAGGAGATAAGGTTCATGACTCAACATGAGTGCCAGCCACCCCTCTCTGCGCCCTCCTTTCTCACGCCAAAAATTTCTCACACAAAACTCCTTTTGTGTGTAAAGAACGACGTGGGTCCTAGGGCATGCGCAAGGGAGAGAATCCCAGGTGGTTGGGACTCTTGAGTTTTTTATTTGATTCCAATCCAAATCTGATTTGGTTTGGACTCAATGAGAGGAAGGAACCTAATCTAATTAGGAACACAATCTTTTCAATAAATTTTTAATCCAATTAGAAATTAACTGAATCTAAGTCTTGATCAAATCAAGAACTAATTTCTCTTGTAATTAGACTTGATCTAATCAAACCCAATCCAAGTCAAACTGAATCTAATTCAATTAGACTTAATCCGAACCTCATTGCTCAATCAAATTGAATCAATTAGCAATCTAATTGCTAATTAATCCTTCATTAATGACAGAGTCCTAGTCCAGTGAGACTCTTCACTAGAGTTTCAATCCAGTGAGACTCTTCATCAAATCAGTCATCTGATCAGATCGAAACTTTTAGTATATGTGACCCCATAAGTTCGAACCTAAACTGATAGCACAGAAATAAATTCTATACTAATCGATGTAACCATCTAAAAATAGAATCTGATATGCAAATAGGCTGAATGATTGCAAAGCAACATTCAAGAATCTACTGACGTATGGTTACCGTATAATTCATCACTTTGATCTTAATGCTCAAGGAGACTTAAGATTTAACTATTAACCCTATAATAGTCAATCATATTGTATTTCAACCTTTAAATCCATCACATTGATTATCCTAATCAAGATTTTACTAAATTAAATACACTGATGCATTAACTCCTACTTATTCGAAGGGATCAATCCCATCTTGACTTATGCACCGACTTGACAAGTACTTGACTGTATCCAAAATTTTTATTATTGAATTAAAAATCAGATAGCCGACATCAAAGTACAATAAATTACTTATAAATCATCATGGTGATCTCAGATCGGAGGGACACTTATATCCATATCTTTCGTGCGCTACTCTTGACAATAAATACTCCGAAATTGATCACATTTGGCATGAATGTACTCTTACATTCCACTTACATATCATACCAGTATCTCCACGCTCCTTGATTAAGAGGACAACCAATCCATATGATACACAACGATCTACACTTGATACCGCTATCGTCCTATTAATAGCATATCATTTGGTCACAAACATGTTTAAGGACTAAACGATAAATTCTCTTTTATCGATTAAATATGGTCCTAAGGACTTCATCACTATACAGGAGTTCAAAGAAGATGGACAAATATGATAAAAGGTCAAATAATATTATTAATAAAATTATATATAATATATGAATATAAGCACAACCATCAACAAACTGTCGATTGATTTTGGGACATAATTTTTAACAACTCCTACTTGAACTAAAGCCAATCGGTACAATATCGCATATCCATCTTCGACTTATGATCATCAAACTCAACTTCATGGGCTTTAGTAAATAGATCGGTTAGATTTTTTTTTCCATTGATCCTCTGAAGGTCGACGTCATCTTGATCCACAATCTTTCGGATAAGGTGGTAGTGGCATAGAATATGCTTGGTGCACTGATGGGACTTCGACTTCTTGGCTTGAGATATGGCTCCAGTGCTGTCACAGTACAACAAGACAGGACCATCAATAGAGGGTGCCACTCTGAGCTTGTCGATGAACTTCCGTAACCACACAGCTTCCTTCGCAGCATCAGATGTCACGATATACTCTATCTTACAAATAAAGTCGGTCATAGTGTGCTGCTTGAAATTTTTCAGCAGATTGCTCCATCATTCAGGATAAACACATATCTCAACACGCTCTTACTCTCATTATGGTCTAACTAAAAGCTGGAGTCAATGAACTCTACTAGTTTCAAATCAAATTTTTCATAAATGAGCCACTGATGCTTAATATTTCTCAAATATTTAAGGATGGTCTTTAGACCTTTCAGTGATTTTTTTCTGGATTAGATTGGTATCTGCTCACTATCCCTAATGAGTATGTCATGTTTGATATCGTACATGTCATGACGTACATTATAGAATTCACTATCGAAGCATATAAAATTCTATTCATACACTTTTCCTCTTGAGGAGTTATCGGACAATCTCTCTTCAAGAGAGAAATTTCATGGCCTATTGGTAATAGCCTTCTTTGAATTCTCCATGCTGAACTATTTTAGCATGGTATCTATGTACGTGGACTGAGACAATCTGAATATCCTCTTCGATCTATCTTTATAGATCTTCATCCCTAAGATGTAGGACACTTCTTCCAAATCTTTCATAGAGAACTAAGACGATAACCAAACCTTTATTGCCTGTAATATAGAGACATTATTTTCAATTAAAAGAATATCATCCACATATAGAATAAAAATACAATCACAGAATTGTTAATCCATTTGTAAATGTAGGGTTCTTCTTCATTCCTATTGAAGTTATACATTCTGATCACCTTATCAAAATGTATGTTTCAATTTCGAGATGCCTGCTTCAATTCATAGATGGATCTCTGAAGCTTGCACACCTTAGACTCATCTATGGATGTGAAAACTTCAGACTATATTATATACACCTCTTCTTCTAGCTCTCTACTTAGAAAACTATTTTCACATCTATTTGTCAGATTTTATAGTCCATATATGCTGCTATCAAAAGCATAATTCGAATGGATTTGAGCACTGTCATAGAAAAAAATCTTGTTATAGTCAAAACTATAATACTAATGATAACCCTTAACAACCAGATAGACTTTATAGATCTTCATCTTTCTGTCTGTGCCCCTCTTCCTTTTGAAGATCCACTTATACCCTATGTGTTTAACCCCTTCAGGTGGGTCAATAAATGTCCACACATCATTGATCTTCATAGACTTTATTTCAGACTTTATGGCTCAAATCACTTATCAGAGTCGGATCTCTGCATTGCATCCATAAAGGTGATCGAATCTTCATTATTCTTATCGAGTTCAACAGGATCTCGGATCCGGATCAAGAAACCATAGCATCTATCCGATTGATGCGATGCTCTATTGAACTCCTTAATGGTACCTCTACAACAAGATCCAGATTTGATCCTATCAAATCTGATTCTATGGGTTTACTAAATTGTATCTGTTCTACCTATTGAACTTCATCAAGTTTAATCTTAGAAGCATTAATTCCTTTTCCAAAATTTTTTTTCAAAAGACTGTCCTAAGGCTGACGAATACCTTTTGTTCATCAGCAAGATAGAAATAATACTCCTTAGTTTCTTTCAGATATCCTATGAAAATACACTTGTCAGACCTAGCTCCAAACTTATCTGTTTCAAATATTTGATATAAGCTGAACACCCCCAAATCCTTAGGTGAGAGAGCACTGGTTTACGCCACATCCACATCTCATATGGTATTCTTTCGGATATCCTATAAAAATACACTTGTCAGACCTAGCTCCAAACTTATCTGTTTTCAAATATTTGACATAAGCTGAACACCCCAAACCCTTAGGTGAGAGAGCACTGATTTATGCCCCATCCACATCTCATATGATATTTAACTCATAGATTTATTCAAAATTCTATTAAATATATAACAAGTCGACTCGAGTGTATATCCCCAAAAGGAGATCGATAGATTAGAAAAGTCCATCATGGATCGAATCATGTCCAACAAGGTTCAATTTCTTCTTTCTGACACACCATTGTGATGTGACGTTCCAAGAGGTGTCCACTATGAGAGAATCTCATTCTTTTTAGATATACCAAAACTCACTAGAAAGATATTTACCTCTCCAATCAGATCGAAGAGTTTTAATACTCTTTGCAGTTTGTTTCTCTACCTCGCTATGGAATCATTTGAACATTTCAAACGATTCAGACTTGTATTTCATCAAGTAGACATATCCATACCTAGATTGGTCGTTTGTAAACGTAATGAAATGGTGATATCCTCCTCTAACACTAGTGCTTATGGGTCCACATATATTAGTATGTACAAGATTCAGAATATCACTGGCTCATTCACTTTTTTCAGTAAAGATGACTTGATTATCTTTCCAAGTAGACAAGACTCACAGATAGGTAATGATTCATAATCATTGTCTTCAAAAATTTTCTCTTGAGCTAATTTGTTCATTCTGTTCTTGTTAATATGATCTAACCTACAATGTAAAAATAGGCATCTGGGATATTATCTATCTGACGGCATTTATTTGATGTATATATTATATTAGGCCGTAATATAACATAAATACCACTGCTCAATTGTCCATGCAGCACTGTAACACCATTTAAAATGATATCACAAATTTTTTTTATTAAAATCTCATAATTTTTTTGATTAAAAAGCCTACAGAAATTGCGTTCAATAAGAAACTAGGACAAAAATGAGAATCACTAAGAACAATAGAATGAAAATTGAATATAAGCTTGATAATTCTTAAAGCCAGAATTGAAACTAATCTTCCATCTCCAACGTTTAAAAATCTCTCACCGTCTCGAAATCTTCTACTGATCTAAAGTTTCTGTAATGAATTATAAATATTAACAGGACTACCAATATCTAATACCCAGGTCATTATATCAGAAACTGAAAAATTACAAAGTGTTATCATATAATTATCTTGCTTAGCAATCGATTGCTTTTTCTTCTTTGGCCTGTTCGGATCAAGGGATGCTATGTATTGAGGATAGTTTTTCTTCTAATGATCTTATTTTTTATAATAGAAGCACTCTGCCTGACTTTAATCAGACTTAGACTTGGGCTTCTAGATTTGACTCCTAGCACTTTGCACGTTTTTATTCTTTTTTTCTTTCTTAAAGAGACGATATTCATTCAAAGAAGATCCTCTCACTATATTCACCGTCTCCTTGTGGAGCTGGTAATCCTTCTCAAAAGTCTACAGCAATCCTAACAGACCGTGGTAGTTTACTACAGGCTTCGTCATTAGGTAATAACTAAGAAATAGTAGGTAGAATTTCGATAGAAAATTTAGGATCGCATCTTTTTCAAACTATTCCGTAAGAAAAACTGAATTTGCTCAAACACTCGATCTATTCGATCATGTATAATATATGATCGGTGATCGATACTCCATCCCTCATTCGGACATTAAAAATGACATAACTGATCTTGTACCGTTTGACGTCGTCGAAAATGTCAAAAGACTCATTCAACACCTTGAGCATGTCTTCCAGCTAAGCTTCCTCGAAATTACAATTGAACTCAGTGTTCATGGCTGCTCACATGATACAATGCATCATGATGCGATCATTGAGCCACTTCAGGTAAGTATCTCAAACCGCACTGCAAGCATTCGAAACTGGCTCCTCAGGTGCTGGATCTGTAAACACGTACAAGATCTACTCATACTCCATGACTATTTTTAATTTCAATACCAACTATCGAAATTGGATCCCATCAATTTTTCACTATCTAATAGTGATCAGAGCGACAAGTTGGTGGCCATAACTGCATAAAAAAAATCAAAACTTAATTAGTATATGAATTGATTAAGCCTAAAGATATAGACTTTAGTCTAAAGATTCTTTCATTATTTTATATGAATTGATAGCCTCTACCGCCAATTTGAAGAATTATCATAATTTTTTAGCGGGTACTAGAATCCACACAGACTGCATATGAGTCCGACTTTGGTCGGCCCACCCATATGCATCTATGGATAGGTTCTTAACCAATTATTTCATCAAATAATTTTTAGTAATTAATTTTATCCTAAAAACTTTTTAGTTGACTCTGATTTTCTCTGCAAGCCTTGATTAAGTCCAACCATTAATATGATCGTACTCAAAAATCTAACTACCAAATGCTCATATCCGACTTTGGTCGGCCAACCTGACCACTTGCTAAAGAGACTCGACTGAGTCATCATATTATGAATGATAATTCTAATAGCAGATGAGTACCAGGCCTTTGGGCCTCTAATAATTATCAAACTAATGAACCCATTATCATCCAACTTAATAGGAGGCTATGATCTAGTTATCACCATAACTATCTCAGTTTAGGATCCTAATAATTTAGAAAATTCATTGATGAATTAAGAGAAGAGAAGAGATCAATCAGTTAACCATAATCCTCTTACTGACTTCACCAAGTCATTGAATTAGACTAGTGACTGGTTGAAGGGCACCTAGATCAGTCATACTGATCAACCTTAGTGACATGGGTCAACTCGAATCACTTAGCGATCTATTCAAAATATAATCCATCAAGTTGGCCAAATAAGTGAGATCAATGGAAGGGTATGCTAAGCTTGCCTTAGACACCATCGAAATGGCTAAATAAGCCACTCCCAATTAAAAATCATCGATCAAAATGCTAAATTTATCTTAGACACTAATTGGTTAATTAGTTTCGATTTGACCAGTCTAATGATTCGAACTCGATCACTGAGTCTCGATCAAGATCCATTTGATTTAATCAAAGATATAGACTTGATCAACTACAACTATTGTATTGGTACTAGAGAAAATTTGATTTAATCTAATTCAATTTTTTTTAGATTTAGTTAATTTCTCTACATGATCCATTAACTCTTTGATTCTAACCTTAGGTCTAACTTAATTAAAAGGATCTGATTTGAACTAACCCATGCTCTTATATTTTATGCAATGTTATTAGATATTAAATCGTAATTCTAGATCTAATTGATTCAATACTTAATTCTTAATTAAGTTTAGCATCAATATAGATTTAGGTTATGTTTTGAAACCATTTCACATATAAACATCTTTACATAAATTTTATGTAAAATAATTTTAACCAAAATATTGAGTCGAGTCACCTTGGACTCGAGATGGCTCGATAAGGCTTCGAGTCGGCTCGAATCAAATTTGAGTCTGCTCGAACAGGCCTGTCAGTAATAGAATTTTAAAATTTTTCTTTTAGATCAGATTAATTTTGCATAAACCATAATCAAATTAAATCATAAAACTTTTTAGATCACATCTAAACCTTTTATGATCTCAAATCTTATTAAAATAATTTTAATCATTAAGATCAGATATTATTATTTTTCTTACAATTTGTATCACGTATAATAAATCTTAAGATTTCAAGATCTAAGATTTTGCAGAAAAGTAAGTTCTTTTTTTCACATTCTTCTTCATGGGACCTCACAATGGTATCCTTACACGCCATAAGAGCATCCCATTGAATGAGAGGAGAAAGTCATGTAATCCTACTTGCTCATATGACCGGATGGCCTGATGATTACCTAATTTGAGTATCTTACTACTCAGATCATCTAATCTAACATATACAGAACTGATCAAACATCAGATCTAAAATAAAATTATTTAGATCTAATCTAAACAACATAAAATCAGATCTAAATACATATAAAGTCATATCATATTGAACGAGGCTCTGATACCAATTGAAAAAAATGAGACAGTTCTATGCATATAATTTTAAAATTTGTAATAGAATATGATAGATTAAACGATTTAATCTACATTACATGTGCAAGATCTAATCCAAACTATCTTGCCAAGATCTATAATATGATTAAATATATGATTAAGATCTGAAAATAATAAAATATGCATCGATTATATCGATGCTTTAAATCAGATCTAACTATTAGATCTGATCAAATTTGATCTAACAAGTTCCAAACTTATTACCAGAGCATGGATTGCTGATCTCTGTAATTAAATCACATGGATTAGAGCTCCTTCACATTGCTCGCAGCCGTACAAGATATCTGACCTCTATGGATCGTCCACATGAAGATCGATTGCGGATCAATCTCCTCGAGAGTGCTAGCTCGCAAAGATCTTTGATGGCTAATTTTTTCTTCTTCTTTGAATCTCTTAGATATGCTAGAGAGAGAGAAGAACTAGAGAAGGCGGAAAGGCTAGAAAAATTATTTCTCTTTCTTGAAAATCACTCTTATTATTTTGAGCATCCAACTATTAGATCTTTTTTATAAGTGGGCTAGGGATTAAGGTTAAGAGGAGGCGCCAACACCCTTCACGCCATAAAAATATAGCATCCCAAAATTCCAATACTAATTTTGTAATGGCGTGAGAAAGAAATCAGATCTTTCTCATGCCAACCAATCTCTAAACTTGAATAAGAAAAGAGTTTTTGGTGCCACCAAAACTTTCCTATAAAATCGGATTTATTTTCTTCTTATCTTCTTATCTATGATTTGAATCAAATTCAAATAAGGAAGAAGATAAAGTTTATGACTCATCATGAGTGTCGGCCACCCCTCTCTGTGCTCTCCTTTCTCAATCCAAAAATTTCTCATGCAAAACTCCTTTTGCATGTAAAGAATGGCATGGGTCCTAGGGCATGTGCAAGGGAGAGAATCCCAGGTGGTTGGGACTCTTGAGTTTTTTATTTGATTCCAATCTAAATCAGATTTGGTTTAGACCCAATAAGAGGAAGGAACCTAATCTAATTAGGAACATAATCTCCTCAATAAATTCTTAATCCAATTAAGAATTAACTGAACTCAAGTTCTGATCCAATCAGGAACTAGTTTCTCTTATAATTAGACTTGATCTAATCAAATCCAATACAAATCAAATTGAATCTAATTCAATTAGACTTGATCCGAACCTTATTGCTTAATCAAATTGAGCTAATTAGCAATCTAATTGCTAATTAATCCTTCATTAATGACAGAGTTCTAGTCCATTGAGACTCTTCATCAGAGTCCCAATTCAGTGGGACTCTTCACCAGATCAGCCATGTGTCAGACCGAAACTTCTAATATGTGTGACCCCATAGGTTCGAATCTAAATCAGTAGCATAGAAATAAATTTTATATGAATCGATGTAACTATCTAGTAATGAGATTCGATACTCGGATAGGCTGAATGATTGTAAAGTAATATTCAAGAACCTACTGGCATATGGTTACCGTATAATTCATCCCTTTGACCCTAATACACAAGATGACCTAGGATTTAATTATCAATTCTAGAATAGTCAACCATATTATATTTCAACCTTTCAAATCCATCACATAGATTACTTTGACTAAGATTTTACTAAATTGAAATATATTTTTGCATTAACTCCTATTTATTCGAAGGGATCAATTCCATCTTGACTTACACAACGACTTGACAAATATTTGACTGTACCTAAAAATTTTCATCACTGAATTAGAAATTCAGATAGTCCGACATCAAAATATAGTGAGTTACTTATAAGTCATCGTAATGATCTTAGATCAAAGGGACACTTATACCCATACCCTTCGCGAGCTACTCTTGATAGCAGAGTGCTCCATAATTGGTCATGTTCAATGCAAATGTACTCCTATATTGCATCTGTATACCATACTAGTATCTTCACACTTCTTGATTAAGAAACAATCAAACCATATGGCACACAACGACCTACACTTGATATCACTATCATCCTATTGATAGCATATCATGTGGTCGCGAGCATGTTTAAGGACTAAATGATAAATCCTCTTTTATCGATTAAATATAGTCCTAAGGACTTCATCACTACACAGGAGTTCAAAGAAGATGGATAAAATATGATGAAAAGATTAAATAATATTTATTAATAAAATTTATATATAATATATAAATATTAGTACAACCATCAACGGACTAACGATTGGCTTTGGGACATAATTTTTAACAGTTTAGACTCCTGAAGGGTAGGCTTATTGACCAATAATAACTGATTTAGACCCTTAAACTTTCTTAGTGTTGATCGCAATGATCCTCCTCCCAACAAATGGCAAGAACCTCCACTACTAAGAGGCAGGGGCTAACCTTTGAGGACCCTTGAAGGCTGAACTTGCTCTTCAGTGGGTCAACATCCATGAAAACCTTAATAATCATGACAAAATAGTGTTAACCTATAAGGACCCTAAAAGGGCTGAACTCGCCCTTCAGCGGGTTAACACTCGCAAAAGCTTTGTCAGTTTGAGAAGTGGGGCTAACCTACATGGACCCGCGTAGGCCATCCTTGCTTTCAGTAAAGCCAACGCCCATGAAGACTCTGATTGGTCAAGAAGCGAAGGTCAACCTAAAAAGCTTTTAGAGAGCTAACCCAAGAGGACCCTCAAGCCATTAACTTCAGCAAGGCACAAAGTTGAACCTAAAGAAATGACCGCTCTACGGATATCATGGCGAGCCTCCTAATGTGGATACCATTCATCCCAACCATAAGTCCAATTTGCAAGATAACAGACCTACGCAATGCTAAAGCTTCAAATTTTATTCTTTATCAGTGAATTTCTTACAACAATTATAAGATAAATGACTACAAAAGAAAAAAGAAGAAAATACATGGACTGAAAACTCAATCCTTGGCTGGTGGAGCTTCAGCGCTCGATGTTTTCCTAGATCTGAAGTGGAAAGATGAGAGTCAATTTTCGAAAAAAGTCTTCTAACTAGGCTTCGACATTCTTCAAAGCCGAGATCCATCGCCTGAGCTGATACATCATCAATTATGATGGTTGTATCTTGCAATGTCGAAGCAAACTGATCCTCTAATAATTTGACGATTGCTTTAACATGTTCAGCCATAGCCGTTCTCTCCACAAGCTGGATTCAGAATTCGGTTACGTAGATCTACCCTTATGAAGAGCTCCGAAGAGGTCAACTATCTTCTCCTGGCTGTGACAAGTTTACCCCGAATGTCACTAACTACTGACCTCTTTGCATCCAATGAACGATAAAGATCCCTTATCTTACCCCTAGCCAAATAAAGTTCTTCTTTGAGCTTATCAATTCTTGCTTGGCTTCATCATCGATCTTACATGAAGTAAGGTGATATTTCAATCTCATAATTTTATTTTAAGCTTCTTGAAGCTGCTCATTGAGAAGGGCTTTTTCTGCACTCATTTTTCAACTAGCATTTCTAATGGACTTTGCAATCTCATCACGCTCCACGGTCAACTTATATTTTTTGGAGAAATATTTTCTGTTCGTCTCCTCCAGATGCTTTTGTAGATCTTCTTCTCCATTGCCACCCCTTCGATATTCATTTCTAGTTTTCGAAGTTTCGCTTTGGCTTCAGCGGCATCCTGCTAAGCCTGACATACGTCTCTTTCAAGAGTTTCAATTCGAATTCTCAAAGGTAAGACTGTCAGAAGATACTTAACCCGACATTAGGTGAACATACGGTTGCAACAGTCACATCGAATCAACTGAGAAAAGCATCACACAGATAAGTCTAAGAGTACGGGTAAAACTCCTCCTTTCATTAATTTCAAAAGTCAATTTTTACATGGCTTACAGAAGGAAAAGAAAAAGAAATATAAGTTTTGTGTCCGATCTTAACATGAGGATCAACCAATGGTGGATTAGATGTAACCATGGCCGATTGCTCCAACGCTTGTGAAGGCGGTGCAACACCAGTGAAGACGGGTGTAGGGACAATTTTTGGAGCTGTGGTAGCTTCGGACGGTCCTCCGCTCACCTCGATGACTAAAGTCTCTCTGACGACATCTTCCTCCTCCTCTCCCTAGTATTGCTGGAAGCTCCAATCCATATTCGAGAAGCGCTCCACTACCTTTTTGCGGCAAATATCCAGATTGGTGTTGAAGGCATCTTGACTGAAGGCACACTTCTCATCCAATATTCGGTGGATATGCAGAAGGCTTCCACGGCTGCGCGTCCTGCTTCGGCAGCTTGTTTCTAAGCTTTCCTCTCAACATCGATGGCCTTGGCTTGCACTTCTAATCTCTTCTTCTTCTCTGAAGCCAATGCGGCTTCAATTTCTTTAACTTGTTCTTCAACTGGGCAACCTCAGCTTCCACTGCTTTCACCTTCGATTTGGCTTTGGCCTCTGCAGCTTCGGCAAACTTGCATTTTTTGCTTGCTTCGGCCAGTTTTTTTCGACATCACTCATTTTAGTAATGATGGTCACCGCATAATGTCCCACCTACATTCACAAGATAGGGAGTGAGTAAAAAAAAGAGAGAGAGAGAAGAAATAGAAGCAAACTCACCTTCACTAAAGCAGAGATTATCTGCCTTTGCTGCTTTATAGTACTTTCTTTTTCGACCTCCTCCAGACCAGCATCAAAGAGCATACTCTTAAAAGCATGGTGGGAAGTCTTCCAACTATCCAAAGCCCTCTTGGCAGTTGACGGACCCAAATCCTGTTCCTGATCCGTCGGTCTTTTAGTAGAACCTAACTCCACCAATACAGAGCCAACTTAGGGGGCAGAGAGCATGGTAGATTTTGAAAGCTGGCTTCGAGGGGAAGAACCAAAATAACTCCCTCTTGAGTTAAAGATGAAGGAACTGCCTTCTTATCACCTTTGTCTGAAGCTTTAGATTTCTTCTGAACACTGACAGACAAAGAAGGTACCGTCTTTTTCAATGATCCCCTCAGCAATTTTTTCACCTCCTCGGGCTTCATTGCTGCCATAAAAAAATTCAACATCAACGAAAGACAACAAAAAGAGGTATCGAGAGGAGGAATGAAGATCTTTTCATCTCTGAGATCGATCGAACTGACACCAGTATTAAAGAGAGACTGCTCCAATAGCAACTCTTGTAGTGGAAGAATCCTATATCCCCTCAAGGTTGCAGAGCACTCTAAATCTTCATCTCTGAACTTTGGGATCCGAAAGTCAGAATCTCTCGATCGATCCCAGTGTGGACACTCTCAATCCTTTACAAAAGATCGAAAATAAAAAGAATCAAATCTTTCAATTATGTATCGAAGATGGAGCCCCCTTTATCAACACGAGAATTTCTCTCGATGGGGAGACATACCATCAATCTTTGATACGCCACTTCATAATGTAAAAAGATCGAAAAAGGGATAGAGAGGGCTGGACCCCAGCTTTAGAGCAGAGAATCAAAAAATCGATGATAAAACGGAAGGAGTTTGGAATAATAGAACACAAAGAAAGATCGAAAAAATAAAAATCTCGACAACAAAAGGATGAATAGGAAGCCTAAGTCCAGCTTTAAAGGCTTCTTCATACAAACTTTTCCTATTAGGAGGAGAATTGCTTACTCTACCACTGGGATTAGGAGACTCTAATTCAAAGATAGTTGGGATCCTATATCGAGTACAAATGTGATTCAAATCTTTTACTCCCAACTTAGACTCAATCTAGCCTGGGGCAAAAGATGTGGCACCATGTTTCTCACCTCCACTAATAGGAACACCTCCAGAAGAAGAAGGAAATAATTCAGAGAAGTGATTTTCGCTATGGCTTCTGGAATCCACCATTGTAAACGTAAGAGGTGACTAAACTAAAAGATACAAAAGAAGCAGAAAGGGGAGAGAAGGGAACCAACCTGCTGTTACGTAATGAAAAGGAAGAAGATGGCAATTCTTCAAGAATAAAAATGACTGCCTGAAGAAAATAGCCGACGGCTGAAAAACCCTCTAGGTATGAAGGAAAGTTGGAAGAGGAGAAAAAAGGTCTGAGAACATTCAGAAAAAATCAGAAACACCACCATCTTTTTTAAATATGAGAAATCAAAACCATTCAGATACTGAATCCTGTCCGATCGTTCGATAGTCGACGCATAGCATGATCCTTTGATGGCAAAGAGACGTCAGTCAGCCAATTAATGGTATGTGTGGGAAATGAGGTGCGCCATTCTCCTAATTCTACTGACTGCCCTTTAGTCATGATTATACTTTGGAACGGCTATTCGGTCTATCTAAGAAGCATATGCACCACTCTGGCGCAAAGGATAATGTGTCTTCGACCAATCGAAACTCTAGTACTCCATTCGCTCAAACCGAACTCGGGAGTAGGAGACATGTGTTGGAGGGATATTTCCTTCTTGGGCCGAAAACATAAGTGGCTAGATATGGGCTAATGGATGTGGTAATATGATCCGATCTTAACTTCGACCCATGATGATCCTTAATTCCTGAACCATCCTAAGCAGAATTCTTAGGATCGACCACTCCTAGCTCCGACATTAGATTTATTTTTGTCTCCACAGCGACTGGCCTTTAACACTTAAATGACTACGGACGGCAAGACACTCAAATATGCTAAGTTCTGACTTCGGCCGTAGGCATGCATCAGTTGTCATCCATCTTTACTTCGTTGAGTAAGATCCAACTCGATCGTTCTTTCCTCGACACCCACTTCCATTAGATTAGACCAAACTCCCAACTAAAGGGATCGGGTCAATTCCACCTACGTCTTAATTCAAAATTCAAAGCACCCATGTCTTCTAGGCGGTTTCAGAGCAGAAAAAGTAGGTGCAATAACCACCTCATCAATTTTGACTGGAAGTCTCATCATGTCGCACCTAGATCGGCCTCATGATTTTTCTTAACAGTTAGACAACTTCAACCTACGAAAGGATCTGTAGGGGATCTCTCAAGGTATGTAACCATAATCTTTCTACACTCCTTCTCTTTATTTTTCTATTATCTGATTTAAGCGTCGGAGAATTTTCGTCGAAAGACTTGCCTGTAGATTTCCTTCCGGAAGGACACGCCACCACTCCAACCTTTTCCGACTGTAGTACAGATTTCAGCAGCAATAATTATATATTATATTATAAAGTTAAGGGTATATTAGGAATGAATTAGAAAAGTTATTTTTCGGTTGATAGAAAATAATTTAAATACCTCCTAGGTGGATAAGATTTTTCCATTTCATAGGTAAATACTATTCATGGAAAGTAACTTATTAATTTTGAAAACTATGAGAATATGAGTAAGTTGGTCAATGAAAAAATTAATATATTTTTCATGATATTGATCCATAAAAGAACAGGCCAAAAGGTTGGAGAGGGTTTTTTTTTTTTTTAATATGCCATTTTTTTTTGTGAGGCATCTTTGAAAGACGAAGCCAAACTCACTGTTCTGACCTCTATTTATTTTAATAAATTATTATTATTATTATTATTATTATTTGATATATTTTTTATAAATTTTTATATTTAATATTTGTTTTGAATTTTGGCCGGTATGATTGAACTATTCTAGATAGCTTGACATTCTATATCGTGAAAGCCACTATCGGATAAAGGCTTCGATGAACGATGATGGTTCGGAGAGAGAGATTTAATTAGCTTCTGGGGGCAAAAGGTGGGCATGGGAATTGGTGAGCTCAAGGCATAGTTCATTCTTTTGTTTCCCGGCGACCCCGATGGGCTTAGGCATGAATGTCAGAGATCAATATTGAACTTTTTTTGATGAACTTGAATGCCTTCAAATGCTCACGAGAATCACATCGAAAGATGAGGAAAAGAGTCGGGCTCTTCGCCTCTCGGACCCCAATGTCTCTCACAACCTCTTGGTCGAGAGATATCGGGGCGACTCTCCTCCTTTCCTTCATCCTCCTCCAAGATCTTTGTGGTGATCCTCTGCTCCGACATTGCTTGAATCGGTTGATGAGGAGCCATGATTGATGATCACGAGAAGAGGGGAACTCGGGAGACTTGGAGATAGATCATGGCAGTGCCGGTTGCCAGCATGATGTTGTTGGTGGCGGTGGGGCTCCTTCACCAACCACCAACAACGAGGGAGAGTAAAATAACGTAGAGGGGAACAAGGAAACCAAAGGAGGCAATGAAGAGAAGGGAAAATGGGGAGCGGAGGGAGGAGAAGATGGAGTACTTTGAGGGAGCTGATTAATAGAACTAATTAAGTAAGAATAAGATGTTATAATTAGTTAATGGACCAAACTCTCATGGATTATAATAAATAATCAATTGATAATACGGGATATGGAGGTGTCCTGGTCAAACAATTAAAGGTATTTTGGTCAAACAATATTTTGTGCTATCATGCAATGGTCATGTACCACCACGTGGTAATAGAAATGAATGATAGAATTATCTTAGAATATTTTCGAACTCAAAGAATTTTTTAAGAAGATACATATGAAATCCATCCAAATTTGGAGTGAAATTGTAATTTTCTTCATTATTTTGTTAAAATGGCAAGTGCTGGCAGTAAATTGCATCTAATAAGAAAAGCTCTAAATCAAAAAGCAAGGGAAGCAGAAAGAGCACAGCTGCCAACCATCACCACCACCACTACAGGCCTAGCTTACTGAAGACTAATAAACCACTAAACTCCGTATATAGCCACAACAAAGGCCACAACATCCAGTGACAGGTAGACAAGGCCACAGCCACCAAACTGAGGACGCCCAACTACCCCTTCAAATACAAGGAGCAGCTACAGAACTCGTTAAAGCAAAACCAAGCATCCGCCACAAATCCAGCAGCTAGCTGACCCCCAAGGCAATGCTGGCCGAACAATCGACGGCACCAAACTGACCATATAAAAGCCCAAAAAACTTCTTTTATGCTTGGTGGAGCAAGCAGTCCTTTTCATCCACACAAACTTGAAGTAAACCTAACCCAAATCATTGTTTAGATCCATGAGTTGGGTGTGAACCAACTGGACCCAGTCCCACCAGAATCAGCCGAAAGTTGTTTAGAAGCCTCGACAGATTCTAAAGTTCAAGCCTTACACAGAACTAACTTGACCTTAAGAAAAGGGAAAAGAAAGAGAGGAAAAAAAAATGCAGCCAACCCCAAATCTCCCCACCCTCATGACATGAAGCAAACTCCTGACTGGACATCCGTCTCTGCCTTTGCCAAATGTGGAACCATGTCCACCCTTCATCATCCACCTTGTCTTAGATTGCTAATTCTTTCCTCCTTTGCTTGAGAGGAGAATGAGATATGTAGTAGGTTAGCAACCCAAAATGAGAGTGAATGTCATTCAGCATATCTAAACATGCACTAGGCAGATGTAGCCAAGTGGATCAAGACTGTGGATTGTGAATCCATCATGCGTGGGTTTAATTTCATAAATTTCTGATCAAATAGGGGTTCACGAACAATTCCATTTCATCCAAGGCAAATTACCCTAAATTTGCATATTTTCAATTTTAGTGTATATGGATTATAGAATAAAATGCTAAATCTCGAGTATCGATCATGCTGGTCTTGTCCATTCCACTAGCCTCCTATGTAAAGATACATGTCGTAAGAATCTCTACAATGATGTAATGATAAAATTATTTCATCGATAAATAGTCAGTATTTTACAATAATAATATATAAATTATTAATTAAATTTTATTTAATTAGAAATAATTGTCTTTACAAGATACTATGGTAATATAAAAAAATTTTGCAACATCTATAAATAGTTGTTATAATATTATAGATATTTTATAATAATTTTCAAACTATTATTATAGAATACAAATTTTTTGCAGTGGTTATAATGTATCATCGCTATATAATAACTCTTAGTAATGTCCTTGATCAACTACTGTAACATTTTATATCTTTTATGATATTTCTTAAAATTATTACTAAAGAATATTTATAGTAACAAATTTTACCAAGTGTCATTAAATTTTGTTGCGGTAGACTTTGTTTGTTGTAGTGCATTTTTTGTTGGGGCATCAAGTAAACTCGACTAGATTCTTGTAACTAATCAGACACATATTTTTTATTCTAACCAGACTCCCACAGGGTCAGAACTCAGAAGCAATCAACCCTTATTTTATTCATATTGAGTTCTATTCTTTTTCAGGGCCTTTTAGGCACCTTAGGCGGGTGTTGGTTTGGTGCATACAAAAATTTGTGTCGAGCTTCCTGTAACATCCTACTCCTACTGGTTAAATGTTCTTGTCATTTGGATATGAATTTTACTGGTACAATCAATTCCTCGTAAAGACCATTGGTTACGGTACTTCAATTTTAGGAGCTTGCCTTCCGTGATTGGATGGATCGAAGTCTCATCTCTACAGTTCTGTGATGTGGCATGGAGTCTTAAATACGCAACGTTTGTTTTTCAACATTAGACTAATCTCGAGTACTATGAGGAGTTAAATAAGACCCCATCTTAAAATTCAGAAAGGTTTCATTATTTCATGTAATGTAATTAACGAAATCACTTCTGTAAGTTTGTCCATCTTGTAAATTGAATCTTTATTTGTCTAGATATTAATTCACCCATAGTGACGACCATCATAGAAACTATTACATCTAGTAGTACTGGATGTGATGTGCAAAGACTTTCCAACTCATCTTAAATCAACTTTTAGTTCGTAACTGTGATCGATCACCTGATTGGAGCTGTTCCATGCCGCAGCATTCTTAAATACCAATTTACAGTAAATAATTAATTTTCAGAAACGTGTTGTACCTGAATTCTGCTTGTAGTTTAATGGTATCACGTATTTACCACATATATGGATAGATCTCCAAGCCATAGATCTACTACTTTCGCCTGGCCATAATTTTGCAATTAGAATGATTATTAGCTGTATCCCTCGGAAGGCATGTAATGATCTTCAAGTGCCCAACAAAAAGCTGTTGTTCTTGTCAATTCATGAGGTTGTAACCTTCCAAAAGAATAGCTTGGCAACATCATTTCTTAGCAGCTTTCTTTCAAAGGATCATGCAATTCATTTACTATAAACACAAAATGACTTGAGGTGCCAGTTTTACAAGTTGGTAAAGTGCTTTGTACTAATAATACAAGAGAGCTGGCTTCAATACTGCCTCCTGCTTCCATCTGTCCTAGATTATATGCAAGCAATGTCAATAACAGTCTTCTAGTAATCCATTTTCACAAAACTCTTCTATTTGATCTCTGCTTGTAGCATATTGTTATCATGTATCTACCATAGATATATTAATAAATCTCCCAGCCACGGCCACAGATCTGTAGCCTTTGCTTTGCCATAAATTTGCAATTAATATGCACTTGAGAATATTAGCTGCATCCCTGAGGTATGTAATGGACTGCAGCAAAATTTTTGTTCTTAGCAATTCATGAGGTTGTACAACCATCCAGAGGAATAGTTTGGTAGTACATGATGTCTTAGCAGCTTTCTTTCCAGGGATGGCATGATTCAATTGTCTATAAACAATTAATGAACCACAAAATCCTCATCGTCATCCGCCCATCACATGATCCATCCTGAATCTGTTCTTTTAGCTTCTTTCCACCGCCCGGATAACTTGCCGAACTTTTTACTTCATCCAGAGATACGTGAATATATCCTTCACTTGAAATTTTCCAGGGATGTATTGACAACCAAAGCTAAGACCGGCACAACAAGGATAAAGTCACTGTGATTGCAGTATAAGTTGCTTGGTGCTTGGTTCTTCAGCCCGTGCTACCTCTTCCACTTTCTTCATGCCTAGAACCGTTTGGCGTCGGCAATCATTGACGGCACAAAAATAGAAGATCGAATCGATCCTGGATACACTTATCTTTACTGTACGATGAATTTTTAAGTGAGCAATAACATGGGCAGCAAGGAGGCTGAGCTGAGTTGAGCCAACCCTGATCCAAGTATAAAACCACAAAATACGAGGACACACACATGACCGCCACATCTCATGTGCACACCTTGGTGCCAGCCAATACACACAACCAAAACGATGTCATGAGATCACCTTTTCCCTTCCCAGTTTTATTCATTTCAGCCCATAGACACCCTACCGGTCTCTACCATGTGATGATGTGAAGCCCAATGAAAGGCATCCAAAAGGAGGAGCATTGCATTTATACGCAGAATTGAATTCTACCGGCCTTCGCCAACCAACCTCCCCCACTACTTTCGCTTCAAGTGGTGAGCAACCCACCCCACTTTTACCGAATGGCGTCCATTCACTATCTCATCGGAAAATATCAAATCATGGCGTGGCGTAGCAGCTCGGCAACCAAGCCCAAACTCCACCCAAACCGTAGAGAAGGCACCAAATTGGGTGGCCGGTCGCGGACTGTGGGCCCACTACGACCGGTGGCCTGGTCTTGACCAATATTAATGAAACGGGGGAAAAAAAATCTAGATTGAAGTTAGAATCATAAAATGGACTCCAAAAAAAAAAAAACTGATATTTCTCATTCATCGATTGATCGTTTTTTTGTACAAAAGAAGGAAAGAAGAAATAAAATGAGGGACCAGAGAAGCAAACCCCCATCTCAGATTTATGCTACAACAGCTAAATGGATTCAACCAGAGAAGAAAATAAGAGGGAAAAAAACAAAAAAAGGACTACAGCAGAAGAAAAGAAGAAACATATAAAGCAAATAGTTTATGTTTTTTCTTTTTTGTTCTTCAGCTGCGGCGCCGATCGGGGGCATGATCAGAGGCAGAGGGCGGTGCAGTGAAGGTCGAGGCCGTCGTCGTCTGGCAGCGGGAGAAGGTTGAGATCGAACGGCAGAGGGGGATGGCGGTAGACGGACGCGATGTCTCCGAGATCGTCGTCCACGACGGAGGACGAGGAGCCACAGTCGCTGTGCAAATCCTCCTCGCCGGCGGGACGCGCGGTGGATCGGCCTTCCGACTTCTAAGCTGAGGCCTGAGAGGCGCCGCGGAGGAGCGCCGGGCCCGCTGAAGGATTCCACGGTGCTGCTGTGGCTGCTGGAGGCCGGCCACTGCGGCCGTGGTTGCCGCTGCCGAGGGTAAGGGGTGTGGGGGAAGGCGGCGGCGGCGGCGATGGCGGTGGGGGAGGAGGAGAGAGGTAGGGGGGCGTGCCGGGAATGGAGGGCATGGGGCGGGAAAGTTGGTCTTGGCCTTGCAACCGCGGAGGCTGATGGCGGCCGCGTCGTAGGCGCGGGCGGCCTCCTCAGCGGAGTCGAAGGTGCCGAGCCAGACGCGGGTCTTCTTCACCGGGTCGCGGATCTCCGCCGCGAACCGCCCCACGGCCTCTTCCGGACGCCACGGAACCTGACCTCTAGACCCGATGCGGATCCGATCGCAGCCGCCGCTGCCGGGGCCGCGACAGCTCTCCCCTTCCGCATCGTGATCGGAGGAATGAAAGAAGAGAGGAGGAGAAGGGGATGAGGATTTGGAGGGAGGTAGAAGGTGGGGAGAGGGGAAGAGAGGGAAGTCTAGGGTTTGGTGCGGGGGAGATGGGGGGCGCCTGGCTTTCTCGCCTTTTAACAAAAACGAGAAGCGGTGTCTTGAATTCTCCACCTCTTTTCCCTTGCTTCCTCTCACTCTCCCGTTCGCCCCCACAAACGACTTGGTTACTTCTTCCGCCTCCCCCATCTCCCCCTTGTCTATTTTTCCATCTTTGGTTTCTAGCCAGCGGAATGGCCAAAACGGCCTTCCCTCTTCGAATAACGGAAGGATTTTGCTACGGTGCTTTAAAAAAAATATATCAATTTTTTTATTATTTATATATTTTTTATTATTAAATTAAAAATGAACCATTCGAATTTCAATCTATCTCTGTCGATCACTCATGGAGGAGCTATGGGTGACGAGGAGAAGGAAAGACGTGGATAGAGAACGAAGAAGCCGCAAGAGGCCAGAGGTGGGGGTGATCGCCGGCGGTTTGAGGGGCGGACGAGCCATGGGAGGCAATGGGAGAGGAAAGTTGGGGTGTAGGGAAGCCACGAACGGAGGGTGGTGGCGATGGGGGGTGTTGTGGTATGGAGGAGTCGTAAGCGCTGGGGTCAGAGATAGAGGACGGAGGAGCCGTGGGCGCCGTCTCAAGGAGGAAGGGGAACCACGGGCGGATGGGTGGACAAGCCACGGGTAGCCGTGTACAGGGTGGGAGGGATAGTGCGCATGCAGAGAAGCCACATGCAGAGTGGTGAGGGCGGGGGTTGGTGCATGCATAGAGAAGCCATAGGCGGAGTGGTGGTGGGAGAGAGATGGGTCGGATTTGTAGACTGAAGGTGGAGTCGCAAGTATTGGTACCGAAGGAGGGACCTCGGGGGCGCACTAGGGAGGTGCGAGGGTTGGGCGGGGTTGTGGATCGAGGGCGAAGGAGCCGCGGGCGTTGGTGGGGGCCGTGGGTGGAGGAGAAGTTGTGAGCGCATAGGGGGTGGAGAGAACCGTGAGCGGGAGAGGGGATGAATGAGCGACGGATGGTCAAAGAGGGGTGTGGAGAAGTTGTAGGCGGAAGGAGATGGAGGAGCCGCTGGTGGCACGAGGGGTGGATGCAGAGATGCCACGAGCCAAAGGAGGCGGAAGAGCGATAGAGAAGAAGAGAGAAAAATATATTATTTTTAAATAAATAAATATATAAAATGATAATATGTAATATCTTAAATATTTTTTATAATAAAATATTATAAAAAATATTGTAGCAAAATTTTAGTAACAAATATTAAGTGTACAGAAAGGAGATACAATTTCTCTCTTTCAATGTATATATATGTATGTATGTATGTGTATATATAGTCAGGCTAAGATCGATCAAATTTGAACTCAGGTCCGATCATATTAAATTTTATAATAGGAATCCTACATCAATAATCTAAAATATTGCATATGATCTATTACCTCAAAACTGTTTGCATACAAAAAAAATCATATGATTTAGAGCCTTCTAACCTATGCATCAAATAGTCAAAAATTGAATAGTCTAAATAAAATTAAATTAGATATTTTTTGATCACTTGATGCATAGGTTATGGATCTTCAAATCAAATGATTTTTTATGTGTGAGTAATTTTGAGCTAGTAGATCACATCCAACAACTTGGATCATTGATATAGGATCCCATTATTTAGTTTTCATATGATTGGATCTAAATTCAAATTCGATCGATCTGATCCAAATCTACCCCGTCCACACACATAATGGTCTAAATATTTTATATTTTTATTTTATTTTATTTTTATATATCATCTAATTTTTTTCAATCAAATATATATATTTTATAAATTATTATGATGTTAGCGTGCTGCCAATCGGCCTCCAACTTTGCTGTTAACGTGCCCTCATGGAAATAATGCGGAAATTTTGAGAATGATATGGAAAAATTATAAGAACGAGATTGAAACGAGATAGAATAAATCGAGTTAAATGAGCATAAAAATGCTTTTCTCACCCGTCTTCCTCCAACCCAAATCCCTTCCCTCCTCTCCATCCCTCCACCTCTCCCTTTCCAACTCCCTCCATCTCTATCTCTCCCCTTCCTCCAAATCTCTTGCCATCATGTTCGAGCTTGACAAGGCTTTCATTGGTTCTTCTGAGAGGCCATCTAGTAGCAAGAGAGAGACTAATAGAGTTTGAAAAGCCAGAAGAGAATGATCCATTGAAGAAGGGTAAGAAGGCAATGGAAAAGATTGGTGGTCGAGGAACCATGAAAGCAAGTGCAGGATCTTCATCGAGAGATGACTGTGAGGGAGGAGGATCTGGAAGGACTCACATTGCATTTGACAGAGGATGTTGAGAACTGGACCAGGCTCGGATATTTTTTGTGTATTTTTGAAGTATCTGATTCTTAAGATTAAGTTTTAAAGATGAACAAAGGCTTCTAATGCTTAAATCTATGATTGTTTGGAGCAGCATCTAGTATTTTACCTTCATCAAGTTGTGTGCATCCTCTCTCCCTTCCCAAGATATCCCTCCCCTCTTCCCAAAATACCTGCCCTAAAAAGAACCAAACCCAAAGCTAAATCTAGACCTTCCCACCGGCAGTGGCATATGTCCGTGGTGATGGATGTGGCACTGTCGGCCAATTCATTTTTGGCGTTGGTGGAGCTTCCGGAGGGCCACCCCTAATGGTAGGTGGTGGAGATCATCTTCCAGTTGAGCTGGGGGTGGCCACCATTTGTCGGTGAGATCGAGATGCTCTTCTGGGTTCGGCACTTGCTGTAGGTCATCATGCACTTCGAGGAGTACCGCTCCGCTATCCACGCTCGTGCCATTGCCTCTAAAGTGGTTCGTTGTGCCGCCGAGGGGAACGAGATGATGCGCTTCCACTATGCCTCCTCCTCCGCCTCCACCGGCGGCAACGAGATTTATAATGCAGCGGCATAGGGGAAGGCAGGGGGGATTCAGACCTTCGACGGCTTGTGGCCCAATCTCTTTTCATCAGTACAAAGAGTTGTGTTGTATCCTCTACGCTTTCATGAATTGCAAGCGCTTTAATCATCACATTCCAACAAATCACATCATTCTTTACCATCTTGATGAAGATTTTAAATGTTCTATCAATGTCCCCGCACTTGGCATACATTTCTACCAGTGCAGTCCCCACTATATAGCTCGAGACTGAAGCCCATCTTTTATAAGGTTGAAATGTATCCATTTTCTGATCTCCAAAGCTCCAAGATGAGCACAAGCTAATAAAGCTAGAACAAATGTAAAGCCATTTGGAACAACTCCATTAGCTGCTTAGCATGCATCTGATGGAAGAGATCCAATGCTTGCTGAAAGCTTCCATGACAGGTGTAGCTCAAAAGCATGCAATTCCAAGACACCACATTCCTCATTGGTATTTCATCAAACAATCTTCTTACTACTCTGAAATTGCCCAAACTGGCTAAGGACTACTGTCATGTGGAATGGGTGTTGAAGAATTGCATTAATATCAGAACTATGTTACAGAATTATGGGATCACTGAAACGTACAAAATATTCTTGTCTTGGAACATCACCAAGATGGGGATGATGTTTCCTTCAAATAGAATGGAAAATCTTCTCATATCACTTAAACGGTGGTAGATTGGAAGAAATTGGCGACTTGGACTATATTCGCTCAAAAGCATTGGTGAAAAACCTTGTCAGGCTTGAACCTGATGGAAAGAGATTTGGAAGAAGGGATGGAAAGGATGGATGGGGTTTGGGTAGGAGGAAGATGGTGAGAAAAGTACATTTGTACCCATTTAACTGGATTTATTCCATCCCATTTCCACCTAGTTCTTATTAATATTAAAAAAAATATATCCATCCTTCCTCATTCTTGTAGCTCCCACGTTGGAGCAAGGAGATATAGAGGAGAGAAACTAGACAATCGATAGAGGATAGAAGAGCATGAGAGAGCAAATAGATATGCATACATCGCATATTTGGAAATAAAAAAAAAATCAATTTTCTTGCATCTTATTCTTTCTTGTGATACTCTTGGAATCTATGTAGAGTCTAGCTATA
This sequence comes from Elaeis oleifera, assembly GCA_000441515.1. Lineage (NCBI taxonomy): Eukaryota > Viridiplantae > Streptophyta > Magnoliopsida > Arecales > Arecaceae > Elaeis > Elaeis oleifera. Next base: position 332,824 of record KE505047.1, on the reverse strand, counting down.
GTTTCCTCTTTGCTTGCATGTTTATTATATGGTAATTTATCGTGCGAGATGCATACATGACCAGAAACATGAACAAATGGCAATCAAGATTGGACATAAACCCCTTTATTTTGATGTATAGATAACCAGAAACATGAACAAATGGAAATTAAAAATCGGGATTGCATACCCTATACTATTTGATTTATTTGAGGCTTAGATATCCCCTCTCATTTTCTTTTATAAATTACTATGACACAAAACTTCTACCATTGGATTTTCTTTTAAATATTGATATGTTGGAATCTATTTCCAGACCCTTTTTTTTTATATTAATAGAACACTTGATCCTCCATAATATTCTAAGTATGACATCTCCTCCTTTTTTTCATGTATATGAAATCATGATATCCAATTTGAAAGTAAGATAGAGATCCGCTAGATATCCTACCTTATTGGATCTTTTTGATGCTCGATGCCAATCCCTAATTCCTTTAATTTCTTTCGACACATAAAATTCTATATTTTCTTCTTTTTTAACTGTTAGACATCTTGTTGCAATTATTTTAAATTTTTTTCATCACTGCGACACTTGGCCTTTGATATTAATTCTAGTTATGTCGGTCTCTCTGTCACCTGCAAAATCAGCACTATGTAATCTAGACTTAGGACAGAGATTGGTTGGACATCTCACTCTGTTGGAATTCTTTAGGCTTATATGTCCAATCTCCTTTTCTTTTAGATCTTCTGATATATTAATTTTTTATCATTGATCTCCTTTAAAAGTTGGATCTTTAGTTGGTGTTTCTTTGTAGATTTTTTTCGCCATCTTAATACTTAACTTTTTCATATTAGTTCTAGATTGCCAATATCTTGTTTTGACATGTAAAATCATGAGTGACAATGTAAAAATGGTGTGGAGATTGGTGGGACATCTTGCCCTATTGTATTTTTGTGAAGTAAGGTGTCCGGTTCTTATTTTTAGTTTCTTCTATCACAATTCTTTTGCTGATGGCTCTCCTTTGGAAGCTGCCTATTCTATTAGAATTTAATTCTAAATTTTTTCTTTTGCAGTGCCAACATTCTATATTGATCCTAAGTATTTTTTTCTTTTATCAGTTCCTTCACATTAGCAATCATGTGAGAAATGCATGAGGACTACGTTTGAATATCTCTTAGAAGACTATCTTATTATCTATATACTCCGAAGACAATACTTTCGGCTAGTGAGGTTGTTTCGGCTTTGTTGTTTCTATTCCTATAGAACTATATGTGAATTAAAATTATGCAAGTTTTATGGTTGTGTAGATAGCAAATATATGGAAAGCCAATCCAACCAAAGAGAGCAATAGTCAACACATTTTATGATATGGTTATTAATATATCCCTAGAACATGTCGAAAATATTTGTCTACATATCTAATCAAATATGTTACATATGTCTTCTATTTAGATCTCAAGGTAAAATATCCAAAAATATCGGTATACATGATTGCTTTAGACAAACATGAATAACACAGGAGTGCTTCAATACCTGTATATCACACAATATAGCAAGGAGTTCAATATAGCCAATATGATGTATTAAATTAAAAAATTTAGGGGAGAAATTAGTGTTTAGAAATAAAATAAAAATAAAAAGTCATACAATTAGTATGCTATATATTTACTTTCACTCTCCTATTTATTTCCAAACCTTTTAAATGGTATTGAGAAGAGACATTGCAAAAGAGATTGTATTTACCGAAGGTGTGCTTTTCATTTGTGCATGTGTTTGCGTGTGTCTAGTTATTTTGAGCCAGACATATAATATATAAATGAAGATTTTTTATCATCTTTGAACCACAAAATTATCTAGCATGAATTTGTTACAATAAATTTACAATGAAAGCATATAGTTTATAGGCTCAAAATTTAGATATATTTCAAACTCACAAACTCTTAAGGAGGTGTTTGGTTGGGGTAATTAAGGTCTGGAATGGAAATCGGAATGGATGACTCTCATTTCAACTGTTTGGTTAGGAAGAGTCTCATTTTGATTCTCGTTCAAAAAAGAATAGGAATAATCCATTCCTTCATTAACCGAATCTGGACTCATCCCAATGGAGTCAAAATCTCATTCCAATAGAATGAGATAAAACAAAAAAATCATCTGTCAGTGACGCCGAGAGGTCCGCCCTTTTTAGTTGAAGAGCTCCGTTACCAACCCGACCGACCTCCTCCACCGGTGGTTCGCTGCACCGGCCTCCTCCGTCGGTGGTCCGCTGCCCGGCCTCCTTCGCCGGTAGCCCGCTCCCTTTCAGGGAGTGGCGGCAGCTTGGCTCGCCACTTGGCAAGCTTGGCCTCGAGAGCCATCCGCTCATCGAAAATCGACGGCAGTTTGGACCTCCACTAGTCGAGCTTGGACTGGACTGCGGCCTCGTCTCGATCGACGAAGGGTCGTGCCTTCTTGTTCTTGGGCGTGTTGTTGCAGACGATGGCAGAAGGGGCACCATCGGAGACGAGCTCGGTGAAGATGGGAAAGGAGTGGACATATGCATCGAGGAGAGAGATGCTAAGGTTGAGGATGTCCTGGGGGCGAAGGGATTGGGGGCGACGGACCTGGACGGTGATGAATCGGATGGTGGTGGAGAGACGAAGGGCAGAGAGGAGGGCACAGGCGGTGCCAATGAGGGTGTCGGAGCTCAGGAGGAAGTGGGGTTGGCAGCAATGATGTTGACGGTGACGACAGCAGTGTCAGAGCGAAGGACGGCATTGTCGAGGCGAAAGACGAACTTGTCATTCCAGGTGGTTCGATGTGGTCAGTGGCATCGAGGCGAGTGTGGAGCTTGTGGACGGGGTCTATCCAAGCCACCGCGTAGGTGGGATTGGGGGTTGATTTGGGTCCATTGGCCGTGACAGGGGGCACAGCTTGGAGCTAATTTGGGAGGGTTGGTCCATCTTTCGTAGCTGGAAATCAGCTCAACTGTTC